>CAMZMU010000043.1:6005271-6216216 GCA_947311845.1 Poa pratensis
GGATGGCTGCTAGAGAGGTGGAGCAGGGAGGAGAAGACTGAGCTGCTACATGTGAGATATTGCGAGAGGAGATTAGACAGAGAGATTGGTGCGGCCGTGTGTGCTTTGGAGCTGTTGCTTATTGCGAGTTGTGTGTGTTTGCTGCTGATTGCACAATATGAGGTAAGCAATAAAGACCAATAAAATCAAAGTATCGAATACCAGAATATTCATATAAATATCGCGAAGCAATACTTCAGTATTGAAAAAGAGTTAGGTCCCGTTTGGCATCATAGTATTTTTGAAGTATTATGCGAATACTATGGTTTCTAAAAAAGCTGAAGTATCAAATACTTTGGGGTGCTTGGATGCAATAAATAATGTGGTTTCAAAACTGAAGTATTCCCCAAATACTTCATTTTTAGTCGTTTTGGAAAATTTGATCATGACCTCTTTTTTCCTAAACAAAGAAACGGAAGTATTCATCCGCCTGGCACTTAAATAATTCAGTTTTCTAATACTGTAGTTTTAGGAAAACTGAGCTCCCAAACTAAGCCTACATTCCTCTTTTTCATATACTTCAAAATTAGTGCAGTTTCCTCAATATTGAAGTATACATAACTAGAGTTTTGCTTAAACCCAAACAACTTAAAGTATTTAATATTGTGTTTTTTTCTGAAAACCAAAATATTCTTGAAATACTTCAAAAATACAAAGCTTCCAAACGGGCCGTATTGTTGCATTGCATTGCATTACAAAGGCCAAGACACAATCCCACGATGCGCATTCCCTCAAAGATAAATTCTGTGATGTGCATGTATATGTACTGAAGCAGTACTACGTTAACCTCGGATTTCTAGACAATCTGTCGATTTATTTCTCTGCCTCTGCCGCTGCCCAGCCGCCAAAGGATTTTTTCCTTGAATTAACGTATCCTTTTCAAATAAATTAAAGTATGTTGGACGATCTGTGTACTATCATGTATTTCATCCCATAAATTGAAGTATCCTTTTCAAAGTGGAAATAAAGAGATAAAAAATGTCGGATACTATTAGGTCACAGATACCGAGTGAATATATATTATCAAGATAATATCGAGGAGGAAGCTTTAGCCTTATTTGTGAAGCTAAAATCGTATTTTCACACCTTTAAGTAAAGACCAATAATTCAATAGCCAGATTTCAACTATACATTCCTCTAGAAAAATTCATGTGCTTTGTACACTTCATGAAATATTTAAAGCTAAATTTTAACTTTTACAAAAAAAGGGCATTATAAGATTCAACCTTTTATTTGTGCAAGCTACAACTCTACTGCTATACACCATAAACTTTCAATAGTACAAGATTTCTTCAAGTAGTAGTCTTATGTTTATACATTGTTGTAGAAAACATCTAAATTATTTACCATGAAATAACTTATTTCATCTTTGATATGTAAAATAATATAAGTTGGTTAATATAAGCTACGTTACAACTATTTCTGCATAAAAATTATGTAATTTTTGATAGTTTAGCTGGGCATGTGATGTTAAAATGTATGTCTTAAATTTATTGGATTCTATTGCAACATAATCTTATACTAGATAAAACTCAAAGTTACACGTTTGGGAGTGTATCCGTTTCTAAAATATTGTGTATTTTGCAATTAAGGATGTATATAAGATCCCCCCACAAAAGAATTACATAGAAGTTACAAAATTTGTGTTCATAGAATAAATGGAAATATTTAAAACTTTCGATTGCCCCTCGCATTTGCGAGGGCCACGGTACTAGTTAAACGAAAAACACGTCAATACGAAACCATGAAAAGCATATTGACACCAGCTCGTGTCGCCAAGTAAGCGTCAGGTCTTAAGATCAAATAGAGAAGTAAGTACCGAACCCCTTGTGCGGTCGTGGTTACGCCACCATCCGCCGTCGTCGGCGCCCGTATCAACGGCGAGGGGCGGAGGATCCCGGCGTTCCGTCCTGCTCCTCGGACGAGGGACCGCTAGGGAGACGCTTCCCTGGACGACGGCGAGCGCGAACCCGCGTTGGAGTGACCATTCGCGAGTCCAAGCTTCGCATGGCTCCACTCCCCCGGCCGGCGATCTGATATTCCGTGGATCCTTTCTGCATCTTGACTCCCTATCGCAAGCTCATCTCACCTCGAGAAAAAGGCTGGCCATCTACGACAGTGTTAGGTAACCAAGGTTGGATCCGTTTTTGACGGATGACGTCTCTCTCTGGCGACCCGACGGACGACAACGGTGAGCCCGCAGCGCGGCTTTGCGGCCGCTTCTGGGTTTGCTCGGATGACATGCCGCCGGCTGCCGGGATCGGAGGACGTCGCCGGAAAACCCTCGCGCCGCCGGCGTGGGATGCAAGCTGCACGGGATCGCGCTTCTCCTGCCTCGGCGATCTGTCCGCCGCCCCGTCAGGTCTCGATGATTTGGAGGTGGATCACGTCGCCGTTCAGGTCGCCATGGAGTCCCTGGTGGCGGATGCGCCGCCCCGAACTGAACGGCCGGCTACCCCACAGCCTCGTCGCTCCGAGGCGGAGATCGTCGAGCAGTTCTGGGCTGACGCCGGATTCCCGACGCCGGTATCCCGGTTTTGGGAGGCTGGATCGCCGTCGACCTCAGGTGAGTTTGCTAATGGTGTTGCCGTGTGCAGGGAAGAGAAGACAGTGGAGCCAAGGGCGCGACGCCGTGGTCCGCCTCCTGTGGCGGCCGGGGTGCGTCTTGCGCGGTTGCCACCGAGAATGGGAGCGTGGCGCGGCCCGCTTCCTCCAAAGCGCATCTCGCCGCCGCCGGTCCTCGGAGTCTTCATCGAGAAGGCGCTAGAGGCGAGGTCGCCGTCGGCATCGTCGAAGAAGGGGACGCCGGCGGTGGCAGCCGCGGAAAACTCGCTGGGCGATCCGCCTTTCCGGGTCACGCCGCCGCCGATCTTGGGTGTCTTCGTCGACAAGGCTATGCAAAGGCGGGACGGGCTGTCACCGCCGGCTACGCCGATGCCGGTGGTGGATTCCTCGAGCTCGTCGAAGGCCGCCGATCCTTCTATCCTGGAGCTGGAGGCGGGGCATTTTTCAAAATCCATGCAGGTGGGACCGCGGGCTCGCGCGGATGATCGTGGCCGTGCAAACCCATGGGCGTATCTCTATCGCCCGTCCAGAAGATGCCCTAGTTCTTCTTCGCTACGGTGGGGTACGATCGGGCAATCGCAACGCCGCCTTCGTCTCGCCTCGGACTACATCGTCTCGCCAAGTTCGCCTCCGCTCACCCACGACTCGACCCACTCATCATCGTCCTCGCAAGTCTCGCCGCCGGGTCTGCGGTGGGAGAGGTCTTTCGCCTCTGTCGCGGCGACGCCGGCTCGCCTCATGGCGGTTCCGCCTCGCCCGCAGCACGGTGGGGGGCCACGGATGCCCGGCACACGTCCCGCCGCTCCGACTCCTCTCCAGCAGCAGGTCGTGGGGGCCGGGGTTGGTGGGCATCGCTCTAGCGCCCCCCCGCAACCGACGGCTGCACCGCCGCCCTTTCTGGCTCATGGCGCCGGGGGACCTTGGGCCCATCTCCACCGTCGCTACAAGGTGTACTGGGAGCGGGCTCGTCGCTCGTGTGACATGGCCATGGATGTGAATGGGCTCCAAACCTCGGGTGTAGCCAAGCTTGGAAAATCTGGGACCTCTTCGCAGCCAACTACTCAGAGGTCTACCATGGTTATTACCCCATATAATCCTCATCCGCAAACCCCTCGCGGGATTGAGATTGTTTCGAGGATAAGACGTGTCTCACCGGGTCTGTTGAGGGACGAGGGTGCAGCGGCAGGTGTTCTCGCTGCTTCGGTCCAGCAGGAGGGGTCGCCTGGCTTGGCGTTGTCTTTGGGGACCCCTGCTAGGCCTCCTCGCGCGGCGGCGACAGGTTACGACCCAACTGGGCAGCTGCAGTTCTCGGCGCTGGAGGCTACGCTGGAGGCGCATGCTGGGCTGCAGCCGGGCCGGCCCAGTTCGGCCCCTGACCAGGCTGCGCTCGCTGCTGTCGCTTCTGCTGGGCTGGGAGCAGCTGGCGGGCTGGCCCATGGTGCCGGCTCTACTGCTGGACTGGACCTGGAGGGGGTTTCTTCATCAGCTCAACCCCCTCGGATACGTCTCGACTCCGACACAGCTAGGTCGGGTGGGGTCGTGACTCCGACTCCGACTCACCCGATGAGTTCTGCTTTGTTGGAGGCTGCTGTAGTGGCGGGGTCGGCTGCTACTCCAACCTTGCCGACCCATGCTTCTGCTTCTTCTGCGACCACGCCTACGAAGACGGGTTCTGTCTCGCCGCGTACACCGCCACCCACTACGATGGTCTTTACTGATGGAGTCACTCCGATCCGTCGTAGTGAGAGGTTTGGGGTGGCGGCGGATGGGTCTTCCATGACGGACGAGGACTCGTTGAAGAAAGCTATGCGTCGTAAAGCGGCTCACAACTTGGACTCTCTAGGTACGGAATTTAAATCAAAGTCTTTTCTTTCGTTTTCTCCTATTTCGATTCAGTCCAAGCTTAATAGTGTAGGTTTTAATCTTGGTAGTAGTAAGAAACAAGTAGAGGTTTCAACTAATGTCTTGAGGCATATGGAAGTTGACCGTCTAACGGTTATTCCTAAAGCTTCGACTAAGTTGACAGCCACCTATTTGGATGAAGAAGAAGCGAATGCCACATCAGATGGTCAGCTTCTTTCTCATCTAATTGGTGAAGTGTTGGAGGGTGGTTTGGATGACGACGGTTTGAACTCATTGTATGAGTTAAAAGCAGCCGGTCGGAAATCTAAATCTACCAGTAACAAGTCTCGAAAAGAGGCCAAGTTATCCAAATCCCCCACGGTTTCCCAATGAATGGCATGTTTGCAAATAGCAGAGGTCTTGGTGACTTGGCAAAATATTTGCACTTTGCTGGTTGTGTTCGGGACCATAATTTGGATTTCTTAGCTATTTCTGAGACGGGTAGACGTGAGTTTTCGCAATCTCTATTGAACCGACTTTCGGGCGGTATAGAGTTTGATTGGTACTCGCGTCCCCCTCATGGCCGTTCCGGCGGCATTCTACTAGGCATCAGGACTGATACTATGGAAGTGTTGGATGTTACGGATGGTGATTTTCATATTAAAATGCACATCCGTAATAAATCCGATAATTTCATTTGGAGTCTTGTTGCCGTGTATGGGCCGGCTCAGGAAGCGGCTTAGACTGCTTTTCTCTGTGAAATGGTAAACTTGGCAAAAGATAACCCACACCCTGTTATCATTGGTGGGGATTTCAATATGCTACGTTTTCCGTTTGAGAAAAGTAAAGGTCGGTTTGACAACCGTTGGCCTCTTTTGTTCAATGCAGTCATCGACAGCTTGAACTTAAGAGAGATAACAATGGTGGGGAGACAGTTCACTTGGGCTAATTCTCTCCCTGAACCCACATACGAGAAACTAGACCGTGTACTGATGGATACTGATTGGGAATCTAGATTCCCACTGGTGTCGGTACGGGCTCTAGAACGTATTGAGGGATTGTCAGACCATGCTCCCATTCTTTTGACCACTGGAATACCCAGACCACAGTGTAAGCCACGGTTCAAGTTTGAGCTTGGGTGGCTGCACCGCGAGGGTTTCCATGCGATGGTTAAAAGAATTTGGGAAAGACCAGTTGCGGGTGATACGCCTATCCAGCGGTGGAACAACAAGATACGTGCTTTACGCACACACCTCGTTGGCTGGGCTCGTCATACTTCTGGTTTACTTAAAAAAGAGAAGGAACGACTTTCCTCGATAATTGATGCTCTACACTAGTACAGAAATGGCTATTAGTGGCGCACGGATTTGGGATTCTGTGGCGCACCGAGAGGTTTGCTGGGTGCGCCACAAAATTGTCGCCACTAAAATTATTTCTGTGGCGCACCCAGGGAGTGCGCCACAGAAAGACCAACTTTCTGTGGCGCACCCAGGCCGTGCGCCACAGAATCATGTCGCCGTGGACACAACAGAGTAATTATGTGGCGCATCCCTAAACCATGCGCCACAAAAATAGATGCGCCACAAAAAAAAAATTGGTGCGCCACAAAAGAATTTTCCGGAAATACAGAAATTAACATTTTCCTGTACAAATACAGGTATATTACAGGAAATACATGTATATTACAGGAAATGCAGGAATAATAGAAACCATAATATATTTTGGCACGGTATATGAAAGCAAACACATTACTATGTCATCACAAACACTTAGAGCCCAAGATACATACATATAGTGACAAGTGCCAAAACACAAGTCTTCAAAAGTTCCATCTCGATCATGTCACACAAGTCTTAATTGGTACAAAGGTTCATCTCATGTCACACACAAGTCTTAGTACAAATGAAGTTGTCACCGCCGCGATGATGGAGCATGATCATGGAGTCCTCTTCTTGAGCGGCGTCGGGAACGGTAGAAAGCCATCTTTCGTCCTCCACTCCCTGGTGTCATTCTGCGCCTCTAGTCGTTCTTCGATATCCCTCTGACAGAGCCCTGAAGATGGATTGGGATTTATATTGGTTAGTGATATACATAGAGTATAATTTATTCATCTAAGTAGAGAGGCAAGACAATCAATCAATTGTCATGGTTGGAAATCATATGGCTATCCTATTTGGGTTTCATAGCATAGCATATATATAATATATACCCTACACATGCACTTCTACAAAAAAGTACACTAGTAATGCTTAGCAAGGCTTTCTTTTATAATACCTCTGTGGTAGTGGAAGGACCCTGATTTGTGAATGACATCGTCGAGGATGATCGTTGATAACTGCAGCCGGATGCGATGGAAGTCTGTTCTGTAATCAGCATCGGTGAGAGCATCCGCCATTTTGGTGTATTCTGCGAGACCAGATGGAATCTTCGTTTTCTCGCAATCCCGGACAATCGCTTTAAGGTGATGGAGGGCGTAGTAGGCCTCCTTCACGCTGCCATCCAGTTGCTTGATGCAATGGAATCCGGTCCCATGCTGGAACTTGTGTGTGTTGTCCTCCGTGAAAAATTCCGACTTCTTATGGAAGGGGCCGCCCTTTTGGGCATAGGCCTCGAGAGCGTCATCGAGAACACCCTTTATTCTGGTGTATCGTCTCGGCGTGGATTTATTCCCCGAGTCCAAATAAGTGGCAATGGACCACCTCGGGGATACGTAGATGAGTGCGCAGTACTTGTCCCTGCTCAACACAATTGAAACGGAATGTTGGACAAAGGATCAGCGATGGAAGAAATGTACAAGAAGGCATAAGATACGACGGTGGCGAGCGGATGTGTACTTACTCGAAAAAGAAAGGCAGAAGAAGGGCGTTCTTCCTCTTGTTGGCCAGCATGACCCTTACGAGGTACTCCGTGGCCGTTTCCCGTGTCTTTGATCCTTCCACCAGATGGCTGTCGCGCATGTAGTAGGGATCCACTATCGCGACGTACGGGGTATCATCTCTCCTGATCTTCATCGCCACATCGAGCGCATATAGGCGGACCATGTTATAGTCCAGCCGTTAGTGTGAAACAGGTTGAAGATGTCCTCGTACGCTATGAAGAACACATCCGCGGGGTCTTCCTGGACGAAGTCCACCAGCTCCTTTGGCACCTGGACCGCGAACGCCGGGTAACTCGGCTGCTTGTCTTTAAGAAGGAGCTCCTCTAGATGCAAGATAGATTCCTGCAAGGCAATCATGGGTCCTTCTGCAAGGCGGAGCAAGTCCCCAGACAAGATAGGTTTACCAGCTTCATGAACTCGGGGAAGCCATCCGCACGGGGTGGAATCGTGTCTTCAAGACCCCGGATCTTAGGAGCTGGCTGGCTCGCAGAGGTGGAGGATCCTTTTCTCTTCCTGTGCTTCTTCTTGTTCTTCATCTCTGGGATTGTGGGGGTGAAGTGAACCCCGCTTTAACAGTTTCTTGCAGTGTGTTAGGGCTGAAAATGTTACCCGGTTGAGCTTGATGATCGCCGGCATCCGGAGGCGTGTCGGTGAAGGCCAGGCGTTGTGTGCATGAAGTGGGACGAGCAGGTTGACCGCGGTGGTCGCGGAAGGGTTCTTCATCCACAAGAGGCATGTACATACCATCCATGCAGGCGCCAGTGTTGATGTAGTCATCGACGTTGACATCATTCTCCTCCTCCTCATTGTCGTCGTTGCCACCAAGTTGAGGTGCAACGGCTTTGTCCTAAACATAAACAATAGCACATCCGTTAGTCGGGAAAGTCGGAAAGTCGGGAATTCGGAAAGTCAGAACTAACCTTGGACGGTTGCGGTGAAGACGTTCCCAACAACTGTTTGTGGCGGTTGGTGGCGGCGACGACCGGCGGTAGCTTCCGGCCGGTGGTGGCGGCGACCGGCGGTAGCTTCCGGCCGGTGGTGGCGGCGACCGGCGGTTCCTTCTGGGTGGTGGCGACGGCTGCTTGTGGCGCCGGTTCATCCGCAACAGCTTTTTGTGGCCGCCTCGACGGGGGCCGAACGACCGGGGGCCGGGGCCTCGAGGTGGCGCCGCCGGTGCGCCTGACCCCATGAAGAACATCCCCAAGACGAATCTGGGTCTTCGGCCATTCCATCATCCACTTCCCGCATTCGCCAAGCTTCATGTGTTTCTCGGCTCCCGGAGGTTGCGTGGGGGGGTCGATGTCACGGAACTCAGGCAGTACCTCGCGCACATTGACTTTCATCACGACCTCGCTCATTCGGGTGTTGTGCATATCGCGGGTCAAAGGTTGTATGATCTTGGCCGTTGCGACTTCCTTCAACTCGCCGCCGACCCCCACCCTATGCAGGAGTATGCAAGGCATGTCCTGGGAGTCAACACATGTTGGGCACCATGCATGAGATATGGCAGTCATCAAAGGCATATATAGTCATAGAAGATGTCGCGGACTAACTAATTAGTTACCTTGGTGATGGCGTCGAGCTCGGCTAATGTCGAGACAAGGGCGCCGGTGCCGGCGGCCGGCCTATCATTCTCCGGCCGCTCGTGCGCATTATCATTATTCTCCGGCCTTGGTGTATGTTGATCCACGACAGGGGGCACCGGTGGGGTCACCAGGACCGGCGACACGTTATTGCTGGAGGTGCTGCCGGCGAAGCTGGGCACGTGTATCGGCCCCTGTTGACCTCCCGCTTGCCAAGCAGCTATCCCCTCCAGCAATGCAGGGGGTAAGAAACTCCGGAGCTTCTCGTCCACCTTCTCGGCCACTAGCTTGTCCACCATGCTGGAGTCCACCTTTTCTTTCTCTAGTGTCTCCAGCTTCTTCCTTAGCTCGAGAACCTCGGCTTTATCTTTAGCCGGCTTCCTCCTCTCCTTTTTCTTCGGTGTCCGTGCTGTAGTACTCGAGGAACTTCATGCTCGTACCAAAGCCGGTCACACGGCCAGCTGACGTCGGCGGCTTTGACTTGTCCCTCCCCTTGTAAACGTTCATCGCCCGGTTGAAAGTCGTGTCCCACGGGCCGGCCTGAGCCTCCTGGGACGACGGGCCGGCCTCAGCCTCATCCTTCAACTGATCCTCCTGCGGACAAAGGAAATAAACGTGAACCCATGTAGAAATCAACGCAAATGGACTTTGAGATATCCGCGGTAATTAAGTTCCTTACCAGCGTTTTCTCGAAATCCAGCACATCTTTATAGTCGGTAACGAATTCCCCCGTCCCCGGCTTCAGATAGTAGCGGGACCGAACAAAGTTCCTAACTTGCTCGTCCGTGATTTTAAGCCACGGGTTCTCTTTCCCAAGTTTCGCAACCTCGGCATCCTCCTTGTCCCAAACGGGCTGTTTTCCTGCGTAACCGCCGCTTCCCAAACGGTGGTTACCTAAGTTCAGTGCCCGCATTTCTTCCCCCACTCGGTCCATTTTTGAGCCTCCGGAGATGCCAAGGACAACTTGAATGCCTCGAACTCTTCTATGTCGATGTACGGCTCTTTGGCACTGATCTCCGCCCAGCTAAGACCCTTTCAATCTTCGCCTTCACCCGGCCTCTCCAGCTGGTCAAGGCGGTGCTCATCTTCGTGATGGCGTAGTTGTCCACCTTTTTGTTTCCATCATCCGGGAAATTGTATCGTTGGTGAAGCTTCTTGAGGAGGTCTGTGCGCAAAGCCTCATTGTCCTTGCTCCTGAGGTCATACGTGGTGATCGGCACGGTTTCCCGGAGGATGCACCCTAGTTGCATGCCGTACCCGCTTGCGATGTTCCTAGGCTCCTGTGGTTGGCCACTTAAGGAGACCTTAGTGAACGTGTCTGTGACGGGCCACCGCTTGCGGTGTCCGGTCCTTCCTCGGCTTCTTATGCCTCTTAGCGGTCGGGTTACTACCACCACCGCCATCCGTGTGGTCGCCACCCCCGACATCCGTGTGGTCGCCACCCCCGACATCCGTGTGGTCGCCGCCATCGGTGGTGGTGGTTTCGTCCCCATCGCCGCCGGCATCCTCTATCAGAAAGTCACCATCGCCGTCACGAGCCAGTTCGGCGGCCTCCGCATCCTCCATCTCCTGGGAGAATTCCCAGTACGACTTGTTCTTTTCTCTAGCTTGTTCTTCGACGCTGATGTGCTTAGAAGGGCCGGCGTCGGAGGACATGTTTGCACTGCATTGAAAAAGAGGCAAAAAGTTAGTACAACAAATATAACAAAAGCATCACTTAATTTAGTACTAAGATACCCCGGCCCATGCATTAGTCGCAATACCCATATGTCCTATTTTTAGCAAAGTCATGCTAAATTTCACGAAAAAATTTGGCATGACCTTTGCTAAAAATAGGACATATGGAGTACCCGAATTTGCCGGAACGGAAGTTAATCGACGTTCCGGCAATCTCAAGGGCCTCACGGGGTACCTGCACAAGCATTTCACAAATAATATCCACAACTCCGGCCGGCATCTCCGGCCGGCATCTCCACGACACGATGGTCGGAGCACAAACAACCACGACACGATGGTCGGAGCACAAACAACCACGACACGATGGTCGTGGACACATATATATCCATCAACACCATTCACAACACATCCATAATTTCTCACCACTTGTCGACGAGCTCCGGAACAGCAGCGTCGAGGTCTCCTCTTCAAACTGCATAGTACATAAAAAAGTCAAAACTTGTGAATAAATTTCATGCTAGATTTATTAACTCGCACTTCAAGGGGGTAGAAAAATAGCACACAAAAGGCCCCTAAATACTTATTGTGTTAATACTCAACATGCCTTGCTGTAGTATAGTGTGTATAAGCAGATTATTCTAGTGTTGACAAATCTCACCAATGTTGCAATACATACCCACAACATTTTCTAGCCCCCTTTGTGTTTTTCTGTTGTCAAGAACTCACCTACAGTCCAAACTTAGATAGCCTAATCAGAGTTCTAATAAATAATAACCTGAATATCATTGTCAGCACAGAGGTAAACAATAAGCCAATGTAAACTAAAGCAGAATAAAAAAAAGCTAGGTGAAGATGACATGGGGAATTTTCAATCAGCTCGCCTATAATTTCTATGGCCTTTACATTCATCTTCGAATGAATAACTGGAAAACGATGAGCTCAGTCGGCCATAAATAATATGAACTGATAGTAATAGGCCATGTTGACACTTGACACCACTGGCCACATCTGAAGGTGATCGTATGTACATCGAACTATCGAAGCATCCGTTTGATTAAACAAAAATGTAACAGAAATCCTAACTTCGTTTACTCTTAGTGTAAGTCCATAGATCATCAACCAAGCATGCATCCATCCACAAATTTCACCTAAGTTATACTACTGTGCAGACTCCAGAATATTTAGCCGGTTAGGCATTTCCACAAGCACCTAGAGTGCAAGGTTCGGTGGAGAGGAGGGAGGAGGAGGAAGATGGCAGGGAGAGAGGAGGGAGGAGGGAGGAGGGACACCTGCGCAGGCGAAGAAGAAGGGGACGGCGTCGAGGCCGTCGGCGGCGGGCGCCTGCAACCTCTCCTGATGCGCGGGCGTGCCGGTGGCGAGGGTTGCCGGCGAGGCCGTCCGGGGGCGGGCGCTGGGCGCGTCTGGATGGGCAGTAGGCCGGGGCGGGCGGCGGCTGGTGCGCGTGGCACTGGGCGCGTCGAGGTGGCAGTGGAGGTGGTGGTTCACCGGCGGCGAGCAGGGGCGCGTCGAGTTCGTCGCGAGCGCGCGCGGTTTTGGACTTGGGGAATTTTGGATGAAGAGGCGCAGCGCGATGGCGGGCCCACATGTAAGTGGGTACAAAAGATTTCTGTGGCGCACCGTTGAGAGGGTGCGCCACAGAAAGGCTATATTCTGTGGCGCAGCAATCCAACGGTGCGCCACAGAATACAGCCTTTCTGTGGCGCACCCCCCAACGGTGCGCCACCGAATTGTCTAGTACAAAATTAAAAAAGATGTGTTGCTGTTTGATGACACAAACAACAACTTGGTTCAAAAACTTGCATTGTCTCACACACAATGTATATTCAATTCATGCATACATATTCAATTCATTGACTCATATTCAAAAACTTGCATTAACTCATACATATTCAATTCATTGAGTACATATATATATGCTCTTGCATTGTCTCACACACAATGTCTCATACATATTCATTGAATACATATATAGACACACAAATTAAATACACCAAAAAAGTATTCTTCGTCTCGGTTCCGAGCTAGCTTCTCTTCTTTCCCTTCTTCGCAGTTGAAAACTTTAGGCCGGTCACCTTGAGATTTCTTCGCGTGAACGGACAACATTTAGGTAGGGAGGTCTTCCTTCTTTGTGTACTAGTAGTAGGCATGTCGAAGAACTTGTCGAATTCCTCCTCGATCTTTGGCTCGTTGTCCAAGTCTCCTCGGTGGCGTCTCCTTCCATTCCGATGATGCTCCTCTTGCCCCTCCTCACGACAACACGGCTAGGCTTTGACGGGTCGGTAATGAAGAAGCATTGCTCAACTTGGCTAGCGAGTACCCATGGCTCATTTTTCGCGGAGGCGTTCTTCGATTTGGCATCGGGTATTACCATGGTGGTGAAATACCGGCCTTCTTTGACGACGTCCTTGGCCCATCTTACACGGAACATTGGCACCAACTCTCCACAGTAGTTGAGCTCCCATATGTCCTCAATCCTTCCGAAGTATCTTTCCTTGACAGTAGCCTCCTCATCGCCGTAGGATAGCATAGTTACTCCTGAGTTTTGATATTCGTTATTCTTGTCCTTTTCCTCGGTGTAGAATCTGTAGCCGTTGATGTCGTACGCCTGATAGGTCTTTACGTTGTGCGAGGGACCCCGTGATAAGGAGAATATGAGTCTTTCATCTTCCGTAGATGGCGTTTTGCTCTTTGCTAGCTCCAGTTGCTTTTGCTTGAACCAACGCGTGAAGCTGGAGTTGTGCTCTCTGGTTACGTCTCCCTTCTTCCTCGGCCGGCCCAGGTTGATGTAATGTTGCTCGAGTAAGCATTTGTGCTCTTCCACCCAAGTTTCGATCAATTGTAAGTGTTGTAGCGCGACCCGGTGAGCCCTGTCGAAGTCGTCCTTTCGACCCTGCATGCTGACAAAGATTGAGCTGGTGCCGTCTCGGTGACCATATCCATGGAGCCTGCCGAAGTGTTTCCTCCTGGGCAGACCAACATGCTGGTTCTCGGTGCTTAGATAATTCTGGCAGAAGGAGATGCACTCGTAGGTTAGAAAGCCCTTGGCCATGCTTGCGTCTGGACGGGCCCTGTTGCGAACGTATCCTTTCATGACACCGTTCATCCTTTCGAACGGCATCATGTAGTGCATGAACGTTGGCCCGAGCTGCCTGATGTCATCAACGACATGGAGAAGGAGATGCACGCAGATATCAAAGAATGCTGGCGGGAAGTAAATCTCGAGCTCGCATAGTATCAGCACGATCTCTTCCTGTAGCCTGTCGAGCTGCTTCACGCCGATCGACTTCCTGTTGATGACGTCGAAAAAATTGCAAAGGGCAAGCAGCGTATCACGGACGTGCTCGTCCATTATCCCTCGAATCGCAACGGGAAGTATCTGCGTCAACAGCACGTGACAGTCGTGAGACTTCATCCCGCTAAACCTCTTCTTCGTTCCGTCCAGATATCTGCTTATCTGCCCCGCGTAACCATGAGGAAATTTGACTCCTAGGAGACACCTGTAGAATTGCTCGAGCTCCTCCGGACTCATAGTGAAGCACGTAGCGGGAAGCACCACAGTGTTCTTCTTTACCCTTTTGCGGCGACCTTGAGTCCCTTCCGTCTGATCATCATCATCATCATCGTCATCACTATCGGGGATCTGAAGATCTTTCCTGACACCAAGCCATTTCTTGCTTTCGTCCCATCCTTGGACTTTTCCGGCATGTTGGAAAGAGTGCCAAGCAGAGCCTCGGTGACATTCTTCGTAATGTGCATCATATCGAGGCTATGTGGCGTCTTAAGGACCTTCCAGTACTCCAAGTCGTGGAAAACAGACCTCGCTTTCCATACACCCAGCAGCGGATCTACCTTCGGTCGTTTCTTTCCCGCGCGGGGCACTCCTCCCAATTTTTCAACAGCTCGTCGATTTCTGTGCCGCTCCTCGGCTCGGGGCTCCTTCGATCTCGTCCTTACCATTGAACAGGTCACCGCGTTTTCTCCACGGGTGATCCATGCGAAGCCACCTTCGAGCCCCTGGGTACACGGTTTTCGAAGACCCGGGATTCCTTGGTAGCTGGAGATGCGGGGTCTTATCCATGCACCTGACACATGCGCAGAATCCGTGGCCTACCTGGGCCGATACATATGAGCAACCAGGATAGTCCTGCACCGTCGTGAGCAACGCGGCTCTCATGTCGAAATAATCTCCAGTGTAGGCATCCCACGTACGGGCTGGCGTCTCCCACAACGTGGCTAACTCCTCTTTCAACAGCGCGAGATACAGATGTATGTGGACACCTGCTTGTTTCGGCCCCTGAATGAGAATACTCATGTGTATGTACCTTTGCTTCGTGCACAACCACGGGGGAAGGTTGTAAGGCCATACAAACACGGGCCAGGTGCTATGCGTGCTACTCTGGTTGCCGAACGGATTGAGTCCATCGGTGCTCATACCGAGCCTGACGTTCCTTGCGTCGCCTCCGAAATTTCCGACGGCGTCCAACTCTTGCCACTGGCTAGCGTCTGAAGGGTGTGTAAGGATCCTGCCCTTCTCCGGATCTTCTTCGGGCTTCTCCCTTTCCGTGTGCCATTGCATGAGCTTTGCTTCCTTAGGGTCCACGAAGTACCGCTGCAGACGGGGAGTGATAGGAAAGTACCATACCACTTTTCGAGGAACTTCTTCCACGGCTCTTGTACCGTCCTTGGCCGCACACCGGACATGTGGTTCTGTCCTCGTACTCGCCCCGATAAATTGTGCAATCATTGATGCAGGCGTGGTATTTAACGTGCGGTAGGTCAAGAGGGCACACGACTTTCTTGGCCTCCTCGATACTAGTTGGCAATGTGTTCCCCTCGGGAAGACGCTCGTGGAAGAATTGCATGCTCTTGTTGAAGCTCGCGTCGGTCCATTTGTTTCCCGACTTCATCTCCAGAGCATCAAGCGTTACTTGCAAGCGCGTATCCTGTGGCCGGCACCCAGGATACAACGGAGTCTTCCCATCTATCTCCATTTGCGCCAGCTTGGCTTTCTCTCTAACGGTGCTCGCCTCCTTGAGGAGCAGTTCTTGAACATGAGACTCCATCAAGGCCGACATTAGCGAGCTTTGCGGCGTGTTCGCGTCTTCTCCACACCATCTACTCCTTCATCGTGACCATGTCCGTCGGCATCTCCTTCGTCACGATCATCTTGCCCGCCCTCGTCTTCAGGCGCAACATTTGCTGTCGGCGCTTGGTTGAAGCCTTGCATGAAACCGCGCCTGAGCAGGTGTTCCTCCAATTGTCCGGAATCAGGGTCGATCCATCTCACAAGTTTGCAACTTCGACACGGACATCGTATCTGGCGCCCGTTGCACCGACTCATTTCCGCCTTCGCTTCTTCCTTGTAGTTGTTGATTCGACTGGAGCTCATCTTGATGACCATGGACGCCTACGCGGTATACATATAGAGTATGTGTTATTAATTAGAATTAATTAACCGCAACATGCACACACACATACAAGCTTCTCATGCGGGAAGTCGGAAAGTCGGAAATGTTCGACGAAAAAATTCGGCATGACTTCCCCTAAAAGTAGGACATATGGGTGGTGGCGCAAGCAACAACATGCAAAGATTCATGCAAACCACACACACAAGTTTCATGCATAAACATCGATCGTCGCGCCATATACGTGCAAATCGCCCGCCGACAAGTTTCTCATGCCTTTAACAAACATCCATACACACCGCCGGCCACACAAAACATGCATATACATATCCATCCAACAATACCCACCTAGTAGATCTAGATCCATTCCCGAGACGTGACCGTGATCGATGAGAGAGAGTGTGTGGTGATGGAGAGAAAATAGAGGACAAAAAGAGAGGAGGAGAGTATATATGGAGGCTCTCCCCAATCCTTCACCAATTATATAGCAAACAAAGTAGGTTTAACAACAAATAATGGAGAATAGGATGGTCAAAATGGCATGGGAGAGAGGAGGAACGCGAGCTAGATGGGAGAATGGAGAAGGTCACATGGGGAAAGTGGGGCTGCCACCTTTTTGTAGATCTGGGCCAATATTCTGTGGCGCACGGATCTCGGTACGCCACAGAAAGCTTCATTTCTGTGGCGCACGGGCTAAGTGCGCCACAGAAAGTCTGCTTTCTGTGGCGCAGCAAAACACATGCGCCACAGACAGCAAACTTTCTGTGGCGCATCCAAACACATGCGCCACAGAAAGTTCCTAGATGAATCTGGCCCAATCATTGGACGTGGGAGCCACACATTTTCTGTGGCGCATGTGATGGCATGCGCCACAGAATCCTGGCTTTCTGTGGCGCATGTGATGCCATGCACCACAGAAAGGGCACGGTTTCTGTGGCGCACGGAGCAGCATGCGCCACAGAAATAATTCTGTGGCGCACCAATTAAGGGTGCGCCACAGAGTGCCCACCTACCTATATAGGGTTTCCCTACTAGTGCTACAAGCATTAGCAGAAGTTCGGTTACTATCCGCGCAAGAGATTGAGCTAAAGAGCCAATCCAATGCACAGATAGCGAAGCTACTGCGAGAGGAGGAGTTAAAATGGTATCAACGTTCTAAAGCCCAATTCATGCTAGAAGGGGATTCGAATACTCGCTATTTCCATAGTATTGCCAATGGCAGACACAGGAAAAGCGCATTCATTCTCTAATCCAGGATGAGGGAACGATTGAGGGCCATGAACAACTAAAGTCGTACATTACAAATTACTATAAAGGCCTGTTCGGTGCTCCAGAGGAAGGAAATTTCACTTTGGATGAGTCTCGAATAGAGGATATCCCTCAGGTTTCAGATGCGGAAAATAGGCTACTTACTAAACTCTACTTAGAGGAGGAAGTGAGGATGGCGGTTTTCCAAATGAAACATAATACATCACCTGGACCTGATGGTTTCCCGGCTGAGTTCTACCAGAACTTTTGGGATGTTATCAAGTCTGATTTACTTCAACTGTTCGCCTGTCTTCACAATGGACAGCTAGAGTTGTTTCGTCTCAATTTTGGTGAGATAATTTTATTACCTAAGGTTAACGAGGCAGAAAGAATTCAACAATTTAGACCTATATGCCTTCTTAACGTTAGTTTTAAAATATTCACCAAAGTGGCTACGATTCGACTGAACAGTGTGGCAGATCATGTGGTTCGTCCGTCTCAGACGTCTTTTATGCAAGGCCGCAACATCCTTGATGGAGTTGCGATCCTACATGAAACAGTTCACGAGCTACATAGGAAAAAGCTGAATGGGGTAATTCTTAAAATTGATTTTGAGAAAGCTTATGATAAAGTCAAATGGTCTTTCCTTCAACAGACCCTCAGAATGAAAGGTTTTTCTACTGAGTGGTGCGCGTTAATAAATAGCTTTGTTTCGGGAGGAAGTGTAGCCATTAAGGTCAATGATGACACTGGCAAATACTTTCAAACGAAAAAAGGCCTCAGACAGGGTGACCCGTTATCGCCAATACTATTTAATATAGTGGCTGATATGTTGGCTACCTTGATCGAACGCGCTAAATCTGAGGGTCAAATTGAAGGAGTGATTGCACATCTTGTAGATGGTGGTTTATCGATTCTTCAATATGCTGACGATACAATTCTTTTCATGGAACATGACATCGAAAAAGCTCGTAACCTTAAGCTGATATTGTCAGCATTCGAGCAACTTTCGGGTCTTAAGATAAATTTTCATAAAAGTGAATTGTTTTGCTTTGGCGAGGCTCGAGAAAACGCCGCCTTGTATGCTGAACTTTTTGGCTGTGAGCAAGGTCAATTTCCTATCAACTATTTGGGTATTCCGATTCATTATCGGAAACTTACAAATGCTGAATGGAAAAAGGTGGAGGAAAGACTTCAATTACGCTTAAATAGCTGGAAAGGCAAACTCTTATCCCTGGGTGGAAGATTGGTTCTCATAAACTCGGTACTAACAAACATGGTACTGTACATGATTTCATTCTTCCAATTGCCCAAAGGAGTCTTAAAAAGATTGGATTATTTTTGGTCTAGATTCTTTTGGCAAGGGGATTGTGAGAAGAAAAAATATCGTCTGGCTAAATGGAGTGTGGTTTGTTGCCCTAAAGACCAGGGAGGGCTCGCAATTCATGACCTTGAGGTCAAGAATAGAGCCTTGCTAGGTAAATGGCTCTTCAAACTTCTATCGGAAGATGGAGTTTGGCAAACTCTCCTTAGGAGAAAGTATGTGGGAGATCAAGCTGTTTCTCAGGTTTCTTGGAAACCTGGCGATTCACACTTCTGGGCTGGCCTCATGGCTACAAAGAAGTTTTGTTTCCAACATGGATCTTTCTCAATTAGGGATGGATCGGAAATTCGTTTCTGGGAGGATAAATGGCTAGGCCATTCTACCCTTAGAGAACAATATCCGGCTCTGTACACTATTGTACGAAACAAAAGCGACACGATCGCGAAGGTGTTGGGTACCTCCCCACCAGATATTTCGTTCAGAAGAAGTTTACTTGGAACGAGACAAGCATCCTGGAATGCCTTGCTCGTCCGATTGGATTCAGTCCAATTGTCGGAAGGTCCAGATAAATTCCAATGGAATCTTTCGAAGAATGGCAAATTCTCGGTTGACTCCATGTATAGAGCTTTAATTCTACCCGAAGTGCCACTCGATATTAAGGATAATAACAAAATTTGGAAGATGAAGATCCCGCTTAAAACTAAAGTGTTTGCGTGGTATCTTCGTCGGGGTGTAATTCTTACAAAAGACAACCTTGCCAAGCGTAATTGGCACGGAAGTAAAAAGTGTGTTTTCTGTCAACATGACGAGACCATTAAACACTTATTCTTCCAGTGCGAATTCGTCAGGTCTATATGGTCAGCCATCCAGATAGGTTCTACCTTACATCCACCGCATACTGTTGCAAACATTTTTGGCAACTGGTTAAATGGCGTGGATCCTAGGTTTAAACTCTTCTGTAGGATGGGAGCGATTGCCATTATTTGGTCGTTGTGGCTATGTAGAAATGACAAGGTTTTTAACGATAAAAATGCTTCTGTTATGCAGGTTATCTATCGGTGTACAGCTACGCTACGAGTGTGGTCGGCCCTGCAGCGTGTGGAGTACCGAGACTTATTTTTGGAGGTGGCGTCGAGGCTGGAGGCTGCGGCCAGGGAGTTATTCTTCCGGCATGGATGGCAACATAGACTCCGGATAGACCTACCAGCTTCTTAGGCGGATCTACAATTTCTCATTATGATATGTAATTTGCCTTTTTACTTTTTGTTCTGAATTGGTTAATGGTGAACTGGTGGCTGTGTGCATCTTAGCTATGCAGAGGCCGGGTGTAATGCTTAAAACTCTTAAGTAATAAAATCCCTTTATCTAAAAAATGAAAAGCATATTCATATGTCCAACTCAAACCCCAAGATTACACACGAGTAAACAGGGTGTCCACAAAGAAATTATTGCGCAGAGAAGTGCCAAATAATCTAACACTTACAGGTCAAATTAATTCGGTTGAAATCCAATTAAAGAACATGAATCAAAGTTTGTTTGTTTATCTCAGCATGGACAAGGAAGGCGCGAAGTTGGCCCCACTGTTAGAACGCGTGGTACCTATGCTGGAACCCGTAGTGGTGCTTGTCCCGTAGCTGCTGCTGGTGCTGCCGTGGGTCCCTGTAGCAGCGGGAGACTGAGCACTACAGCACGAACTGCATACGCCGACGGCCAAATGCCGTCGGCATAGCCTAAAATGCCGTCGGTGTAGCATATGCCGACGGCTGCCGTCGGCGTAGGTCCGTCGGCATACATGGCCGTAGGCATAGCCTAGAAAGCCGTCGGCATAGCGAAAACCGTCGGCATAGGTCTACGCCGACGGCTTTGCCGTCGGCAATAGTGTTGTCGGTATTTTTTTTCTGAATAATTTTTAATTTTTTGAAGTTTTTTTGAAGTTTTTTTTATTTATTTTTTAACTTTTTTTTATCTTTTTAATCATTTTTTTACTTTTTAAGTTTTTTTAATTCTATTTCGAAATTTTCCACTTAGCCACATACTTAATCTTTAATTACACACTTAGTCATAGGTCAAAGTACTTATCCTGGTCAAACTTCCCATTCGGTCACCCATCCTGAAATTGCTCCAGCCCAAGCACGCTTAACTTTTGAGTCCTTTCACATTAGCTTCCAAATGAGAAGTTAGAACTTACTGATATTAGTATCCTATCAATCATATTAACCACTCGGTTACGATGTTATACTTTTTCATTGTTTAAATTTAAAATTTTGTTTGAATAAGTAACAATGATTATGTAATAGTATATTTTAAATAAATAACAATAAAATGAATTTTACTTTATTTTTTCTTTTTACATTTAATATGGAATAATTCATATCTTTAAATCCGTAAATCGAAATTTGACAAATAAAATGTCTAAGTCGATTAGAAAAATGAGAGGAATTCAAATATGTCATCCATATCAAGATCCACCCAACTCTTGCAAATGTTCCCTCCGTTTCGCCCGAAGTGGGAGTTTTCAGCTATAAGTCCACCAACTTACTAGAGAGAAAGTGAAGCCGGTGAAGCCGGTCACACACCGGAGTAGGATCTTGGACATTTACAACACCCAACACACTTGTGTACATATGGTATGGAACCACCTAGGTTTTGGTGGGTTTCCGACGCTCCGGAGCCCCGCATCGATGAAACCCTAGACCCGCTGGAAAAAAGTCAAAGTTCCCGTGTACCCCTTTGAACGGAGTCGAAAGGGGTAGGCCAGTGGACTTTTTTGCTTGGTTGTGTTAGCTTAGGACATAGGAACATCCAAAACCAAGATCCACCCAACTCTTGCAAAGGTTCCCTCCGTTTCGCCCGAAGTGGGAGTTTTTAGCTATAAGTCCACCAACTTACTAGAGAGAAAGTGAAGCCGGTGAAGCCGGTCACACACCGGAGTAGGATCTTGGACATTTACAACACCCAACACACTTGTGTACATATGGTATGGAACCATCTAGGTTTTGGTGGGTTTCCGACGCTAAACCCTAGACCCGCTGGAAAAAGTGAAAGTTCCCGTGTACCCCTTTGAACGGAGTCGAAAGGGGGTAGGCCAGTGGACTTTTTTGCTTGGTTGTGTTAGGTTTGGACATAGGAACATCCAAAACCAAGATCCACCCAACTCTTGCAAAGGTTCCCTCCGTTTCGCCCGAAGTGGGAGTTTGAGCTATAAGTCACCAACTTACTAGAGAGAAAGTGAAGCCGGTGAAGCCGGTCACACACCGGAGTAGGATCTTGAACATGTTGCTAGGGAAAAAATGATAAACTTGAGTTTTGACAAACATTTCAAAAAAACCCTTCAAAAAAGGTCTATCATCTATAGACATGTATTGGTTTTGCTTCAAATGACCAAGTTATGACCATCCACATGCCATAGTTTGTGATAATGTGTCCATATTTGATACATAGGTGTGCCTTGGTATGACAAACATTGTTGGCAAAAACAATTTCCAAATTATTTTTATTAATATCATTTTCCATTTTTTAAGTGCCAAAAATGATTTTTTTATTAAGCAAGTACCAAAAATATGTTGCAAAAAAGTAATATGCATGGTGAAAATGATGATATGGATGTCATATTTGGATTCCTCTCATTTTTCTAATCGATTTAGACATTTTATTTATTAAATTTCGATTTACGGATTTAAAGATGTGATTTTTTTCATATTAAATGAAAAATAGAAAAAATGAGAGGGACCTATGCCGACGGCTTTGCCGTCGGCGTAGCTCTGCTGAACCTATGCCGACGGCTTTGCCGTCGGCTTAGGACTTTGTCAATTTTTTTGTCTCGCGGGGTCTATGTCGACGGCCCCGACAAAAAGCCGTCGGCGTAGGCTCTGGCCGTCGGCATAGAGCCCCTGTGCTGTGAGATAGGAAAGCGTCAACCGTGGGCAAAGCCAACGAGAACGTCGCGATCGGCATCTTGGCCGGGAGGATCGGCAATGGCGCCTCGGATCTCATCACGTTGATGGCCTGCCTGATGGACGGCCTCTGGCTGCTGCCGGGGTGCACGCACCAGAGCGCGGTGACCATCATGCGCTCCATCACCTGGCTGTCGAATTCGCCGTCGAGCCGTGGGTCGGCCGCGTCGAGGATCCTTCCGTCGCCGTACAGCTCCCAGACCAGCTGCATCGTGACTGACCGGTTTCCCTGTAGGACCAGGATTGGTCCTCGGCCGGTGACGATCTCGAGGACGACCACGCCGAAGCTGTAGACGTCCGACTCCGTGCTGGCCTTCCCGGTGACCATGCTCTCTGGGTCCATGTACCCCATGGTGCCCATGAGCATGGTGGTGTGCGATCCTCCTTGCCCGTGGTCGACGAGCCTCGCGAGCCCAAAGTCACCGAGCTTCACCTTGAAGGACGCGTCCAACATCAGGTTGCTCGGCTTGATGTCCCGGTGGAGGACGCACTGCTCCCACTCCTCATGCAGGTACAGAAGCGCGGACCCAACACCGAGCACGATCTCGTGCCTGAGTGGCCACGAGAGCACCTTCTCCTGGTTGTGAATGTGCGTGTCGAGGCTGCCATTCGGCATCATCTCGTAGACAAGCAAGAGCTCGTTGTCGTCATGGCACCAGCCGACGAGCTGCACGAGGTTGCGGTGCCTCAGCTGGCTTATCACCCTCACCTCTGCGACGTACTCCTTCCCCTGCTTGGAGCCCTGGGAAACTCTCTTTACGGCGACGTGAACGTTCGTCTCCTTGAGGTACCCATGGTACACCGACCCGAAGCCGCCTTCGCCGAGCTTCTCCTCGTCTGAGAAGAATCTTGTGGCGACAGCGAGCTCGCTATAGCGAAACCGCTTCGGCCCCGTCCATTTCTCGAACTCTTCTTCTTCTCCTACCGTGGGCTTCCCTTCCTCTGGCCCTGGCGTTCCCGCTGTCATCACCTTGCGCCTCTTGCGGCGGCACAAGAGACACCAACCAGCTGCGAGAATCAGGCAGATGAGGACCACGGAACCCGTGGCCGCGCCGACGATGAACCCTGTTCCGGGGTTAGATGGTGGTGGGGGATGATAGTGAGACCCTGTGGCTGCAATTTACTCCGGACGAAAGCAAGAAGATAGAGAAGATATCAGGATTATTAATTCACCGTCAGTCACCAGTCCACAGAGAGAGATATGCCACTGGCGAATTAATTACCATTATCGGATGGATGCGTCGGTGGTGCCGGCGTCGGCTGCAGTGATATCGATGGCGCTGGCGGCGACGGTGACGCCGTCTCCCGCCAGGCCGGGTCTGCTTGTGGGGACCAAGCAGGGCCTGGGGCGCTGCTGTCCTGCAGCTCCCTTCTCACCGCCGACCGTAGGGTCCGTGGCACATCCAGATGAAGCGTGGCGCCTTCCGCTACCTTGTCGACGTTGGCGACCCCATCGGAGAAGACCATTGCCATTGATCTGGAGTCTATGAGATTATCAATCTCCTAGGCTCTTTCCTGCTGCATGGGTATATATATTCGACTCGGGGAATAAGACATAGTTAATTATTGGAGTTGACAAAAACAGGCGAGCTATGGAGTTGAGTGGGCAGCGACTACATCTATATCATCACTTTCTTTTGCCCAACTTGGAGTATGTTTTGTTATGTTCAACTCCTGATTGGATACCAGCTCGTAAGAACTCAACTTGTTAGGTTCAAAACTACTTCTCTGCATCTAATTTTAAGCAAGAGTTGTTTGCCATACAGGTGTAGCAATAAACTTTGGCGCAATTAACAGCAAGCTGTCACAACCCAGGAATGGTCCGGAGCACGATGTCCGGAGCTCAATCGGTGTGTATCTAGATAATAGAAATGCAGAAGCACCAATCTACTCTATCGGTTAAAATATGTAATGCAAGACTTTTTAGCTTTGTGATAAATCAAACTTTGCTAGGTTTGACCAAATTTATAGGAAAAGGTTCTAACATTTATATCATATGGAACCAGCTAGTTTCATTAGATAGGCTATAAACCATATTTTCATATTCTAAAACTTCTAAAGCTACAACATCTTGCAATTCGTTGCCCACTTCAGCAGCGCGGCATCCCCGCCTGGCACAAGCAAACCTGACAAACGGCACAAGATTTACACCAACAGCAACTCTTACTGCCTTGCTTGCTGCGATAGACTACTGCTTATGCTGCTGCAAAGTTCAGAGAAGCACTGGAATTTCTGGATGGATGGCTAGCACTTTTGTGGCCAAACCATGAATGTGTTAGATAGTTAGTACGGATAGAAGCCCGAAGCTTTGACACCCTGCTTACAACACCTCCGTAACAACAATGTCCTCAACAGTAGACATAATTTTAAAAAGAAACCATGGTAAGAATAAGAACAAAAATGAATAACAAGCCAATGCCCTACAGAAATTTGAAAGCAGATAGAGAGTAGGAATTATGAACTGAAGGTAGGTTCAAGTACGGACTATTTATGTCACCACACATGATTGGTTTGGTGGCAACAGGATGTGAACTTCATCAGCAATAATTAATCCCCTATGAATAAAGTCAGCAGAAAATTTTACCCTTTTAAGGTCTTGTAGCAGTGCTGCTCTAGCATCATAAGGATGGTAGGAATAGGATGGTAGCATCATAAGGAGCGCTCTGGAGGATGTGGATAACAAGCTTAATCAAGCCCTTGTCTGAATGGAAGCCCGTGATTTTCACCCGTTTTAGGTGGTCATGCTGGCACGTCGACTCCCCCATTAGGTATGCATCTTCCCCAGCAACACAATTATGTACTATATTGTCTCTCTCTGCCTGCAAATGATTATGTAGGAGCACCAATAATATCAAAGTTCTTTGACAACCAATAGTTTAGAACATTAATAAGGCCATGATCGCTTATAAGTACTCAAATGTTTTTTCTACATAAAGCCTAATGCGAGAAGAAATTAATGGCGACTTACATGCAAGATGAAAGATTCCAAGGCCAGGAAAGCATAAAGAAAAGACCCCAGAGAAAAGATATCATACATAGGGGAGCGTCTTGATCTGTAAAGTTTAATCTCCAAGATCTTGAGGTGGAGTAGTTTGTCAGGACGCATTGCAGTGTTGATATTCTGAAGAACAAGTCCCAAGACTAATTATGTATGGCGTTTTTCAGTATAACACTATAAATATACACTAGTCTACTGATACATCTATAAAATATGACTAAAATGTAAAACAAAAACGTACCTCACCACGAGACAACAGGGTGAGCCTCTCGTCATTGCGAGCGATAGATGGGTGCTTGGCACCATAAAAGAGAATTCTGGACGGTTCGAAAGATTCCAAATATACATACTTAAGTTGGGAAGGATCACTGATACCGATCTCGAGTGGGAACCCATTATAGTGAAAAGTGCAGAGATTTGGAGCACTGATCTCTATCCCCTGCATCCTGTGCCAATCTTTAACAGTGAGGTTCTTTAGCTTCTGCAGCGTACAAGGTATCTTCAAGCAAATCATCTCACTGCATTTATCTATTTGCAACCGTTCCAAGCCGGAAGATTTAGAAAGCAACTGATTTAATCCCTCCTCAGTAATGTGAACAAAATAAAGATCTAAGCTTTTCAAATTTCTAAAGCAGCCAACTGTTTCTATGGGTTGAAAAATGCACTTAGAGAGGTAAACGGACTGAATCGAATTATTAGCTGTTTCATCAAATAAAACTGAATATGGGAAGCGGTACTTTTGCTTCATGGAAAAAGGTAGGGACAAACTTAGTTCATTCATCCCAGATTTGACAGCAATCCGTAGCCATCGGTCTAGACAGGCGACACTCAGAGTTTCACAGAGGAAAAGATTAATTCTAAATGTCTTCACCTTCATCCCACTGCCAGAATAACTATTAAGAATTTTGTCAATTTTGTTGATGTAACGTATTTCACCTCCCTTGGATGTATAGTCATTCACCCCAACTGTTTCCCTATTCACTGTGAGGTTCGAATAGCATCTCCATGAACGCATAAATCGACGTGATACGCAGGCAGCATGGGCAGCATCTTGCAATCGCAGGAGGGAATGTATATGTTGTAACATGTCCTGCAGAATCATGGTTAACAAGTCCAGCAGTTAGATTGTAGCTAGTACTAACAGCGACTTCACATGAGATAAACAACAAAACCAGATGAAGTGTCAATCGGCACATGTGCGTTGCATCAAGACCAGTGTTAATGATTTAAAAAGGCATATTGGATTAAATTTAGCTGATGATTGTTGTTAGCGAATTTACCATGCATAGGAGTGTTGATCAAAAAAAACAAAAGGTGTGCATCCGAGCCTTACGTCCAAATGCAAGCACTTAAAATAACCTCGGGAGTTACTCGCAACCCATACCTCGGGAAGATTGTCAAGCTCAAGAAGGTCTTGCCGCGCTTTCGGGGCACCTTGACAAATATCGCCTTCTTCCCAGGTTCGATCATTTGTTTCAGCCGATGAAGCCCCGGATCCCCTGTCTGTAGCAGTGCATTTAAGCTAATTAATACGGATTTTGTTCATCCCATCAATCCATCATTCCACTCAAATTCGGCATGACACTAGGGATTCTCAAGACAGAGTTGATTCAAACGAAAGATGAAAGATAAACATCTGGCATTGACCACTATCCTAAAAGAGCAACTCGTTTTTTGCATAGGGAAATTTTCTGCAATTTATCGAAATCCTCATGTAGTCAGGTACTCAGGTATGCCCATCCAAGTGAGGGCTCCCCGGGACATGGGGACGGCTGAAACTGGCAGAGGAAAGGGGGGATGTGGAGGGATGCTCAGGTGCGTGCTAAGGGAGCGGCGGTGGAGGAGCACTTGGTCCGCGGCGAGGACAAAGTCCGGTTTGGAGGAGCTCACCGGACTAGTGGAGGGGCAGAGGAAGAAACTTAGATTTGGTGGGCAGAGGAACATACTTGCAGCTGGAGGAGCGTCGAGTTCCGGTGTCGCGCGCACGGTGCCCTGGACCTCCTCCATCGGAGAGCTCTTGTGCCGGCGCCGGGGAGGGGAAGACATAGCGGCGGCGAGTTCGTCGTCCGCCGGCCCAGTCAGAATCGCTTTCAACTTTTGGATTTACTTTCTTAAATTAGTCATCATATAGTACACAAATTAATGTTGCTGGATATTTTTTAACAGCTTTGTCTCATTTTATTAAAAAAATATCAGAATAATCAACCGGTTCATTAGCAGGTAACCGGCATAAAACCGTTAAAAATGCATCAAAGTTATTGTAAAATACGACTACACTCTACATCCGACCAACCTGGTCACTCACACGGAGCACGTCGTCGAGAAGAGAGACCACAGTCGAGGTAGCTATCGGATATCATTGTCAATACTCCTCCACGAGCCAGTGACTCTTACTTCATCTTTGACAATTATCAAACAATGATACGAGAAAGTTTTTAGCACAATGGAACACGATACGTGAGTCGCGTTTGTCAACAATAATACACGAGGGGAAGAAGTTGCAACATGTTTTCATTAGGGCATGAAATTGACTCCAGATCTTGTTGGGGAGTGGGGATAGCAGTACGCCTTAATTGTGTGCTACTACAATAAATCACAATTTGTATACCGGTGGACTGTGGTACACGACTACACTGATTAATGTGAAAAGAGTTGTTATTGATGCCGTACTCAGCGGCTGCCCTGCTTCATGTACTTCTCCTCGTCCTTACTCTGAGCTACGTGCATCATACCCACCACTAGGAAATAGTTTATATGAGACACTATTTGTGGTGCAACAAACACGCTACTAGTGTTATTAGTGTAAGTGGTGTGCCTTCGGACTGGCCATGACACTGATAGGTGGGCCCAGTGGGTCTGCACTGACAAAAATATCAGTACTGTTAGTAATCACTACAGGAAAAAAGGTAATTCCCGACGGCCAAAAACTGTCGGCAAAACACGGTAATACCGTCGGCAAACACCTATGCCGACGGTTTATGCCGACGGTTTTTGGCCGTCGTCTTCTTCTCGGTCGGCATATGAACAAAATACAGTCAGGATATGGAAGCCGTCGGCATACAACACAGTGCCGACGGTTTTCGTTGGCCGTCGGCGAACAAAGCCGTCGACAAACAAAGTAACAGAAACGGTCATCTAACGGCGGCCACAAGTTTGCCGACGGCCGTGGCCGTCGGCATATAACAGACACGTGGCAACACCTGGTTCACTTGCTGCAACATTTAAGCCGTCGACAAACCTAGAGAAGGCCGTCGACATACACACTGACCACAGCCAAAAAAAAATTTATTAGCCCATAAAAGGCTAATTACATAAGTGATTTAGCACTAGGAATCACACTATTGACCTTGAAAAATGGTTAATACAATACAATTTAGTTTCGGCCCACCAATTACAAATGCTTAAAGCCCAATTTTAGTTGCATCCCACCAATTGCAACCGCTTCAGCCACCTGTAAAAAGCAAGAAAACTGTTAAAAGAACAGCCAGAAAAGTAGATAGACCAAGCTCAAAAGGCATTGAAAATTCTCGGGAGAACATGCAGTTTCTACCCATTCATACACAATGCTTATCTGCTATCCTGTCACACTTATAAAGCCGATTGAAAAATAAAGCCGATTGAAAACACAAGCTATGTTCCAACACATAGGATACATAGTGTTTCATTCAGAATGTATAGCTCCTGGAATTTTCCACAAGTATATTGATATTTCGATAGTTTATGCTTGCAGAAAGATATAACATTACAACGGTAAGGATACAACTATTATTTTATCCATCCATGGGCAGGCATAACTTATAGCAATGACTTTGTCGGATGTCATGTTAAAATACAAACAATGGTACAACATTCACTTGTGTAGCCAACTATTGCCACATAAATTGTCAAGTCAAGAATTTTGTGCGGTAACAGAGGTGTAGATACTACCCATTCATATATATAGCAGCATGTTTCCATATGTGTCTACTGTTCAACAAAAGCACAGCTAAACTGGAGAGTACAATGAGAAAAATGATGCCAAATTGAACAGATCGAGAAACATACCAAACCAAATTCTGGAAAAGTCACAGCTGCTACCATCTTCCTGTTATCCATGCTCCATACTTGCACAAGATCATCTTCGCCACCTTATGATATTTTTCATCCGCACTGTAAAAGGAGAGCACAGAAAAATCATTGACATATTCCTGGTTATGTCTTAGAGAAGATAATGTAAAAGGAAAAAAGAAAAAATGTGTTGTTACATGAAATATACTACCCCATTCATATATATAGCTGCATTTTCTATATGTGCCTACTGTTTAACAAATATATAGCCAAGACTTTAACTCCACAATCGTTGTGAAATGGCACAAACAGATTCTATTGTATCAGGAAAATCATACAAGCAACACTAAGTTATCTTGTGATAATATGCAAAGGGATAAGAGATGCAAGTATTCAATACTACTGAGAATATTACACAGTATATTTGGTCAAACTTCCTTCCAAACCAGAAAATAGCAAGACAACAATACTAGGACAGAGAGGAGCAAGGTCGTAAGAGAAACCACAAAAGAATAGACACTGGAGCAAGGTCGTAAGAGAAACACTAGATATACACTATGAGCATGGTCATGCAAGATGGGATGGGTCTAGGGGGATGAGAGGTCTCACCGGCTGCTTCGGCGGCGAGCACGTCAGAGGAATCGACCGGGAGGCGCTGCTGCGGCGACCGAAGGAGCGGGGACACGGCCGCGGCGGCAAACCTAACACAACACCGTGAACAGAACATACAAGGTAAATCTAACACAGCCAGAAGGCCCAGAACAAAATAGAGTCATTTTAAGATATGTAACAAATCACTTATTCACAAGGCAATCATCATATCAGTTCTATGTAGTAGAGAACAGTATAAATAGAGAACAGTAGAATGGAGATTGATTGTAGTTCATCAGCAGTGACAGAAAATACATGAACACTACATCACATCAGTTTCAGAAATGGCACATGGATGCCCATACTAGTTCATATCAGTCCAACAAGTTAAAATTGCGTCAACTTCTTCATATACAGCAAGGTTTGGTTGGTTGTTATGAATATGAAAAGGATTCCAAGAATTGACAAGCTGGTACATGGTTACAAGACAAGAAAGGCAGTGCTCCAATATTGAAGCTTGGAATCTGAACAAAGTTACTACAGTCCTACTAGAGCAGACATTAACCTAGCTACAAGCCTACAACCTTAGGAGAAATTCTACTCTTGGAGTACAATTTCCTAATCAAAGAAGATACGTAGCAGTACACATAAGCTACTGGCATACTGCAATCAGTTGAATAGGAGAAACAGACAGAAGCTACAGGCAGTAGCAGTACACAGTCAAGCACTTGCAATCGTCAACTTGAATGCTACTCCAATCAAGCAACCTGAATACTACAGAGCAAGCTACTACAAGAAATATTGCAAAACTGTACTCCAAGAAAAGAAATATTGCACGAGCGTTCTACTCCAAGAAATCAACCAAGAATAAGAGTTTTGATGAATCGGAGATTCTACTGACAGTAGTAAGGAGAAATCGTTTTGTGAGCTACGTACCCCCAGCTTGTTCGCTGGTCATGCCGTCCGGTTGGTGGCCGAGGCAAGAACCGCTCCAGCTGCGGTTTGGGCTCGAGCATGTAACCGCAAACCCTAGGTCGGCCACGCGCTCGCCGCGGTCCGGCCAGATCGACGGAGCGGCGCGCATGAAAGCACGCACGAGCACGCCGGCGATCCAGCCAGCCTCAACGCCGTGGTCGCTGGGGGCGGCGCCTCTCTGTCCGGCGAGGCAGAGGCGGGAGGTGGGCGATCTGGCGTGAGGATGGGCTGGGGGAGAAGGAGAGGAGGGACTGGGAGTGGTGAAGATGTGAACGTCTAGGGGGAGGAGCTCGGGGCGCCGGGCCCGGCCACGGCGGCGCTGTCCTGGCGACGCGGAAGCAGATCAAGGGGAGGTGGAGACTGGCGGCGCGGGGGAGGATGAGGGGGAGAGGAGGGTGTGCGTGCGTTGTGTGGTGTAGTGTGGCTGGTGTTGATGTGCGAGTGGGGATTAGGTCAAGCGTAGGTGGGCTTGGGCTGGTTGGGCTGCAGGTGGGGTTTGGTGGCCGGCCCAATTTGTCTGCCTCCCTTTTTTTAACGTATTTCTTTTCTTTTCTTTTTATTTTTTGAGTAACAAAAATGGATTATTTTGTGTGAATCATTGTTGCAAAATTTGAACCACCATTTTTTAGAAGTTCTCATATTTGACACATATGTAGTGTCCGAAACCATGAACACCAGAGAAAGTTGTCAAAGTATTTTTAGAAATATCATTTTTCATTTTCTAAGTGCCAAAAATGGGGGTTTTTTGTGAAGCAACTACAAAAAAATATGGTGCAAATTGTAACCCTTACAATTATCACACAAAGTAGTCCATATGTGATGGATAATCCCCAAGTATTAGGAATTTTCTCGCTTTCTACCTAATTTCGCCCATTTAAATGACTTTATGCCGCTTTTTCAAAAGTAATTCAAATTTGAACTACAACTGTGTGATAGTTTGCTCTGATATTTTTGAAAAAATCATTTTAAGGTACACAAGTAGTGATTATATCAGAGAATCATCGATAGCTTTGGAAAATTCGTCCCCTTTTAATGAATGGTCATGGCAGCCATTTTGACAATGTTTTCGAAAAAATCAAGGAAAGTGAAAAATACCCAAAAAAAGAAATCCTTTGGCATGGAGTCCCTTTATGTGTACTAGTTTCTAGGGAAAATAATAAACATAAGTTTTTACAAACTTTTCAAAAAAATCATTCACAAAAAGGTCTATCATCTATAAACATGTATAGGTTTCAAACCAAATGACCAAGTTATGGCCATTCTCATGGCATAGTTTGTGATAAAGTGCTCATATTTGACACATAGGTGTATCTTGGTATGGGAAACAATGTTGCCAAATTGAGTTGTCAAATTATTTTTAGAAATATCATTTTTCATTTTCTAAGTGCCAAAAATGGGTTTTTTTTATGAAGCAACTACAAAAAATATGGTGCAAAATGTAACCCTTACAATTATCACACAAAGTAGTCCATATGTGATGGATAATCCCCAAGTATTAGGAATTTTCTCGCTTTCTACCTAATTTCGCCCATTTAAATGACTTTATGCCGATTTTTCAAAAGTAATTCAAATTTGAACTACAACTGTGTGATAGTTTGCTCTGATATTTTTACAAAAATCATTTTAAGATACACAAGTAGTGATTATATCACAGAACCATCGATAGCTTTGGAAAATTCGTCCCCTTTCAATGATTGGTCATGGCGGCCATTTTGACAATGTTTTCGAAAAAATCAAAGAAAGTGAAAAAAACACTCAAAAAAAGAAATCCTTTGACATGGAGTCACTTTATGTGTACTAGTTTCTAGGGAAAATAATAAACATGAGTTTTTACAAACTTTTCAAAAAAATCATTCACAAAAAGGTCTATTATCTATAAACATGTATAGGTTTCAAACCAAATGACCAAGTTATGGCCATTCTCATGGCATAGTTTGTGATAAAGTGCCCATATTTGACACATAGGTGTATCTTGGTATGGTAAATAATGTTGCCAAATTGAGTTGTCAAATTATTTTTAGAAATATCATTTTTCATTTTCTAAGTGCCAAAAATGGGTTTTTTTGTGAAGCAACTACAAAAAATATGGTGCAAATTGTAACCCTTACAATTATCACACAAAGTAGTCCATATGTGATGGATAATCCCCAAGTATTAGGAATTTTCTCGCTTTCTACCTAATTTCGCCCATTTAAATGACTTTATGCCGATTTTTCAAAAGTAATTCAAATTTGAACTACAACTGTGTGATAGTTTGCTCTGATATTTTTACAAAAATCATTTTAAGATACACAAGTAGTGATTATATCACAGAACCATCGATAGCTTTGGAAAATTCGTCCCCTTTCAATGAATGGTCATGGCGGCCATTTTGACAATGTTTTCGAAAAAAGCAAAGAAAGTGAAAAAATACTCATAAAAAAAATCCTTTGGCATGGAGTCCCTTTATGTGTACTAGTTTCTAGGGAAAATAATAAACATGAGTTTTTACAAACTTTTCAAAACAATCATTCACAAAGAGCTGGAAACGGGTCAAATTTGAACTACAGTTGCCTCGTAGTTTGCTCGTTATTTTTGTTAAAAATCATTTTCAGGTACACAAATAGTTATTTAATCAGAGATACACCAAAAGTTTGGCAAGATTCAACCCCTAACTTAGAACGGTCATGTCGTCAATTTTGATCGCATTTTGAAATCAACATAAAGAATTCAAAAGAAATAAAAAATGGAAATCCGTCGCAATGTGTCATTGTACGTGACGTAGTGTGGGGGAAAGTGAAAAAATATGGTGCAAAAAATAAAGCCACCGAGCCAACTAGCTAACACTATTTATGCATTTGGCATGCAACATGTTAGGTATCCTGTACTTATACTGAACTTTGCCAGCGAGACGTTAGCCGAGTGCACCGAATTAATATTGAGATCCAAGGTTCGATCCCTGCATGTAGGTAGGCACCAGAAAACGAATGTGCATTGGTATCTGCTGAATATGCGTGAATATGTACTATTGTGTATAGAGTCTGTACAAGAATCATCGCCAGGTTAGTTGGTTACTGGAGCAAATCCACCTTTGCTGAAGGTACAGGGTTCGAACCCCCTTCTCTGCACATTAATTTTGGAAGTAAAAACCAAATGCCGACGGCTCCTACACGCAGCCGTCGGCGTACAGCTGCCGGCATTAGTCCTCCGCCAGACAAACGAACAGAACTGCCACGTGGCAAGTCATATGCCGACGGCCCCTAAAAGAAAAAACCGTCGGCGTAACTCCGATATGCCGACAGCCTTGGTATGCCGACGGTTTCTGTATGCCGACGGCCATTAAAAATACCCACGGGATATGCCTTATATGCCGACGGCCCCGATAAAATGCCGTCGACATATGAAAGGCCGTCGGGAATTAACAGTTTTCCCGTAGTGAATGGTGTGTAACGACACCCACAACGTGTAGCCAAATGTGGTTCCATATTTGCTTTTTGCTATTTAAAATTAGTTCCCTACATTGTGAGACTAGTTACAAAAGCCACAAAAGAAGGAACCCGCGCGTGCTCTTGCTCCGATGTCAAATTCTAGCTAAGCAATAGATTAATACTATTCTTCAAGCAGCAACAACAAATTGCACTCGTAGAAAAGTCCGAACAACATACAACACATCTTTAATTTTTTCTGCCTTATCCTTTCCCCTGCTCTCGCGAAAAGGAAGGCGAAAGGAGGGCGACTTCTCCTCTGCCCCGCGTCCGCCGGCGAGGCCGTGGGTTCCTTCCCCCTCCGCCTGCTGCCTCGGCGGCGGGAGGGTGGGGGAACCCCGGTTTTCGACCTTGGCGTGTACATAGGGTAGGAGGTGTTAAGGTTCCGGCCGGCGGCGCTGTGGAGGCGGTGGTGTTGCCGGAGTGGAGTAGGGTGTCGGCGCGCTTCCCCTCCTGCGACGATGGTCCTCGGAGCGTCGCCGTGGCGCGCGCGGCTTCAGGTGCTCGCGGATCTGCGGGTCCGGCGGGCTGTACAGTCTCTGGGCCTGGTCGCTGCGCCGGAGGCGGTGACCTTGCCGTGGAGCTTTTGTCTCCCGGCTCCTTCTCCGCGACGATGAGGTGTGCTCCGCCCTCTTCGTGGAGCCTGGGAGTCCTGTGTTGCAGGTGGAGCTCTTGGGTCCTCTTCTCCATCCTTCCTCCGGCCGGCCGTGGCGGCGAGGGGAGGAGGTGCTGGTGGAGGGCGATCCCGTTTTGTTGCAGGTTGGTTTGGTGGTCTTCTTCCTCGACGATCCAGCTCTGGCCGGCCATGGTGGCGAGGGGAGCGTCGTCTGGAAGTGCTGCGGTGGTGCGGGTGGTGGTCCTGCGTGGCGTCGGGTCGGCTGGAAGATCGGAGGCTCCGGGTTGCAGGTGCTCTGGCCGAATGCGTTCATCGCCTTTCAGATCCGTCGCACGGCGTCGGCGGACGGCTTCTGCGGTCTTCTGCTTGTGGTGGTGGTGCCTTCCTCCCGGCGGTGAGCGGTACGGCGGCGCTGGTGGCGCGTAGGAGTTTGGGGATCGGTTTTGGATCCGTCGGTGTTCTTTCCTGGAAACTTGGGGTGCTCCGTGCACTTTTCTGGGTTCCTTTGTAAATTTTCGTTTATTCTGGACCTCTATGTAATGTGTACCGAGTTTCCTTAATATATGTGACGGATCCTCCTCAAAAAAAAAACAACAAATTGCACTCGTGTGAGAGGAGAGGAGAGAGAATGCCATTTTTAAGGTGGTTTTGTTTAGTGGCGGGACCTGCAGTAGAGATATTTGGAACCAGCAACGTTGGTCTTGCCAAATTTCACTTTGATGTCAAATAGTGTAGTGTGTTAGATTTGGCCAAAACAGCGTTGTGGCTGTCCTCACGCCACTGGTAGGTGGTTCCACTAGCTCAAAATAACATTCACCCTGTGGCTAGTTGGCTACTACACTCCAACCCGCTTGATCCAACTCCACTTTCTCCCCACTCCCCCATCCATGCCCCACCGCCGCCCCACACTTGGTGTTTCTTGAATAATTCATAGTGCTACTAATGTTATATGTACTAGTATTACTTCTTGAATAATTCATTAAACTGTTATAATATTGTTCTTAATTTAAGTTGAGATTCTATTATACAATACAGTTTCTAAAATAAATAACAGCAACATTTTTTATTTTCAAAAATAACGGTACCAATTTTACTAGTGATGTGTCGGTGGCACGCCACGAGTATATCTGCTACTAATGTTGTGTGCACGCCACTAGTAGCAATCTTACTACTGATGTGTACATGACACACCACTAGTAATATATACAATTACCGTAAAATTAATGGTGTACCCACTACACGTCACCAGTAGCAATTTGGGAGCGCCACAAGGGTATTTCTGACCCGAGCTCATTGTCGATGGTTGCCTTCAAGTGGTTGCCCACCGCAGCATCCCCGCCCTTCTCAAGCAAACCTCAAATTTTTGTCATATCACATCACATGCGCGAGTGTTTTGACAAAAAAACACCTCTCACCGGACAAAACTAGCGTAGCGGCAGGCCCGATAGGCGCCACATGCAGCATGGCGCCATTGACTGTGGCGGAGAGCATGGCGCCATTGACTGTGACGGCATGTCTGGAAGAACGGAAATCGGGGAGAGCAAATAACGGGAAACAGACCAAGCGGGTTCTGCCGCCGCCAGCTGTGGCGGGACGTAACTAATATTTTATTTCCAAAAAAACACTTCTTGATCCCAACCTCCAGTGTTCCCGGTTTTTAAAAATCAAAATCTTTATTCTTCATCTCAGAAATTTTTGGAAACAATCATACAAGTACATATACATGTATACTATGTACGCCCAAAGTTTCAAAGAATTTTTTTTCATACGTGATCAGCACAAAAAAAAAACAAATCGACCAAGTAGAATGAGTTATTTTTTACCCTTTTAGATCAATGCTTTTGTAATTTTTTTGGGTAGCCTATACTACAACGTATTAGTGAGCGAAACTATGCAGATAACATGTATATATACAGATATTTTGAAACTTTGAAATAGCATTTTGAAAAAATTACAATGCAGAAACACTGAATCTCGAGAGCCAAAAGTCCTCTCTCCTTTAATTTTTCCTACTTGTTTTAGGCTAGTTATTCAGAGTGTGTGTGACTGTGTCCTATTAGGTTTTGGAGTGTTATGTTCAACAACAGTAGTAAGCATTATTTTCAAGGAAATTTGTTAAAATTAAGAAAAGCAATGACTTGGGTCGTTTGCAAACTTGTCCATTCCGTAATTCTGTAGCACAAGACCACTAATCTGCTTCCTTACTATGACTGGTGTTCTGTCAACAAGACCTATGTAAACCGCTCAAAAGCCATCTTTTCTAGTATAGTTCTTATCCTTTTTGAAAAGTTTCAAAATCTCGTATCTTGATCTCCAACATAGGCCCACCATTCCTCATATAATTCTTGCGAGCTTTTGTGGTGAACATGTCCAAATTGTTCAACTTGTAGAGCAAACGAGAGATAGAAATCAATATGGCGTTTAGTTTGATGAGATGCAAATTAATAACTTGATGGGCCGGTTGAACTAGATCACCGGCCTAAATGTTGCTTAGACTAGTCACAATGGGGAGTATCATAAATCGGTATCATGCATATGATACTAATGTATGATACTATCCCTACAATGAATAGTATCATATAGTAGAATCATAGACACATCTCATTTACTTGTTTGTAGTATCCCAATACAACTATGTGTACAAGATTAACTTGTTATTAAAATATCTTATTTTACGTGCTATGATACCGTAACATAGGTAGATACCACTATCCTCTCTTTCTTCATTAATTACTGTACCACGTCAGATTTTTGCCACCATGGCATGCATAATACTAGCTATGATACTCTCATTGTGGCTAGTCTTAATACAAATCCCACCAGCATCCATCTACTAGTTGCCAGCATAGCATCGCCTACACGGCTCTAGCACCTCGAATTCAACATGCAAGGGAACTCTATCGAGGATGTAGCTACGCGCAGCCTCCACAGCTCCGTCAGCATCTTCAAGATCTGTCTTGCTTATCCAATAGCATTTACCACTCTCTTCTGAGGCAGTGCATTTGCTAGTGTCACCAGGCTTCCGACCGCAGCCGAGGGTTGTGTCCAGACTCCAGCGAGACAGCCTCGAGCGAAGGGGCTCTCTCGAGGATGTGGATCACAAGCTTAACCAGGCTCTTGGCTGAATGGAAGCCCGTGATTTTCACCCGTCTTAGGCGGCCATACTGGTAAACAGAATCCCCCCCTTAGGTATAAATTGTCCCCAGACACACAATCGCGTATTATAGCACCTCTCTCTGCCTGAAAATGAAAATGTACGATCACCATTAATATCATCGTTCTTTGATAACCAACAGTTTAGAAGATCAATAAGGCCACAACCGTTTATAAGCTATGCTCAAATGTTTTTTCCACTGATAGTATAGCGCAATAAGAAATGAATAGTGACTTACCTCTAAGATGAAAGATTCCAAGACCGGAGAAGCATCAAGAAAAGAAATCACAGGAAAAATATTATAGATAGGGGAGTGTCCTGATCTTTGAAGTTCAATCGTCAAGCTCTTGAGGTGGAGGAGCTTGCCAGGAAGCATTGGAGTGTTGACATTCTGAAGAACAAGTCCGAAGACTAATTATGTATGGCATGTTTCACTATAACATCTATACACTAGTTTACTGATACCTATATATATAATTTGATTAAAATGTAAAAACCAAGACATACCTCACCAAGGGACAATAGGGTAAGCCTCTCGACATTGGGAGCGATAGATGGAAGCTTGGCACGACCATAAGAGAGAATTCCGGATGGATAATCAGATTCCAAATATACATCCTTAGTTGGGAAGGATCTCTGATACTGATCTCGAGTGGGCATCCATAATAGTGAAAACTGGAGAGATTGGGAGCACTGATATCTACCACTTTCATCTTGTGCCGATTTCTAACCTTGAGGAATTTTAGCTTCTGTAGCGTACAAGGTATCTTCAAGGAAATCATCTCGCTACATGAATCTATTTCCAAGCGTTCCAAGCCAGAAGATTTCGAGTGCAATTTTTTTAATCCCTCTTCAGTAATGTGAACAGAAACAAAAACTATACTTTTCAATTTTCTAAAGCAGCCAAGTGTTTCTATGGGTTCAAAAATGCAATTGAAGAGGAAAAGGGACTGAATTGAACTAGTCCTTGTCTCATCAAATAAAACTGAATATGGGAAGCAGTACTTTTTCTTTACGGAATAAGGTAGCGACAAACTTAGTTCATTGATCCCAGATTTGACAGCAATCCGTAGCCACCGCTCTAGACAGGAGAAGAAAAGATTTTTTTTGAGGACAAGGTGGTCGTACCACCGCTCGATTAGATAGAAAGAATTGACCCAGTTTATAAGGAAAACCATACAAGATGTACAAAAGAACACACAGACGAAGCGATCCGTCGCCCACACGACACAGGCCGGACAAACGCCACAAACACACCACCCGCTCCGGAGCCGCCGCTCCGGCGTAACAACCAGATCAACCTCCGCATTGCCCGGAAGCGATCCAGTCATGGTCGACGAACCCTCTGCCCACGCAGTCTTCATCCAAGTTGCCACCAAAACCACCATGTTCCGGGGCCGCCGCCCCGGTATAGCAACCAGATCAACCTTCGCGTTGCCCGAAGGTGATCCAGTCAGGTCGACGAACCCTCTGCCCACGCAGTCTTCATCCAGGTCGCCACCCAGTCCCCCGCAAGACAACGGCTCTGCCTCATAGAGCCGTCGTAGCGAGGGAACCCGAGACCGCCGTCTCGACGTACCGCCACCGTCCGGGGCCGCCGCCCCGGTCATCCGCCTCCCTGACAACAGAACTGCCCTCACCGAGCACTGTGAGCCCATCACACCGTGAGGGGTAAGAGCTTCCAAGGCGGCGCCTCCAACAAGGAAACGACGCATCCGTCGTCGCCGCCCGCTCCACACCCGGAACTCTTAACTCCACCCACGTCGGGCGGGAACGAGCCCTCCACAACGACGCCCCCAAGAGGGAAAACGACGCCAAAAACGCCGCCGTCGTCGGCTCCGACCAAGTCGAAACAAGGATTTCGCCCGGAGGTCGTCCCGACCGTAAAGCTAAGGGAGCAACGCCACTGGAGTGCTGCCCTACTGCCGCCCACCGATCTCGACCACCGGCCATGTCGGCCACGATGCCCATGGCCGCGGCCTCCATGCCGCACCGCAGATGTCTTCATTCCGGGGCTGCCGCCCCGGCTTCCACGCCTCCCGGGCACCGGAGCACGTCGGCACGAGAGCCTCCTCTGTCCACGCCGCTGCCCATGCCTCCGCCACCACCGCTGCCTCTCCCGAGCAGCGCCCCACGAGCGCGCCTCCGAGCTCGGCCCGGCGGGCCCATATCGGGCCCGCCAAGCCCATCTGAAGCTCCTGCACCCCTGCCACACCTCCGTCGCCTCCCGAGCAGCATCGTTGCACCGCCGCCCGCCGCCTGCGCGAACCCCCGCCGCACCTCCGTCGCCTCCGCCCGGGCCCGCCGGCCCGACGTCCTCCTCCCTGGCCGCCGTCGCCCCCACGGGCCGGCCCCTCCAACCTGAGCAGAGAGAACCTCCCCTCCGACCGCCCATTTGGCAGTGGAGGGGTGCCGCCACCGCCGCGGCCAAGGCCGGCGACGGCAGCGGCAGGGCTGGCGGCTGCGGGGAGAGCTAGCGGCGGCGGGAGAGGTCGCCCCTGGCGTCGCCTGGGGGGGCGACGCGAGGGGATAAGGTTTCAGGAGAAGAAAAGATCAATTGTAAGTGTCTTCACCTTCATCCCATTGCCAGCATAGTTCTTAAGATTTTTTTCAATTTTATTGATGTAACGTTTTTCACCTTCCTTGGATGTATAGTCATCCTCCCCAACTGTTTCCATGTTTATTGTGAGGTTTAAATAGCATCTCCATGAACCATAAATCGACGTGATACGCAGGCAGCACGGGCAGCATCTTGCAATGGCAGGAGGGAATGTATATGTTGTAACATGTCCTGCAGAAGCATGGTTGACAAGTTAACAGTAAGATTGTAGCTAGTACTAACAGCGACTTCCCTTAAGATAAACAACGAAACCATATGTAGGGTCAATAGGCACATGTACTCTGCATCAAGACCCACATTCATATTCGGTTAAGTGTAGTTTATTGTGGTTATAACAAATGCTGTGCACCCGAGTGTCACGCCCAAATTCATCAAGTGACAGCAAGCATTTAAAATAACCCTGGAAGTTATTTGCAACCCATACCTCGGGAAGTTTGTCAAGGCATTGACTCGTTTTCAGGGCACCTTGACAAATATCGCCTTCTTCGCATGTTTGATCCTCTGTTTCAGCCGATGAGGCCCTCGATCCCTTGTCTGCAGCATTGAATTTGGGATCATTAATTCTGCGTGCCAAGATTATGAATCCTCAAGACAGAATTGCTCCAAGAAAGAAAGTGCATGATTACAAAAAAAAGAAACCGTAAAAGTGGTGGTAATCTGCAAAACTGATTAATAATTTGTTTATTTGATCTCCTGAAGCACTGGTTAAAATGTAATTCCAGGTTAGGCATTCTTTATTAGTTCCTTGCATAATCTAACTCGTTCACATAGCGCACTATCCTAAAAGAGTAACTCTTTTTTCCCACGGCCAATTTTCCTGCAGTTTGTCGAGATTCTATGGCACTTAAGGAAGCGACGGTGGAGGAGCTCTTGGTCGGTGATGAAGTTCTGGAACGAGGTGTGACGCCGGAAGAGGGGAAGACACGTAGATTTGGTGGGATGCGGAGAGGGAAGGATGCGTACTTGCAGCAGGAGGAGTGTCGATTTCCGGCAGGCGCTGCCGCTACGTACGCACGGAGCCCTGGATCTCCTCCATAGGCGCGCTCTTGTGCCGCCGTCGTGGTGGGCAGGACATGGCGGTGGCGAGTTCAGTGGGGAATCGTCTGTAGTGCAGCCGTGCAGGCTCGGTCAGAATCGCTTTGAACTTTTGGCCTGATAATTTTCTTCTTCTTTTTTCAAAATCGTGTCCCTTGCGGATTAAGCATCCAGATCCGTGTACAAATAGTATCTACTACTTAACGTTGACCAATGTGAATAAATATGGATCTGTATTTTGGAAAGTAAAAAAAAAATTGCCTTCTACTCCCTCTGTCCGAAATTATCCTGCTTTTTGGGTTTAGTTAAAGTGAAACTCTGTCAAGTCTGACTTAGTATATGGGAAAAAAATATCAATATCTTGTTGATATTTTTCTCTATATGCTTGGTCAATCTTTAAAAAGTTTGACCTTGACCAAACCCACACAGGGTAACTTCGGACAAAGAGAGTATGATGCACTGACATTATTCTGATCGCCTCCTGCTCGGCCGTCCGATGGAGCACGTGACCCGTTGGATCTATAGGAATGTAGCACGATGAATCTTCCCTAGGCACAAAAGGAAATTTCCCTTTCCATAACCCATGCACACGCGTCGCCACCCATATCGTTGCCCTCCTCTGTGAGCCGTTGGAAAAGGCCTTGTCGTTTTGAGATCCACCACCGGCCGCTTTCCATGTAGTCGCTTGTAGCATCGGTGATCGTCGCTTACAGCTCCGGCACCGCCGCTTGCATCACTTGGACTGTCCTTTGCAACTCTTGCCTACTGTCCACCCGATCTTTTGTGTTCTAGTTCTTCTAGTTCCTTGTTTTCGTTAAGTTTTAGTCTTCCTAGCGGCATCAACTAGGTTGTGGCAATAATGACACGTTCGAATAAGGTCTCCTCTCTCTACCTCGTCAACGTTCAATCTGGCGTTGGCGAAGGGCTAGTGAGGGTATGTGTTGCAATATTTGTTGGATTTATATGGATCTTGACAGTGGGTGTGCCATTCAAGGGACGATGTTCATTGGTCCGCGGTACGACAAGTTCGATCTCTTCGCTCGTTTGGGTCTGTGACAATGTTCGGTTTTTTCTAACTTGGCGGTGAAATATTGCAAGCTTGTGTTGATTGGAGTGTGTCCCTAGCTGATGTGTGTTCATTGGTTATTTGATCTCGCTAATCATGTCGAGTAGATATCATGTTCTTCAAAGACTTGTTTGGCAAGCGAGTTTGTAGGTATCGCGGTCTTTCTTTGTTTTTTCAGTGCATGTTAAGCTGCCGCAGTCGTGGAACAACCGAAGGAAGAAGAGATCAGTGTATTTTTATGTTTGCGTAGGTTGTGTTGCGTCAAGTTGAATCTCCTTTGCATCAATTTTTTGTCTTGCTTGATCACCTGCGGGACAACCCCGCATACGCCTACACCAGCAATCTTGGTTCGAGGCGGAGCACGGCGAGCACCGCCGCGCCTACTTCGCCACGGAGCCACGGCAGACGGACGACCCGGACCCGGAGGATGAAGAAGAGGAGGAGGAGGTGGTGGATGGCGACCTCTTCCACGCCTTCGACGACATGGAGGACGACGACCACCACGACAGGCCCCATGTGCTTGTGCCCGCTCCAATCGCAGCCAAGGAGGAGGAGGACGCCTTCCGTGCAGGCATCAAGGACTCCAAGCTAGAGGAGCTCGAGTAGTAGCCAGATCTGGTCCCTGCCCTCTGTGCGTTGGTCATGAAGACTCGCGCGCCGCCTCCGTGCATGTGGTCACCCTGGCAGCCTGCGAGGCGATGCGGGCCTGGCCCCGCCTCCAGGGTGGCCAGGGAGGCCAACGTGGCCTCCCGCGCCAGCGACGACTCCTCCGGCTCCACCCGTGCCTGGGTGGCCGCCCACGGGTTGCGTGGTCACCTCGTCGGCGTGAACGAAGGGTATGAAGGAAGGGCCTCTTTGGTTCACAGGAATTAAAAACCACGGAAATAGGAAAAACACAGGAATAGAATGTCATGACATGTGGAATCCTATAGGAAGTGAAAACGCAGGAACTAGTCACAGTAGTCGTTTGGTTGCAGCACAGGAAAAACGCAGAAATTTTCTATGGAGTTAGGTACAAGACATAGTTGTCATAGACTCATAGGAATTTTTTCATGAGCTCCAACCTCTTGCTAGAATTCCTATGGGATTGTAGTGTAGGAAAGCATTCTATAGCAATTTTGGAGGATTCATTCCTTTGAACCAAACGGGCTCCATGGAAAAAAATCCTATGGATTGGAATCCTATGAAATTCTTTGAACCAAAGAGGCCCGAAGTAGTTAGACTATGTTGACTTTTAACTAAAAATATACGACTTAATTTATAAAATCGGAGGTAGTATATCTACATCAAGTGCCATCTGCATGCACATGCATGATGCATCCCGTCATCACTGTACGTACCCGGTGCGCATTGCTCGTGTCTCTTTCTCGCGTCGCAAACACTTTGCGCGTGTGTTCGATCCTGAGATTTCTCTGAAAATCCGATCCGAACCCTGTGAGGAAGAAAGGGATTAATCCGTGGCAAAAAACAAACAAATCCCACCCGGAATCGAGTTTCTTGGGTAATCCATACTCCGACTTCGAGTATCAGTACGACGAGGAGTACTTGATATAAGCAGAGGAGGGCCGGCGCTCTGCTTTTCACCAAACAAAGACCAAGTCGTCGGCTTCGCCGTCGCCGTCGCCATCATCGCCGCCGCGCTGCTGAGCCGCTGAGCGAACGCAACAACCAACCACGCGTTACGCGCCTACAACCAATCAGTCTCCCCGTGGGCCTCCTGCCGTGCCGGTTAACCATCGACTCTCGATCATGGCGCGGCCCACGGCGGCGGCGGCGTCTCAGAGGTTCCCGCCGCTATCGTCCTACGACCCGTCCGCGCGGGAGCGGCGCACGGCGGCGTCGGACCTGGACGGCACGCTGCTGGCCTCCTCCTCCGCGTTCCCCTACTACTTCCTCGTGGCCCTGGAGGCCGGGAGCTACCTGCGCGCCCTGGCGCTCCTCCTCCTCGCCCCGCTCATCCTGCTCCTCTACACCGCCGTCTCCGAGCCCGCCGCCATCGCGCTGCTCGTCTTCGCCACCTTCACGGGGCTACGCGTGGACGACGTGGAGGCCGTGGCCAGGGGCGTGCTCCCGCGGCACTGCGCCGCCGGGGTGCGCGCCGACGTGTGGGAGGTGTTTAAGGGGTGCGGCGCCGGGAGGCGGGTCGTGGTCACCGCGTCGCCGGCGGTCATGGTCGGCCCGTTCGTGAGGGAGTTTTTGGGGGCCGAGGTGGCCGGTACGGAGCTGCGGACGTTCGCCGGCGGGAGGCGGTTCACCGGGGTGATCGAGAGCGTGCTCGTCGGGGAGAGGAAGAGGGAGGTCGTCGAACGGATGTTTGGCGACGGAGACTTGCTGCCGGACGTCGGGCTCGGGGACCGCGAGAGCGACCACGACTTCATGGCCATCTGCAAGGTATAGTAAATTCTTCTTCGGTTCAGTTCATCCACTGTTAGTTCTTTCGGTTCAGTTTTTTCGATCAGTTTCTGTGAATCTTTGCCGATTATTCTTGAGTGCTCACGGCGTCTCCATGATTGCCTATTGTTCGTGTCTTGTGGTTGCTGGAGTAACACGAATTTTGTGTGGTTCCTAGCTTTTCCGGAGCACCTTTCGGTCACCCTGTTCACGAAAGAACAAGAAGGTTCCTGCTAGTTTTTACCTGCCTATAAAAGTTTTCAGTTGACAGTGGATTCCGGATTAGATGTGCCCATGTAGTACTAGCTAGTAGCTACAGTAGCTACTAATTAAATCTACAAATTACTGACTTGGCCTAATTTCTTCCAATTTAGCGCCTTCCAAATCATACTTTCTCACTGCTGTTGCTTGTCGTTTTTGGACGTTGACAGAACTTTACTGTTTTTTAGGTGGACATTTTACTGTCCAATTGTCGTCATATTAATTACTCCACCAAATCTCTGAATTAAGTATGAACTGTTTACTTCAGATAAGCTATACTTTTTTTGTTAGTAAGATCGCAATTTGTTAATTTCCCACGCGCATGTATGTGTGCAGGAAGCTTACATGGTGCCCACGGACAAGCGCGCCCCGCGCGCCGCAGCGGCCGCCCTGCTCTCCCGCGTCGTCTTCCACGACGGCCGGCTCGTCCGCCGCCCGGACCCGAAGCACGCGCTCTTCGCTCTCTTCTACCTCCCAGTCGGCTTCGCCCTCGCCGTGCTCCGCGTCTTCATCAGCCTCTACGTCCCGCGGCGCCTCGTCCGCCACGCCTACCGCCTGACCGGCATCAGCCTCGCCGTCCGCGGCACGCCTCCGCCGCCACCTAGCCGTGGAACCCCGGGGTCCCTCCTCGTCTGCAACCACCGCACCGCCCTCGACCCCATCATCGTCTCCATCGCGCTGGGGCGGCCCGTGACGTGCGTCAACTACAGCGTGAGCCGGCTGTCCACGGCCATCTCGCCGATGCCGACGGTGGCCCTGATGAGGGACCGTGAGGTCGACAAGGCGCGCATTGCGGCGCTGCTGGACTCCGGGCGCGACGTGGTGATGTTCCCGGAAGAGACGACGTGCCGGGAGCCGTGCGTGCTGCGGTTCTCGGCGCTGTTCGCGGAGCTGACGGACCGGATCGTGCCGGTGGCGGTGGAGGCGGCGCAGGGGACGTACTACGGGTCGACGGCGCGGGGTTGGAAGGCCATGGACCCGTGGTTCTTCTACATGAACCCGCGGCCAGGGTACCGGGTGACGTTCCTGCCGGCGCTGCGGCCCGAGGAGACGTGTGGCGGCGGCGGGAGGAGTGCCGTCGAGGTGGCCAACCACGTGCAGGCGGTGATCGCCAAGGAGCTCGGGTATGAGTGCACGATGTTTACTAGGGAGGACAAGTACATGAAGCTCGCCGGCAACGACGGGAGGGTCGCGGCAGCCGCCGTTGAGTCCGGTGAGAATGGCAAGAAGGTTGCCTGAAGCCCTGAACTGTGCAACTGCTGTATACTGACAAGTTAAGCAATGTAGTAGTGCGCCATAGAAATTCTGACTGTCTACATATGACAATGAGATCAGAGTGGCGCAGCGGAAGCGTACGTGGCTCCGATATTTTTCTTCGACTTTTTTTTTTGCATAGTGTTTAACTCTTTTACTTTGTATTTTCTTAGTGTTCTGAATTTATCTGTTATTTTTTAGAAGCACTGCAACGCGTGAACCGTGCCCCTGTGATGTCGTAACAAATTGATTCCGCGTAGCTGTGTAGAGCTGATGTTCAGATCGTCTAGAGATGATGTACATTCTCTCTGTTGTTACGAATACACAGTAGCACATTCAGTCTCGCCTGTACACAGACGGTGGCAGCGATTGGATATGGGAAAGCATGCTCCCCCTTTCAATTGCGATGACTGTATACATATATCACCAGGTTAGGACGTATAAAAAGGAAAGAGACCATTTCCAAGATACCGTCAATGTGATTATTCACAGGAAATAAACAATAACATAAACAATTATCATGTGCTCAACAATAACAAATCAAACTTAACACAGTTTTGCATATGGTTTGCGTACAAAGACAAAAATCAGGCACACTGAAACATGGCGTTCTACCGAGGTGACCCGTCGTAGGGTGTTTGCTCAGATATTAGTCGCAACTTGGGTATAATCAGAGGAGGGGAGATTCATCACTCAGAGACCGTCCTTGCATAACCATCAAAGCAAAGTAAACAACAAACGAACATACCAATCCTGTAGCCCCACAGGAACCACATCCATCTGTGCAAGATGGTACGCTAGTAGCTGTTCGTAGCTGAGTAACGATTTCTACTAAGCAAAGCACACTACGTTGTCCGAGACCTCTCATCCCTAAACATGTATCCTTCGAGGGCGAATCCACCAAACCAAGCTAAGCTTACAAATTCTCACTGAATGGATACCTACAAGGAGGGCACCAAATATATAATTAGTTTTGGACGCACAATCAATGAAGGGCCGCCTTTTGAATGGCTACCGCACTTTGAGTTGGTGAGGTGGTAAAAGTTCTAGTACTCCCTCCGTTCACTTTTATAAGGCACACTAGTTATCATTTCTATTTTAACCATATATTACTAGGCTTGTGCTTCCATACACCCCAACCTCACAATTGCATAAACGTACCCGTTCAGCTCGAGCCGAGCCGACCTGGTGAGTCGCGTATCCGTTCAGCTCGAGCCGAGCCAGCGTAAGTTGGGGTTTGGGCGAGCCCAGCCAGTGAAAAAAGGCAGAGGAAATAAGCGGCTGCGGGGACTTGAGCCTGCGTCTCCCAGGTACGGCGCAGCGAGCACGGCCAATGAGATAACATTGTTTCCAGATAACATCCTAATTTTAATAATATTTCAAATAGCTACGTGTTGGCTGAAAAAAGTTCAGTTTGTTGTCTCAATTTTTCACTAACACTCAGCTTGCATTCACGTGATGATTTCAAGGATGAAGTCAACATTTGCTTTTTAATTCAAACCGTACTGTGTTGGCGGGGAGACCACGTTTGAGAGTTGGGCTGATGGAATATATAATGAAATTTTGTGTGTTGTGTTTAAAAATATAAAATTGATGCTAAAACAGGCTTTTCACATGACATCTTTTGTCTTTTCTACAGTGACCACAAAAATTGTCGGATCTCCGTGAAACTTGGCGTGTGCATAGAGAATGTCGATCTACACTCCGTATGTTTTTTCGTAGGTATTCTGAAATGTTTTTTCCCGTATTGCGTTTTTATTTTTGTATTGAACCGATCAAGACTCCTTTTCCGACAGTAATATACCTAGATGACTAGGAGTGTTGCGTTGAGATCGACCTTTGTGGTGCCTCACACTTCTCCAACGAGACATACTCCCTTAGCAAGGAGAAACTCGGGAATACATCATCGTCTCCGCGTGCCACGGTTATTTCTATGCCCAAGCTATTTACTTATGCACATTACATTGTGATAGCCTTCGTGCTTGAAGTATTCTATTGCTAACACCTTGTTGTTTTTCTTGCTTAGCATAAGTTGTTGATGCACATAGGTGAGCCTAGTTTATTTAGTTTGTCGGTTTGTTAATTTAAACACCTAGTTTTATTCCGCAATTATCAAGCCTAAACCGGAAAAGTTTTAAACCGCCTATTCACCCCCCTCTAGGCAACATCATTGTCCTTTCATAGACCTAACGGGTCAGATAGGAGTGTTGCATGTGGGTCCACATGTCCTGAAGGTGGTATCGGTAGACGTGTGTGGGTCCACATGTCCAAAGGGTGCTAAAGGTAGACCAAGGGGCGTGGTAGGAGTGTTTTTAGGTAGGTCCACCGTCCACATACCCAAAAGGTGATAGATATATACCTAGATGGCTAGGAGTGTTGCGGTGGGATTACATATATCCCAACGGTTGTATGGGCAGACCTATATACCTTGCAAGGAGAGTTGCATGTGGGTCCAGACATTTCCTAAAGGTGGTAAGTAGACCTCACGGGTTAGATAGGAGTGTTACTTGTGAGTCCACATGTTTCAAAGGTGGTAGGGCTAGATGTGTGTGGGTCCACATGTCCCAAGCGTGCTAAGGGTAAATGAAACTTGCGTGTTAGGAGTGTTTTCATGTGGTTCTACATGCCCAAAAGGTGATAGATGTATACCTAGATGGTTTTGAGTGTTGCGGTGGGACGAAATATATCCCAATGGTTGTAGGGTCAGACCTATCTCGCAAGGAGAGTTGTGTGTGGGTCCACACATGTCCCGAAGGTGGTAACGGTAGACCTAGCGGGTCAGATAGGAGTGTTGCATGTGGGTCCACATGTCTTGAAGGAGTTTTAGGTAGACGTGTGTGGGTCCACATGTCCAAAGGGTGCTAAGGGTAGACCAAGGGGGCGTGGTAGGAGTGTTTTCAGGTGGGTCCACCGTCCACATACCCAAAAGGTGATAGATATATACCTAGATGGCTAGGAGTGTTGCGGTGGGATGACATATATCCCAATGGTTTTATGGGCAGACCTATATACCTCGCAAGGAGAGTTGCATGTGGGTCTAGACATTTCCTAAAGGTGGTAAGTAGACCTAATGGGTTAGATAGGAGTGTTACTTGTGGGTCCACATGTCTCAAAGGTGGTAGGGCTAGATGTGTGTGGGTCCACATGTCCCAAGCATGCTAAGGGTAGACCAAACTTGCGTGATAGGAGTGTTTTCATGTGGTTCTACATGCCCAAAAGGTGATAGATGTATACCTAGATGGTTAGGAGTGTTGCGGTGGGACGAAATATATCCCAATGGTTGTAGGGGCAGACCTATCTCGCAAGGAGAGTTGTGTGTGGGTCCACACATGTCCCGAAGGTGGTAATGGTAGATCTAGCGGCTCAGATAGCAGTGTTGCATGTGGGTCCACATCTCCGGAAGGTGGTATCGGTAGACGTGTGTGGGTCCACATGTCCAAAGGGTGCTAAAGGTAGACCAAGGGGGCGTGGTAGGCGTGTTTTCAGGTAGGTCCACCGTCCACATACCAAAAGGTGATAGATATATACCTAGATGGCTAGGAGTGTTGCGGTGGGATGACATATATCAGAATGGTTGTATGGGCAGACCTATATACCTCGCAAGGAGAGTTGCATGTGCGTCCAGACATGTCTCAAAGGTGGTAGGGATAGATGTGTGTGGGTCCACACACTAGTACAGAACGACATATCGGAAACGGGCCAAAAACCCCATCGGCAACGGAGAAAGGGTCCGTGTCCCCGCCTCTGTCACTGATGTGAAGCCTCACAATGGCAACGGAGGAGATAAACCGTTTCTGATGTATTTAACATTAGACACGGAGTTTTGCTAATAACCGTTTCTAATAAGGGTTACAGGAAAACAAAAAAAAACACGGTGATGGGCTGTGCCGTCGATGGAGCCCCGCTCCATGCGACTAGACGGCCGCCCGGTCGTCACCGTATTCCTGTACGCCCTGCTTTACAAAAGTTCATCAGTGCGCGTTGCTGGAGCTCTGCTCCTATGTCTTCACGGCCGCCAGATGAACATCTACTGTCTTTCCTGCTGCGCAAAATGTACTGCTCCTGGTGACGGCACCGTGTATGGAGCCCCGCTCCTAGGTCTTCACGGCAGCAGCATCGTCACCAAGCATCCACCAAGCCCTTGAAACAACGAATATTCTTTGTTAAAAACAACAAACAAAGCTAATAAACAGATCCAATAAGCAGTAAACAAAGCAAACCGAGCTAAATACATAGCTGAAGAGCTAACTAACAGAGCAAACCAAGCAAAATAAGTAGCTAACATAGCAAATACATAGCTGAACAGAGCTAACTAACAGAGTAACCCGAGCTAAATAAGTAGCTAACATAGCAAATACATAGCTGAACAGAGCAAACCGAGCTAAATAAGTAGCTAACATAGCAAATACATAGCTGAACAGAGCTAACTAACAGAGCAAACCGAGCTAAATAAGTAGCTAACATAGCAAATACATAGCTAAACAAAGCAAACCGAGTTAAATAAGTAGCTAACATAGCAAATACATAGCTGAACAGAGCTAACTAACAGAGCAAACTGAGCTAAATAAGTAGCTAACATAGCAAATACATAGCTAAACAAAGCAAACCGAGCTAAATAAGTAGCTAACATAGCAAATACATAGCTGAACAGAGCTAACTAACAGAGCAAACTGAGCTAAATAAGTAGCTAACATAGCAAATACATAGCTAAACAAAGCAAACCGAGCTAAATAAGTAGCTAACATAGCAAATACATAGCGGAACAGAGCTAACTAATAGAGCAAACCGAGCTAAATAAGTAGCTAACATAGCAAATACATAGCTAAACAAAGCAAACCGAGCTAAATAAGTAGCTAACATAGCAAATACATAGCTGAACAGAGCTAACTAACAGAGCAAACCGAGCTAAATAAGTAGCTAACAGAGCGGTCATTTACCTTAGGCGAGGCGGGGTCGCTTTCCGTCGCGGATTGCGTCCCAGGCGTCGGCGCCGGAGCCACTGCCAGAGGAGACGTCAGAGGAGACCTCATCCTGCTCGAACACCGGAGCGTCCTCCTCCTCCTGCTCATCCTCCTCCTCCGCCGCCGCCACCGCTGCCGCCGCCGCATCTGGCCCAGGGCCCTGGCCAGGGAGAAGAGAGCGGTCTATGGCCGCCCGGAGCCACGTCTGGAACAACGCCTCCTCGGCGGCTTCTATCGCGTGCTCGGCGGCGGAGATGCGGATAGCTCTCTGCATCGCAGACGCCCGAATGACACCCTCGGCTCGCTCGCACTCAAAGGAGGCGCGAGAGAGGAGGAGACCGACCTCCAGATCCTCGTCCTCATCGTCCGAGGAGGACGATGAGGACGAGATCCGGGCATCGGTGGCCGCCGCCGCCGTGGATCCGGATGGGATTTGACGGCTCAGAATGAACTCGCGACCGCAGTCGCCGGGGATCTCGCCCCAGTTGTAGGGGAGATCCGGGCTGCGCCTCGGAGGGTGGGAGGAGGAAGATGCTCCATCCTGACTTCCGTCGGCGCCGGAGGGGTTCGCCATCGATGGGTGAAGTAGGAGGAGAGCGTGTGCGGCTAGGGTTAGGAATTGGGAAGAGTGAGACTGAGAGTGAGAGTGAGATACAGTACTGGAGTGGGAGATATTAATACCGGCACCGCTTAATGTGCCTTCACATGGGAAACGGAGATAGACCGATCTCCGTTTCTGATGTGGCAATATCAGCAACGGAGATATTCTTTCCTCCGTTGCCTATATATGAGCAACGGAGATATTCTTTCCTCCGTTGCCTATATATGAGCAACGGAGATCTTTTCAGCCTCCGTTACCATTGTGTCGGGCCCATCGACCGACTAGCGCGCGCGCACTCGCGGAAGCGCGCGGAGCTCATTTTTCCGTCGCCTAACTCTTGCCGTTGCCATAGAGGGGTATCCGATGTGTTGTTCTGTACTAGTGACATGTCCCAAGCGTGCTAAGGATAGACCAAACTTGCGTGTTAGGAGTGTTTTCATGTGGTTCTACATGCCCAAAAGGTGATAGATGTATACCTAGATGGTTAGGAGTGTTGCGGTGGGACGAAATATATCCCAATGGTTGTAGGGGCTGACCTATCTCGCAAGAAGAGTTGTGTGTGGGTCCACACATGTCCCAAAGGTTGTAAGGGTAGATCTAGCGGGTCACATAGGAGTGTTGCATGTGGGTCCACATCTCCTGAAGGTGGTATCGGTAGACGTGTGTGGGTCCACATGTCCAAAGGGTGCTAAAGGTAGACCAAGGGGGCGTGGTAGGAGTGTTTTCAGGTAGGTCCACCGTCCACATACCCAAAAGGTGATAGATATATACCTAGATGGCTAGGAGTGTTGCGGTGGGATGACATATATCCCAATGGTTGTATGGGCAGACCTATATACCTCGCAAGGAGAGTTGCATGTGGGTCCAGACATTTCCTAAAGGTGGTAAGTAGACCTAACGGGTTAGATAGGTGTGTTACTTGTGGGTCCACATGTTTCAAAGGTGGTAGGGCTAGATGTGTGTGGGTCCACATGTCCCAAGCGTGCTAAGGGTAGACCAAACTTGCGTGTTAGGAGTGTTTTTATGTGGTTCTACATGCCCAAAAGGTGATAGATGTATACCTAGATGGTTAGGAGTGTTGCGGTGGGACGAAATATATCCCAATGGTTGTAGGGGCAGACCTATCTCGCAAGAAGAGTTGTGTGTGGGTCCACACATGTCCCGAAGGTGGTAAGGGTAGACCTAGCGGGTCAGATATGAGTGTTGCATGTGGGTCCACATCTCTTGAAGGTGGTTTAGGTAGACGTGTGTGGGTCCACATGTCCAAAGGGTGCTAAGGGTAGACCAAGGGGGCGTGGTAGGAGTGTTTTCAGGTGGGTCCACTGTCCACATACCCAAAAGGTGATAGATATATACCTAGATGGCTAGGAGTGTTGCGGTGGGATGACATCTATCCCAATGGTTGTATGGGCAGACCTATATACCTCGCAAGGAGAGTTGCATGTGGGTCTAGACATTTCCTAAAGGTGGTAAGTAGACCTTACGGGTTAGATAGGAGTGTTACTTGTGGGTCCACGTCTCAAGGTGGCAGGGCTAGATGTGTGTGGGTCCACATGTCCCAAGCATGCTAAGGGTAGACCAAACTTGCGTGATAGGAGTGTTTTCATGTGGTTCTACGTGCCCAAAAGGTGATAGATGTATACCTAGATGTTGTAGGGCAGACCTATCTCGCAAGAAGAGTTGTATGTGGGTCCACACATGTCCCGAAGGTGGTAAGGGTAGATCTAGCGGGTCAGATAGGAGTGTTGCATGTGGGTCCACATCTCCGGAAGGTGGTATCGGTAGACGTGTGTGGGTCCACATGTCCAAAGGGTGCTAAAGGTAGACCAAGGGGGCGTGGTAGGCGTGTTTTCAGGTAGGTCCACCGTCCACATACCCAAAAGGTGATAGATATATACCTAGATGGCTAGGAGTGTTGCGGTGGGATGACATATATCAGAATGGTTGTATGGGCAGACCTATATACCTCGCAAGGAGAGTTGCATGTGCGTCCAGACATGTCTCAAAGGTGGTAGGGATAGATGTGTGTGGGTCCACATGTCCCAAGCGTGCTAAGGGTAGACCAAACTTGCGTGATAGGAGTGTTTTCATGTGGTTCTACATGCTCAAAAGGTGATAGATGTATACCTAGATGGTTAGGAGTGTTGTGGTGGGACGAAATATATCCCAATGCTTGTAGGGGCAGACCTATCTCGCAAGGAGAGTTGTGTGTCGGTCCACACATGTCCCGAAGGTGGTAAGGTTAGACCTTGCGGGTCAGATAGTAGTGTTGTGTGCGTCCTCATATCCCAAAGGTGATAGGGGTAGACGTGTGTGGGTCCACATGTCACAAGGGTGCTAAGGGTAGACTAAGCGGATGTGATAGTAGTGTTCATGTGGGTCCACATATCCGAAAGATGATAGATGTATACCTAGATGCTAGGAGTTTTCCGGTGGGATGATATATATGACAAAGGTTGTAGGGGAAGATCTATATATATCGTAAGGAGAGTTGCAGGTGGGTCCAGACATGTCCCGAAAGTGGTAAGGGTAGACCTAGCGTGCGTGATAGGAGTGTTGCATGTGAGTCCACATGTCCTAAAGGTGGTAGGGGTAGACGTGTGTGGGTCCACATGTCCAAAGTGTGCTAAGGGTAGACCAAGCCGGCGTGATAGGAATGTTTTCATGTGGGTCCACATGCCCAAAAGGTGATAGATTTATACCTAAATGGTTTTGACTGTTTTGGTGGGACGACATATAATCCAAAGGTTGGAGGGGTAGACCTATCTCGCGAGAGCGTTGCTTTTGGGTCCACTTGTTACAAATGTGCTAGGTTAATATGGCTAGGAGGTTGCATGCACATGTACCAAAGATGGTAGATACGTAGTTATAACAACACTATAACAACTTCTACACATACCCACATGCACCAGCCTTAGGCTACGAACCATTTAAACTTGTCACAAAATAGTTGTCAAGTATGTGTAATTTGGTCATAATATAGTAGAAAAATTTCGAGTAGGTTAAAAATATCACTTGCTGTTATTATTAAGTTTTTGATAAAAATGGGTTCATCTATATTTCAATTTCATATTAGTAATTTTTTTAAATCAGTTTTGAATAATATGGTCCTAAATTCAGAGTAAAAAAGTTGAAATCTTTTTTACTGTCGCGTACCGTCTATAGTTTGGTTCACTCGGTTCACTTGCCGGCTTTTTAAAAATAGAATAGCGCAGAAATATTAATAGTATGTAAGAGAATTCAATGTATTTAATCGCTACGTGTATTAATATGACAGAAACCATTATCGCACTAGCTGGTTAACCTAGCCACACTGTACCGGTGTGCTGCAGTGAGGTGGCAGGTTTGATTCTTGCAGCTGCAATTTACCCTTCAATTGCGTGATGGATTTGTTAAAATGCTCGACTTCATCCATTTATATAGACCTTGATTCTGGTCCAAACATGAAAAGTGACGTACCTCATTGGCCATACACCCTGTGCGGCACCTGGGAGACCCAAGTTCGATGCTCTTCGGCCACACTTTCTTGTATTTTTTAGCAGGATCCGTTTCGCCTAGATAATCCCTAAACTTGCAGGCTCGGCTCGGCTCAACTCAACGGACTCCAGCTTTCTAGGCTCGGCTCGAGCCGAATTGAGATTGAGATTAATCCTGGCCGTCCTTGTGTTTCTGCTCATGATACCCCTTCGCTCTTGGGGGTGTATGGAAGCACGAGCCATATTACTAACATGAGTGAATCTATAAGTTTAGATTCACTCATTTTGGTAGGTATGTAGGGATACTTAGTGTGTCTTATAAAAGTGAACGGAGGGAGTACTAAACTTCTCTTTGTGCCTTTTATTTTCTTTGTGTTCTGAATCAACTTATAAATTTTAGTGTTTTCTATCTTTTCGGCTTATCTTTATCTTTGCATTCTCAATTATTCATCAATCTCCACTAAAGAGTCTAGTACTGACAAAAGGACACGGAACTTATGGTGGTGGTTGAGAAAAAAAGATGGGACTCATTCCATAAATTAGGAGAGATCAAAGACAACTGAGACATAAAAAACCCATTAAAGCACTGGATCGTGAACCATAAGACAAGGATCTTCAGTGCTTATCATCTGCCAATGCTCATGGCGCTACTCTCCTACGATGGAGTAAATGCACATGGAATACCCACACCTAAACATGAGGTGCACTAGGGGTGGAATCGAGCCGAGCCGAGCCGGCTCGTGGCTCGGCTCGGTCAGGCTCGGTAAAACCCGAGCCGAGCCTGGCTCGGCTTGGTGCTGTAAAATTTCTGGGAAGTGGGCTCGAGGCTCGGCTCGTCAGGCTCGAGGCCGAGCTGAGCCGGCTTGCGAGCCGCAGCAAATTTTTTTTTTTTACACATGAATCGATCAAAGACGCATCGTGCTGCGTTGACCCCATCGGCCATAGAGACGCATCCATCGTGCCCGTGCTCTGTCTCTCATTCCCCATCGCGCTCGCTCCCTAGGGTTACCCCGCCGCCGGTCGCCACCACCACCGCCGCCGACGCCGGCCGCCATCACCGCCGTCCGCCACCTCTGCCGCCAAAGGGGCGACGGCCATGAATCTTCGCCGCCCCCTATTCCCGTAGCTCGCCATCGATCTAGGACGCCTGGACGCGCGCGCCGCGCGGCGCCGAGCCTACGGCCCTTCTCCGTGCGTAGTGGCCGCGGTGACGGCGGTGGCCCGGCGAGGATGCGCGCAGTGTCGAGGGGCAGGACGCCGACGTCGACCACACCGACACCGCCCTTCTGGAGACGGCGGCTGCGGCCCTGCTGCGTGCGAAGTGGACGGCCATGGTGACGGCAATGGCCGGGCGAGGATGCACGCGGCGTTGACCACACCGACGCCGCCCTGCTGGAGAGACCACGCCTGCGGCCCTGCGACGGTGATCCGGCGTCCGCCACGGCGAGGATGCGCGCGGCATCGCCGCCATGACGCCAGCTTGTTGTGTGGATGGACCTGCAGGTTATTTCTTCATCATCTTGCAAGTTTAGTTCTTATACAGTGATGTACTGGTTGTTGTTTTGCCTCAAGATGTATGTTTATAAATCCTGCTTGTAAATTTGATTGCAAATTTGCTGGTTGTCAGGCTCGATTACATGCCTCTGCTGAAATACATGTGATTGCTATTTTTGGAAGTACTAGATTCCCAAATTTCTCCTATTACATTACTGAAACTGAAACCTAATACAAGTTACTCAACAACGTTACATAGTGTAGACCTATTACAAGCAACTGCATAAATAAAAGACAACTCTATTGCTGATTACAATTGTCAAATGTTACATTTTTGGCATAGGTCATGTCAATTTTTTTTATTTCATCGAGCCTTCGAGCCGGCTTGCGAGTTTCACCGAGCCGGCTCGTCGAGCCTCGAGCCTTGTCCAGGAGGTCAAGGCTTGGCTTGCACCACCTTCGAGCCGAGCCGAGCCCGAGCCCGAGCCGAGCCTTGTCGAGCCCGAGCCGAGCCTCGAGCCTCGAGCTTCAGGTCCAGCCCTAAGGTGCACTACCGATTGTTGAAGTTACCCGCACAACAGAGAACCAATTTGAACAAACTCTATGTTCCGCACCACCCAAACTTTAATCTATATGATGAACCAAAGTAGAGAATTTAACCTTGAGCGGGGATGACCATGGAATCCGAGGACAAATATGGCGCCTTCTCCGCTGCTCAACATACTTTATCGTGGAGGGCAACTGAGATAAATGGACATGTTTGACTTATCCATTTCTAAGATGAAACTAGAATAGAGAAATTGGGGAATCTGTAGGGAAGACTACCATGGCGAACTTCATTAATAATCATAAAAATAGATGTATCATCTATCAAAATATGCAAGCAACAATTAGAGGGCTCGTCGACTAAAACATTACCTTGTCTTCGACAATGCATAAATTCGACCTTTCGGCTCGGTTTTCTACAAAATACAATCCACAAACATAGTTGCATCCACACTCCAAGAATTTTCTCGTGAGAAGGCATTGATAATGTGTTGAGCTTCTGCCATTTTTAAAATTCGCAACAGTGGAAAGGTGAACACCACTAACAGAAGTTGCGCCCTCTAACCAAATGACGCCTTAAAGAATGGGTTTTAGTTTTTTTTTCCAAAAAAATAATGGGTTGTAGTTTTGAATGTCTAACCAGATGAACATGTGTTGATAGAAGAGAAGACGAAAAAATGGGAGTTCGGCGCCTATGCAGGGAGGGACTGAGTTCCTACTGTACAGAGCAGGGGGAAGACCAGGCAAGTGCAATCAACTTGTTCATGATTTTTGTAGAACAATTCCGTGTTAAGTATGCAACTCCCGTGTAGGTTTTTTTCCTCCAAGTCTAGTCCCTGTGGGAGTCCTCTGCTCCCAGCCCCACGCCAGAAGCAGAGGTACGGACTCACGCATGATTTTTGTTGAGGTGTGATCAATGGCGATCCATGGTCTGGCCTCTGCCCTGCACCTTTGCTTTAGATAAAGGAGAAGATGGAAGAATCAGTCTTTGTTCTTTACTTTGCTCCAGCCTCAAGCAAAGAACTAACCAGCCAGGAACCGATACCTTACTTCGGCAAATGAAAGCCAACCACAAGCTCCTTCAGTATCCCCCCATCGAGTCGTTCATTTCTCACTACCTCATACCATCCCAACATTCTCCAAGTTCAGCAGCACACAAGATCGACGTGCCTGACTGACCGCCGAGTAAGGTACCATTGCTGCCTGCTGCTAAACTCCTCGGAGTTTAGTTTGCTTCATCGACTGACAGTATTTGTTCACACACAAGTACAACTAATTCCTACCCATCTCTTACGGTGACAACTCGCAGAACAATTCGATGAAATCGTGGTGCTTCTCGTATTCGCAAGGCCTTCACTGAAACTGTATTCATCATGCCTCGACAGGTATTTATCTGCGTACATACAGCATGCATGCCATTCTCACACGCTGCTCTAGCGTACATACTACTATATATAAAGGCTGGCTAGATTCACCCCCAGACCGCACCCTCCACGTCGCCCGCAATTCCTGGCCGTCCGATCAGCACGATCCAACGTCCAGGAAGCAGCCACATCCTCCCCCGCGCGCGGTACTGTGCTACAGTACGCATCGATTTTCTACCAACCAGCACTCGACACGTCAACCGGTAGCCAGCCGGTCGTCCCGGTTCCAGCCAGTCACCGTGCCTCTTTTGCAAAAAACTCCCTCACAGAACGAACCACTGCCCCGCAGTCCCAAGTTTTCGGATGCGAGGGACCTATTTGCAATTCCTCAAAAACCCAAGGCCCTCGCTGGAAAAGCGTCAACGAATCCCCTCCCTCTCCTCCTCTCTCTCCGGGCGAACCCGACGTCGCCGGCGCCGCCCACGCACGCCGTCGCCGCTCCGGCCCTCCCTGCTCAGATCGACGCACGCGGGGAGCTCCGCCGTCGCGTCCTCTCCATCTCCGGCGAGTCTCGCCTGCTGGGCCGCACGACACGCGGCGGAATCGACGCCGCACTTCCGCCGCACTGGCCCTGCTCTCTCCGCCGACTCTGCTCGCCGCCGGCGACGATACGGCCACCAAAATGGAGCGGCGCCGCCGGTTTTGGGTAGCGCGCGTCCACGCGTGGGCGCCGCGCCCCGTGCGTCCTGCCTCGCACGGATACAGCGACGGCGAGCTCGATGCACCCACTGCCACCATTGCTGACGTCAGCCACACGTCGCACTGGGGCCCGCCCGTCAGCTTTTGTCCCTTTTCACCAAATTCTTAGAAAATGATAAATCCCTGACACGTGGGCCCATTTTGCTCACACAAATTCCAGAAAAAAAAAATATTGCACAATCAATAGTTTAAAAAATATCCATCATAAAAATATAAAAAAATATCGAAATGACCAGAAAATATATATGATACCTACTTGCGACAATATACAATTTTTTTTCAACATTCCAACTTGGCAAATATTTGGATGCCTTTCAAACCTGATCATTCAATAACCGTGAAAAAAATTCAAAACTTAATAACCTCTCAATTCGAACAATTTTCAAAAAAACTTAGCAATTCTTTAAACGTAAACTTCCTTTATATTTCAACAATTTTCAACTTTCCACAATTTAAAAATGTCAGCAGTTCCAAATTTTAATTTTGCCACACAGGCGCAGCATATGCCTTTGTTTAAAAAAAATTTCCCGAAAAACTCATCAAAATATATCAGCATCCTCACAATTCAATTTACTAAATATTTGTAACTGCGACAAGATATTTCAAAATGCTCACAAAAAAAAAGTACAACACACTTGAACATTCCAATTTGCTACAAAATTGGAGGCACTATTTAAATACAAACTCATTTGAACAATTCAAATTGCTAAAGCACTATATTTCGAAAAACGCTGAAACACATCAAAATGCCCAGGAAAAAAATATAACAAATTTTATTTTACCATTCCAAAATGCTTCAAATTATTTCTTGGAAAACTCTAAAATATATCAACATTCCGACGTTTCAATTTGCTAAATATATTTGGAAATACAATAAGATATTTCAGAATGCTCATGGAAAACATAAATGCAACACATTTGAACATTACAATTTGCTAGAAAATTGGAGATACTATAAGATATATCTCACATATTGCATTCTCCCTAATTATGGAGTTGACACAAATATTTATGGTACACTACAAATATATCCGAACATTCCAATTTGGTAAATATTTATAAATATGCAAACAAATTTAATAAATGCGACAATAGAAAATATTTGGAAATAACCATAATACATTTCCTCTGATTATGGTGCTAAATAAGAAAACTACAGCAAAATGGAACCATAATCTACATTTCAATTTAGCTAAGATATTTGGAGATAATATACCTTAAATCTCTCTTATTATGTAGTTAAACTTACAGAAAAAAACTGATTAGATGAGTACTTGGAGAAAATGCAAATTTATTTCCTCTAATTATGAATTAAAATTGAATTGAATTTAATAAATGCTCACATAATGTATTTCCTCTAATTATTGAATTAATTTAAAGATTTACGACAAACCACAAACATATTATACCAATTCGAATAGGTTAATAATTATACATAATATAACTTATCTCTCTCCAATTACGCAGTTCAACTTAATATAAATTCTCAAATTGAACTTAACTCCCTTTAAATATGTAATTAAATTTAAATAATACTTCATTAGATGCATATTAGAATAAAACACAAATTCATTTCCTCTAGAGATGAATTGAATTTAATAAATAGTAATACAATATATTTCCTCTGCCCACTAATTTAAATTACATATTTACGGCAAAAATACGAACATATTTGATCAGTTCAATTTATGAAGTTAAATTACACATTCATGCCAAAATAAAAAAACTTCGACATACCCTAAACGATAAATTCCCATGGATTGCAGTGTTTTTAATTACAACGAGTGCGGCGTATCGCCGCGCTAAGATACTCTAAAATATATCTCACAAATTACATTTCCCTAATTATGTAGTTGAAACAGATGTTTATGGTATACTTCAGACATATCCAAACATTCCAGTTTTCTAAATAACTGAAAATACTCGATATGCAAATTGCTTCTTTACGATAAAATATATCATAATTCTCACAAAAAAACATGCAACACATTTCAAAAATTTAATTTGCTAACAAAAAAATAAAGATATTCTAAAATATATATATCTCACATATTATCTCACATTTTACATTCTCCCTAATTATGGAATCAAATAAATATTTATGGCATTGCACTACTCTAATTTGAAGAATATTAGTACAAAATCCAAATGAATTTCCTCTAATTATGAATTGACTTTAACAAATGCTCATGTACTGTACATCCTCCAATTATGAAACTCAAACAAATATTTCGACAAAATACAAACATATAGAACCATTCCAACTTGCTAAACATTTAACGGAACTCTAAAATGTGTGAATAGACTCAAAAAAAAATACTAACTATTCCAGAATATTTCACGTAAAAAAAGCAAACACATTTGAAATTGAATTACAATAATTTTCAAATTTGAGAAATCTCCAAGATCCAACCATTTTTAAACGAAAGCATTTTTCAATTTCAATGATTTCCAAACTAGACAACTTTACAACGTCGCCATTTCCAAATTCAAATTCAAAAACAACGTGCGCGGCATTTGCCGCGCTTAATTACCTAGTAGTACTATTTACACATGTATCGAATTGGATCTAGATTGAATAAAAATGTTAGGTTCTGCACTCACAAAGAACCAACTCAGTGCATATACATAAATGTTAATTAGCCGGCCGCAACTTGATGGCATGCACTACATACAAATCCATGCAAACTTGTACTTCTTATATATGTACTACTACTAATCTGATCAACAATTAAACGTCAACAAATACAATGTTTGCATATAGTTAATCCTTTTCCTGCGGGGTAATATATAGGGTTAATTGGATATATGTCATTGGGCAATTCACAGATTGGAAAAATGCCATTACAAAAATCGAACTTGGAAATATGCCACTCTAACTTTTTCATACTTGCACTTGTGCCATTTTGTTCATTACCCAACCAAATACGACAGTTATACATTCGTAGACACCCTTTATACACATGTACTAGACACACAAAAAAAGACTCGATCCAAACCATACCATCCATGTGGACAACTTTTTGGCCTGCTGCTGCTCGTTCTTCACGGCCATCCGAAAGACCTGCTCGTCCACGCCCTCCATGGCCGGTGCTCCTGAACCGTGCCGTGGCCTTGCCCATCCCTGCACGCCGGCGTGCCCGCCCCGCCCTCCCCTTCGTCCCGCTCATCCACTACCACGGCACGCTCCTCCGCCGCGTCCGTGGGCCGTTCTCCGAGAACATGCGCTCCAGAGTATTCCTCGAGGTCACTACGTACCGTGCCGTCGGGGAGGAGCTCGATTCGACACGCCCTGCACTGATGCAGTCACACGCTCCCACTGGCACTGTCGCCGGCTCTTGTCTCGCAGGCGGCGGCGGCATCGGTTCATGCCGCACGCGTTCTCGCTGCATAGGGCGCCTCCCGCCGCGGGCACCTTCAGCCGCCGGCGCCTCCCGCCGCTGGACCGCTGCCGCCTCTAGGAAGAGCTGCTCCCTTCGTTTCTGGATGCAGTCTCTACCGTGCGGTTCCAGCTTTGGATAAGGTTTGGATCGAGTCTTTTTTTGTGTCTAGTACATGTGTATAAAGGTGTCTACCCATGTATAACTGCCGTAATTGGTTGGGTAATGGACAAAATGGCGTGCAAGTATGAAGAAGTTAGAGTGGCATATTTCCAAGTTCGATTTTCGTAATGGCATTTTTCCAATCTGTGAATTGCCCAATGGCATAGATCCAACTAGAAGTGTATGGCGCGGCGCGCCCGCATGATAATAGAGTTTAACATGTTTACTACTCCATTATCTATGACCATACTTTTGTTGCTACATTTTCTATGGATGTATTTTTGCTATCACAAACCTAAAGTCATTTCACACAAAATATAGAGATGTCCTGGTAGCTTTCGAGATAAAAAAAATCACGCCGGCACGAGAGCATCATCCATGACGGGTATTACAAACACTAAGTCAAAAACATTAAAATGGTTCAACACCATCCTACACATGTGCGCACCGTGGGCACACACAGCACACATTCAAATGTCGTTATTCATGAAAAGGTCACTTGATACAATCGAATGAACCGTCTGTACCAAAAGGATTGAGTAAAGAACTACTACTATGAGAAATTCAAGTGCAATTCCTAAGAGTGAGAAGAGGATCAGCCAGAGATAATCTTGTAGCAAAAACATGTAGTCTCTAGCAAGGAGAAAAGCACCTCAGAAGTCCTGAAAAGAGCGACACATATATTTTTCCATAGTAACCACAGGTAAAGTAGACTACAAAATATATACTTTACAATTTTTGGCTTTTGTTTTGATCTAAATCTCAATGAACAATGAAGCTAGTGGATTAGAGTGACGTTCAGTGTACAGAATATGTTAACCGGAAGTACAAAATCCGACATTCCAAACAAACAAAAGTGTTTCAAATCGAAGGTGATAAACCATGTATATCAGTACAACACCCAATCGCCAATCCTTTGTATTTGTTGGTAAGATCATATGCTCTTTCATGTTGTAGAAAATTCAATTGTTAGATCCAGTAAAATGCCATAGCGATAAAAGTGGATTAATCTACAGGCAGATTATATCTGGTACCATGACAGATAACATGAGTGAGAACGTAGCTTGAGTGACCTAAGTACCACTGATTATAGAATCCACATATACTACTAAGCGAGAAGTACATAGGTTAACACACCATCTTGGACCTGGCACTACATTAGATGTGAGAGCAAAATAACACATACCAGGAATAACAAGTACTAAGGCAAGTCAATGTTTTGCCTGTTGGATTGGTGGCATACAGAGTGCTGGTAGAAAATTTAGCATGGCAAGCCTTTCCTACATGAATTGCAGCTTACTCAAGATTCATAGAATAGATTATATTTCACAGTGGATTACCGTAAAATATTGACTAAAAAGTAATATCATCACAACAAACAACACACACGGACACCTGAATCTTAAGATAAGCATAAAGAACAGAGCAAACCAAGATAGCAGCAAGGGAAAATTTCAACCTCCCTAGATCTTGCAACAACAGCACCCATAAAAGGGAAGGAGACCAGGAAGGAATCAAGTCAGGCAGTAGATATGAACAAATCAATTCCTGAAACCACGGATAGCAGATCGCTCATGCTTGTACCACCAACAACAGAAACCCCACAATGCAGATTGAGCGCACGAACCATGAGCTATAAGAACTGGGTGACCGAAAATCTAGAAGAAAAAAAACACCAAACTCAGGTTCCGTAAGGATCTTCTTCTGTGTAACTAAATAGATCGTCCAATATATGGTTGTCTTGGTAAGCATAGAGCTGATCAAATATAGTGCTTTCATATGCATCCAATATATGCTACATTCCGTGCTTTTTGTCCAAGCTGCAAAAAGTGAGAAAAACATGTGGTCTTATAAGCTTATGGATGTACGGTGTGTTTGTGGATGAAATTTGACGCGCTCATATCAAAATTCTATTGACCAATAAATCGATTGATCTACAAAGGATCGTTAAGAGGTGCAGAGATTATACATAAAAAATATATCATAACTTCATATGAGATTCCAAATCGTTAAGAGGGGCGTGAGGTACGTTGGGCTGGGCAGTTCTGGAGCTGAAATCGTCCGTGGAGACGTCTGGCAACGGCGGTATTGCTGCCCTTTTGCTCCGAGCCTCGACACCTCGCCATTCTTGGCTGGAGGCAAGGCCGGCGAGACCTATTGTAGTTGTAGTTTGTAGTTGAGGGCACCTCCTTACCTAGTGTAGTCGCTTGGTGAGGACGGTCGTGTGTGTGTGTGTCCCTCCTTTGTGGAGGTTGTACCTGTGTTGTCTTCCTTTTCAATGAAACGAAACGCAAACTCTTTTTGCGTTTTCTCTAAAAAAAATATGAGATTCCAAATTGCAGAATTTTGATCTGAGATGAAACGCATGCTTTTGACTTGAAAGTTAAGCAAATTAAGGCACTCCAAATTAGCCACAAATGACATACATGTAACAAAACACAAAAGTTAAGCAAACTAATGGCTCATCTAAAGCTGCTGCTCAAGAGAGAAAGTAGGGTTAGCGAAATAGCTGACATGCAATTTATCAATAGGAATGTACGTAAACAAGGTAATTCTCGTCTAATTATTAGCAACTTGGTTTCAGGAACAACAGTAGACTGTAAATGATTTAGAGAATAATATCACTCCCCCACCCTTCCACCAAAAAATAATTAAGACATTGACCGCTGTTGTCATAGCCACTAATGAAAATTACATGTTATTTAAAGCCTCCAGGAGAGCACAAAAAGATCAATTTGCTGGATCATTATGCTGCATATGATCCAAGCACATATTTAAGAGCCGTCGCTCTGCCGGTAATTGCATATGCCATACCTAAAAAATAACCGGTTCTCACTCAGTAACAATAAAATCAATAAGGTGCGCAGAACTCTACCGAAACAACAAAGATTTAAGAGAAAGGCTATTGCTATTGGTGCATATTTAAGAGCCGTCGCCCTGTTGGTAATTGCATATGCCATACCTAAAAAATAACCGGTTCTCACTCAGTAACAATAAAATCAATAAGGCGCGCAGAACTCTACCGAAACAGCAAAGATTTAAGAGAAAGCTATTGCTATTGGTGCATAGCGGCTGCTTGCTTCACCTCATGCAAAGCCAGCAACAAATTGCAATTATTGTTCAACAACTCCTCAATGTGGAGAAGTGACTCAGAGATGTGGAATTAATAGGAGATTGGCCAACTGAGAGATATGCTGGAGTTGTGGTCGGAGCCATAGTTGCTGAAGTGGCGTAATGGCATTGCCGCGTCGATGGCTGCCAATAACAGGATGACGGGGGCGCCAATGAAAGAGTCACGCTCCCATCAGAGCTGACCGACATGTTCCTGAGCATGAGCATGAGCATGAGCATGAGCATGAGCATGAGCATGAGCCCAGCCTCAGGTGTGAAACAAGAGGAGCAGAAGGGCCGTGAAGCTGGTGGTGCCTTTGATGGGGGAACCTGAGGACATCCCACCACGACAGGCACGGAAGCAGACCAACTACAGCAAGATAGTGCTAGAATTCAGGTATCCACGGTAAGGAACAGATTCAAGCAGACTGGACGCAATGGCAAAAAGAGAAGAAAAGTGTATTTCTCAAAAGTTAACACCGAACAAGTTCGACCTGCTAATTTTTCTGAAACCATGAATCAATCTTTCTAGTGGTTTAATGCGTGGAAGAAGAGAGAATTAATTCTCACGAACCATAACTGAACTTGTACCTGCTCATTTGGTGAAGGCATCACCAAATCATCTAAAAACAACCTTCCTATGTTCCTTTTGTTGACTCTAGATGATTGTGAACTAATTTTCCCAAGCAACATGAAAAGGGGAACAACGAATAAAATCGGCCTGAAAAGTCATATTAGAACAGCCAGCATCCCATGTATGTTGCAACCACAATCTTTTGTTCAGGTTACAAAAACTTAAAAGCATATAATGCTTTATCAACCTATGATTAGACGATTATGAAACATAGATCATAACTATAAATGTCAATACGTGGCTCCCACTTGCAAACTTTACAGAAGTACATCCCCAAGAGACCAAAATTACCAGTATCGGTGGGCTGCAGGTAGCATCATCTATTAGTTGGCATCCCTGCTTCTCCCCACGAAGCAACCAAAGATCAGATAGGATCACCATGGGGTACTGAATCAAAATCGGACCGCAAGCAGACTATGCCCAAAACAAAGAGAATAGGTGAAATCAATAATGCAGAGAGCAGGGAGCACGGCCTAGAGGGCATCGTTTTCGTCCTCTGCGGCACACAAGAAACAAGGGACGGATATCCCTGTTCAGCGCGCGGGGAGGCCCTGACGGCTTCCCGCAGGTCCTCCATCACCTGCTCCTTCAGGACCCTCGCGTCGTCATTGCCGAGCACTGCCTCGCCACGGAAGATGGAGAGGGGAGAGGGAGGGGAGGGGGGGGGGGGGGGGGGGCTGGACGGACCTTCTGGCAGTGGCGGAATCGAGGAAGGCGACAGAGCACTCGAGGTTATACACATCCATGTCCAGCGCCGCCGCAGAGCGTCCCCGTCGGCTGTGCGTCGCGCGATGAGGCCCCTGGCGGCCTCCCGTAGCTCCTGCACCAGGGCCCGCGCGTCTTCGTTGCCGGCAATTGCCTCGCCGCAGGATATGGAGAGATGGGGGAGCGGGGTAGCGCGTGGATTGGGAGGCAGGGGCCTTTCGAGGGAATAGCGGGCGTCAACGCCTCCGAGCAGCAGCCGCCGTCGGCGACGCGTGCAGGCGAGATCGACGGAGCCGCGCCCTTCCCTCTGTCCCCCACGCCCCGACCTTCTGCAGCGCCATGGAGGCGCACCTCGTCGTAAAGCCTGGAGGCGTACCCGATCTGCTCGGCAAGGAGTGACCGCTGGGCGTGGAACTTGGCCTCGAGGGCGGCGAGGTTATCCGGAGCGCGGAGATCTCCTCGTCCCGGTCGGAGAGGGCATTGGAGAGGGCTCGGAATCGGCGGCACCGGTGGGCGAGGAGCTTGCAGGTCGTGGACGCCCCACCCAACCCGCCTCTCAGCCGTCGCCGACGGAGCTCTTGCCCGCGCCGCCCATGGCAGCCTCTTCGTAGCGGCGCTGGGGAGATGGAGCTGAATAGGGAGGACGAGGTGGCGGCGGCGACGAATGAAAGGATTGAGATGGGGAGGTGTGTGTGGCGGCGGCGATTTCCTGGCATCCGTCCGACGACCGTCAGCGAAGAGGAGACGACCGGGCGGTCAAGGAAGTGAGGCGCGCCGCACTACTATGCCTCAACCGACCAACCACATGGCTAAGATTGGTTCTCTCGCGTACTGCCCACAGGTCGGCATCTCCGCCGACGAAAGCACACAAGCAGGCCCACCCGAAACTGACCCTGACAGACGGGGCACAAAGCACGGCGTCAGCGAATCAAATCGCTATACGTGTATGCTCTCATTGGCTAGAAATCCTAGGGAGCTTAGTTTTTGTAGAGATTAACCCTAAATATATAGTGTTGTCTGATCCACATTTTAAATTGGGTACCCTTTTAAATTTACAATACATAATAGGTAGTCTAGCTGAAGTAACCAAACAGACCACGCCAAATCGAGGATGTGATTCATGTTGAAACCCTTTTAGCATTGGCGTGCGCTAGGCGTCAGCCGGCTGATCCCGCGCTCGGATCAGCCGCCTCGACAGCCGTCCGATTACTCTTGTGCGGTAGCTAAGAGCCTAGGATGCGACCTGCGCGTGTGAGACCTCGCTTTCCGTGCTGGCGAGACGTCGTACAGTACTTTCCCGCATGGCCGCATGTCTTTCGTACGAGAAATCGTCCACATGGCTAACCAATCATGGCAAAATTGATAGACGGCACTCCCCTATATCAGTGGACCCAGCAAAAAGCTGCTCCTCAAGCTGCTCTCTTTATACGAGCGAGGCATCAGGTTTGCACGCATGTACGTGCTTTTCTAACCTCCTTCCAATCAACAATCATGTTGGTTAATCAAACTGGCGCACTAATTCACACCTATGCACCAGAATAAATAATTTATGCAATTTCATTCTATATATGTAGCATTTTAAGAAAGACACATTATTTTGCAACATTTTCCTATGAATATGTGAAAACTTGCGACATGTAGCAAAAGATATTGTAGCATTTTTAACACTGCAATGTAGCAAAAGTAGGTGCATATTTGTTGTCCTTGTGATACAAGAAAATAACACTGATGGTGCAAAAACTATCAAGTTATGTAGCAGTTTAAATTTTTGACATGCTACCAAGAAATAGAAATAGTGCATATTTGTTGTCCTTGTGATGCAAGAAAATAACACTGATGGTGCAAAAACTATCAAGTTATGTAGCAGTTTAAATTTTTGACATGCTACCAGAAATGGTGCATATTTGTTGTCCTTGTGATGCAAGAAAATAACACTGATGGTGCAAAAACTATCAAGTTATGTAGCAGTTTAGATTTTCGACATGCTACCAAGAAATAGAAATGGTGCATATTTGTTGTCCTTGTGATGCAAGAAAATAACACTGATGGTGCAAAAACTATCAAGTTATGTAGCAGTTTAAATTTTCGACATGCTACCAAAAAATAGAAATGGTGCATATTTGTTATCCTTGTGATGCAAGAAAATAACACTGATGGTGCAAAAATTATCAAGTTATGTAGCAGTCAGAGAGTCGATCAACGAACAAGTTAGGTCCGCGAGACGTCGACATAGACAGCCGAAGACACACACACGCGTATATCCATATCCTAGCTAAACAAGGAAGCAGGTAGCTGCGGACGGACGGGCACATGCATGCAGATAGATAGTTTGATAGATTTGATGTGGAGGCGTGGAGCTAGAAATAATAAGCGAGCTGGTCGACATGTGCATACGTTGTGCACGGATCAAGGTGGGCCAGCTGAAAGCGACCTGCATGTGGTACAGTAGCTAGGAGTACTAGTACTAGTTAGTTGGAGGCGTGGCTGCATCAAATCGATGCTCGGGTCCTGCGCGCGCGCGGCCGACGGAACCGACTGTAGCTACAGTCGGCTGTCAAACAGCGTTTTCCTTTAGCATTTGGAGAGCTAGCCTAGGGAAAGGGAGGCCATATCTCGTCAAACCACAACAAGCTTAGTTTCTCTGTCTCCTCACACAATCGCCCCTACCTCTCTCTCATCTCCATGGGTGCCTGTACGACTGCACCAAACACCATATGTATAGAACCTACTATTCCACGGCCTTCTACAATGACGATCTGCTACACTGGTACTCCTCTCGCGCGTGCGCTACGGCTCGACCACGCTCCAAGCATCACCCAATCGTATTTAGGCCACTGACACAGAGTTAGTTAAGTCTTAAGGTTCTGGCTTGCTGTGAGCACATACGAGTGCCCATGCTTGCAGTTTAATTAATTAGTGTTGATCCTAACGATAAGAAAAATATTTTGAACTCTTGCATAGTATATGTTACTATATGAAGACTCTGCTAAACTGAGTGACCTCAAATAATTATTTCCCATCAACTAATGCAGAGGATTTATGCAAACACCATCGAACAAGCGGTGGAAGCCATAATACCTTATCTGGAGGATACGAGCAATAATGCGCACAAGGTCATTTATTTTGATGGATGGGGTGGGTTGGCCGCTTCGGCTGTGCTTAGAGCAATAGCTAAAGAACCCCCGCCATCTCTGGTGAACAAATTTGACAAGATCATCCACGTTGACTGCTCGAGGTGGAAAAGCCGAAGAGCACTTCAAAGGACAATCGCGCAAGAGCTGAGACTTTCTCATCAGGTAATGGATGTTTTTGATAGGCAAGATGAAGAAGATGATTTCAGAGGAGTAGATGAAGGCTCTAGAGATGAGATAGAAGCCGTCGGGAAAGTGATTTATGGATCCATGCGAGAAAACACATTTTTGTTGATCTTCCATAATGGGAGCGACAACACAATTGACTCGAATGATTTTGGCATACCTTTGGATCGATGGTCTGAGTTGCTTAGAAAAGTATTATGGACATTCCGAGGAAGGCTTCGGCTCAACACAGGATTCATTGAAAAGGTGGATACTTCGCATCTTTATATTTATGATACACATAGTGGTTATGGGTGGAAGTTTCTGCTTCAATATGAGGCTAGAGAAATTGCTGGGCACACAGATAAGATAAGTGAAACAACCGTGGAGTGTTGTTTGTATCTTCTGTCTTTAAATTATCAGGCAGGCAACATCATGGACTACAACTGGGCCACCCATGCTTCTAGCTACTGGGTGTGTGAAGGGATTATAGAGGGAGGCCAGGACAACGAAGCATGGGACCTTGCAGCTTCTCTCCATCAGCAAGTACACATGGAGGATTATTCATGTAATGAACAGCCCGTTTTTGGTGATAGACTGGAGACTCCTTCAAATCGATGGATATCAGCCCGCAGGAGGAAGTCCATTGTGCAAGGACGGACAAATATATACATGTACATCCGGAGTCAACATCATTTTTCATGCGGGAGTCACAAATGGATCTGATCCTTCACTACAATTATTACCTAATGACATGTTTCATCAATCGAAAAATCTTCATGTGCTCAAATTATGCCACTGCACCTTCAGTTTTTCTTGTGCTCCTTTCCATTGTTGCCACAACTTAAGATTCCTCGGATTAGCTAGTTGCAAGGATCATCAGGCAGAAGAAGATGATCAATGTATTCAAGCAGTAGAATTTTGCAAGAGTCTATGGGTGCTAGACATAAGCTACACAGACTGGGAACTGGATTTATCACCGGAGATATTACTAAAGATGGCTGCAAACATAAGGGAAGTACATATAAAGAGCGGAAGGTTTTGGAACAAGAATTTTGCATGGAGAAAACTGCAGAACCTTCATAAGCTTCGAGTTGTTGAGCCTACATGCCCCTGGGAGACGGGGGAAAAGGACGAATTCATAGATATGGTGAAGATGGAGCTCCTTGATCTATCAGGGAACAACACAATACAAGTTTTGCCAAGCCTATCCAGAGCAACTAGCCTCCAGAATCTTGTTCTTGATGGTTGTCTTGGGCTGGAGTATGTTGATGAACTACCTCCGTTACTTGAATCATTCAGCTTAGATGTTGGACAAAGAGTGGATCAAAATAAGGAAGCCAAAATCTCTCGTATCTCCTTAGCCGGTTGCACAAGATTGGTGAAGTTTAGATTGTGTGGATCACTTCCAAATCTTGAGGAGCTAGATCTATCAGGCACATTGGTAAAAATACTTGTCCTGAAAGATGAGGTGGTGCAGGTCCCAAATGTTCAAAAAATTATTCTATCGGGATGTTTGCAGCTCCATGCCATTCTATGGCCAGAAAAGGGTTTGCCAAAACTCAGTGTGTTACACATTGGTTCTCTGGTCAGCTGTGTTCAAACAGAACTTCATCAAGCATATGCTACTATAATGGACATAAGGTTTCTTCAGACCTTGGTATTAGAAAATACCGCTAAGTTCTGTTGGAATAGTACTAGGTTCCATATTAATCTATGTGCTGACAGTACCACAAGGGTTGAGGAGCAGAGCTGTAAGAAGGACAAGACTTGCCCTGACAGCAGTTGGCAAATATGTATGCCTCGACACAAGTCATTAAGCCCCAATACTTACAGCACCTACAAAGTTGACAACATAGCTATTGATCATGACCGCAATGAAAGTGCATCGCACTTTCAGCAGTCAAACTGCCATGTGGAGATTGGTGAGGGAATCAGCAGCACTAGCATGGAAAGCATACAAGGAATCAAGGTTATCATGTTTGTGATGAACACAGCTGAGTCGCTGCATGTGCATGATAATTCTTTCATCACCACTGTGATCGCTGAAAACATGACGTCTGGAGATGGGAAGGTTCTTGAATGGACAAATCTGAAACAGTGTCATGTTGTGAGATGCCCTAAGATGCACACAGTCTTCAACACCGACTATCGTCGTTTGCCCTGTTTTCAAAACATAGAGACCTTTTGGGCAGTTGATCTACCGATGGCGCATTGCATCTGGAGCAAAGGAAGGAGGTATGCCTGGGAAGACCCTTGGTCATTCGCGAAACTACGGAGCATACATCTATATTCCTGTCCGAGGCTCACATTCGTGCTTCCATTATCGTGGAACACTCCAAGATCATATTTTCCCAACTTAGAGACCCTGCACATTGTCAGCTGTGGTGATCTCGTCAAGATATTCCCAATGGAGCCAGAGCTTCTTGCGATAATAGCAAATGATAGCCGAAAAGGTGTATTTGCATTGCCAAAGCTGAAGCACATCTACCTGCATGAGCTCTACAAGCTGCAGCATATATGCGAAGGCAAGATGTTTGCTCCCGAGCTTGAGACCGTCAGGCTCAGGGGCTGCTGGGGCCTTAGGCGCCTCCCAGCCGTCGGCCGGGACAACCGACAACGTCCCGTCGTGGACTGCGAGAAGGGGTGGTGGGAGAAGCTGGAGTGGGATGGGCTGGAGGCTGGCCACGACCCTTCCCTCTTCGAGCCGCGCCACTCGTCGTACTACAAGAAGCCCCTGCCTAGAGTGTCGGTGCTCCGCTGAACCGACCTCACTGCCCAGGTACACACATGCGCACACGCTCTCTCTAGTTTTTCATCATGTTCCATGCATGTGTCATGTATCACAGAAAATTACCCGATCTACTATTGATGCACTCTTTGATCCAATCTGTTGGTCGTATCATCGATTATTCCCTGTGTTGCGTAGGTCTGGTGGTGGCAAGGTCGATCGGCGATGTGATGACTTGCTGCTAGCTATTGCCGGATGGGACTGTCGTCCAAGATTGCGGTTGTGTGTTTCCTGAAGAATAAATTGGCGACTGATGTTGCGTCCGTGTGGTGTGGGTGCCTTATTGGCTCCAGCGAGATTGATATGAGGTGTCATTTCGATATATGTGTGTGGTTGTGGTTACGGTTTGTGCTTGTAATAATAAAGAAGGGTTTGATGTGTGTACCCACTTAATTGCTGTGAGTAGGTGTCGGAGTACATCTTCTTTTCTTTTCTTTTCTTTTCTTAAGCATCATCATCATCTTGTCCAGCAAGGCCGACGCGTTGGAAAATTTGAACCTGTGGTTATCTGTAACTAACAATTTGTATCCATCGTTTGTTGTCGTTTGGACGTATGTAAGTACGGGATGCTGGACATGAAAGAGGCATGCGGTCCTTGGATTCAGTGTGACGGCGCCACCCGATCGAATTTGCGTCCTCGGCATGTGGGTGCATGCATGGCGTACACACATGGTGACGGGGATAGGCTCACAGCTGGTGCATGGCGTATACGTACATACAGTAGATAGCTGGCTGCACGTTGCCAGGGCAGCTAGCTTTGGTCTCTTCTTTTTTCGTACGTCCCAGCTGCAACATTCATTGATTGGGGTTTGTATTCTGATGCATGCATGCGTGCCGTTCCGAGTTTTTTCTTCTTTCTTTTCCGAATCACGTAGGAGTACGTACTATTCCCTCCGTTCCAAATTAATTCACTTCCATTTGTCCTGATTCAGAATAGCTCTGTATATCTGAATATTGTTTCTCTGATTCGTAGTGTGCGGAGGCTTAGGAGTGTAGGATTCAGAATAGCTCTTGTCTCTGTATGCTAATTTGCACACAGCTTATGACAGTTTATCTGAATATTGTTTCTCTGAATATTGGACAGTTTGGATGATGACATATGGGAACTGAACAAGTATGAGTGTGATTTTTATCCAGTGGCAGTTGACTGCTCAGAAACTATTTACAATGGAACCCAACAGAGCTGCATTTTGGACAAGGGAAAAGGAATTGTTTCAGGTCACACAATTCCTGTAGAAGTTCTGGACTCTGATGAGGATGGCTGCATGTTTGATGTGGGTGATTACAGTAATGCTGGGCATAGCACAGCTGTGGCAGAGGAGCAAGAATTAATCAATAAATTGAAGAGGCAGAGGAATGAAGTCGAAGATCCAGAAGGAATTATCATACTGGACAAGCTAACACAAATGAAGAAGCAGAGACAAAATCCTGACTTACACATTGAAGGTGACACCGATGTTGAAGAGTTTTATTCGGAAGAGGAGGAGTCAGATGCAGAGGAGGAGTCAGATGCAGAGGAGGTGGCCGAGCAGGATTTTATTTCATCCAAAAAGTTGGTTGTGAGGCAAGGACCAACTAGCAGATCTCATCATGAGGTAGATGAACCAGAGGGATATAACTTTGTGCCCTCAGCTGATGAATTGAGCAGCCCCGATGACTTGGGTTCTAGTGATGATGATGGTTTTGTGCGACCATTTGTCCTGCCATCAGGAAATAAGAGGAAGGTTAAGAAGACTAAGAAGAGAAATTGGTATGATCCAGATATGGCCTATCCAGAAGAGCAGTTTGCCATCAAGCTTTGTTTCAAAGATGTTTACGAATTTCGGGTGGCTCTTAGAAACTATCACATCGCTCAGCTAAGGAACTATCAGTTTCACAGAAATAGTCCGAAAAGAGTCATTGTGAAATGCACTGAAAAAGGGTGTCCCTTTTACATTACTGCCTCTTCAGTTGGAAAGGAGAAAACCTTCTGCTTAAGAAAAATAAAAGCCTTGCACACTTGTATTCCACCTGGAGAGAACACTAAGGTGAGCATTAAGTGGTTGGCCAGTCAGTCAGAGCAAGCCATAAGAACTGATCCGAACACACGTGTGGATACTTTGCTTGATAATGCAAAACTGAAATTTGGAGTGGAAGTACCAAGGAGTAAGGCTTATAGAGCAAGGAAGCAGGCATTTGCTGCTGTTATTGGAGATCAGGAGAAACAATACACAAGGTTGAGAGACTATTTGCAAGCTATCATAGACACTAACCCAGGAAGCAGGTGCATTGTTACCACCAAGGAGCTGGTTGAAAATCCTAGTCGAAACCCTTAGTTCCATGGTCTATTTGTCTGTCTTAATGCTTCAAAGGAAGGATTTCTCAATGGCCGCAGGCCATTTATAGGTAATATGTCACACATACTACTCGATGGCTTTACCATGATATGACATAATGTTTCTGTACTCATTACCTTTGCTTTACTTGTGTAGGACTAGATGGATGCTTCATCAAGCTGACTACTGGACAACAAATTTTAGCTGCAACCTGGAGAGATGGCAACAACAACATCTTTCCAATAGCATTTGGAGTAGTGGACAGGGAAGATACTGCTAGCTGGCTGTGGTTTCTAACCCAGCTAAAGTATTGCATTGGGGAATCAGGCAAATTTGGGAATTACACCTTCATTTCCGACAGGCAGAAGGTTGTACTTCCTGTTTGCTGTACTAAATGGTGATCGCTACAACCTTTTTGGTCTGCTAACTGAATGTTCTGTTTGCTGTAACAGGGGTTGATTAAAGCAGTGGCGCATGTATTCCCTAACTCTCCAAGCAGATTCTGTCTTAGACATATCTTTGCCAATTTTCAGAGGGCTGGGTTTAAAGGTCAAGAGCTGAAGAAGGATTTGTTTGCAGCCAGCTATTCCTACACTAAGAGTGGGTTTGAGAAAGCTATGGAGTCTTTGAAGAAGGATAGTGACGCCGGTTACAATTGGCTAATGAAGATTCCTGTTGAGGCTTGGGCAAGACATGCTTTCGACACTAATTACAAAACTGATCTTGTTGTCAACAACCTTAGTGAGGTGTTCAACAAGATGATTTTAGATGTCAGGAACAAGCCTATTCAGACAATGATAGATGGCATAAAGGACAAACTAATGGTGAAATATAGTGGAACAAGAGCCAAATTAGAGACTACTAGATGGGAGATCACTCCTTTCTATTCTGAGAAGTTAGAAGAGGCAAAAAAAACTCTAGGCATTGCAAAGCAAAGAATGCTGACATAGGACTATGGCAGGTAAAGACCAATGGGCCAGGAGTACATGCAGTAGACTTGAGAGCTAGAACATGTGGGTGTAGAGCGTGGGATGTCACTGGAATCCCTTGCAACCATGCTATCTCTGTCATAATGAAGATAAAGCAGTATCCAGAAGACTATGTGCACGATTTCTTCAAAAAACCAATGTACCAAGAAGCTTTCAAACATGTGGTGTACCCTGTCCCTGCTTGTGAGGATTGGCCAAAAACAAATACAAGAGATATTGATCCACCAGTATTTCAGCCTGGAAGAGCACAAACTGTGAGGAGGAAAGGTGAATTTGAGGTACCTCAGCCAAAAGATAGTTCAAGGATGGCAAGTATTACTTGCAGCAACTGCAAACAGGTCGGCCATAGGTACAGTTCGTGTGGTAAACAGTTGAGACCAGAGATACAGCTAAGGAAAGAACACCACCAGGTGAGTTAATTAAAATTGGAGAACACAATGTAGCAACCATAGGTACACTTTTCCTACCATTTTGTAACAACTGTTTTTTTTAACAGTCTAGCAGGCATACCAGCAGCAGCGCAACTTTAGAAACTGCAGCAGCGTCTCCAGCAGGACCTACTACTACGAATGCAGCAACATCTTCTGCACCACTTGCTGGCTCTGCACCAAGAGCTCCAACAGCTCCAAGAGTACCAGCAGCTCCTACTGCTAGTAATACAACAGCTGCTCCTGCACGGCGTGGTGGCTCTGCTCCAACAGCTCCAAGAGTACCACCAGCTATGCCAAGACCATTTTCTGCACCAAGGAGTGCTACTGCATCTGTTTCGGGTACCAATGAACCACCACCAAGAAGGGTCAGTACCAGAACAAGCAAGGTGACAGGAAAGATGAAAGCTTACCTGAATGCAGGGAATGCTAACTCCTATAAGAGGCCAGCATCAGAGAAGGCATCAGAGAAGGCTGATCTCTAAGACCAAGTGTGGTCCATTTGTGTTTCAAACATCGTTTTAGTTATGTGCAAGACTATGTGTCTAAGACCAAGTGTGGTCCCTTTATATTCAAGAAATGTTGTGTAAGACTATGTGTCTAAAACCAATTGTGGTCACTTTGTGTTGAAGCAAGACATGCTGTGTAAAACTATGTGGATTCTATCTTTATTATTCATGCATTGTTGTTGTGCTCTATCCTTATTATTGCTGCATTGTTGCTGTGTAAATGTCTGTGTATTCTATCTTCATTATAGGAGTGTTTAGCGTAAAACTACCACTTTACAAACCCGAATCACAAAAACATACCACTTTTGCCCCGAATTACAAAAACATACCACATTTGGTCCGTTAACGGCAGGAAACGGCCGCCGTCTCTCCCTTGCCACGTAAGCTCTTACAGGTGGGTCCGCGATGTCAGGTTTCGTGTCAATTCGCTCTGAAACGTGATTTTGCGCAAATGTGGTATGTTTTTGTGATTCGGGGCAAATGTGGTATGTTTTTGTGATTCGGGGCAAATGTGGTATGTTTTTGTGATTCGGGGCAAAAGTGGTATGTTTTTGTGATTTAGTTTGTAAAGTGGTAGTTTTACGCTAAACACTCGATGCAGAACAATACCCATAATGACAAGGTCAAGAAGAGTTGTTGTAGTGCACGATCAATGGGTGCTCATTGTCAATTGTCATGCTCGTGAGAATCGGAGTCGATGCTCCTTGTCAATTGTCGTGGCCACCAGCACTGGGTGCTCGCGAGAGGGAGTCGATACCATGCATGTCGTCCCTGTCTCAATAGCATGAATCGATCACCATAGCAAAGTCCGAAAACAAAGCCAGATTATCTTGCGGTACTCTTGCTTCATTTGACAAGCTAATTGACATGGCGTGTTGGATGCATGGTGTGTGGGCAATGTACACGGTAAACTGGCAACTACTCCATGCACACGTACGTCACGTCTATGCATGGTGTGCACCCCCTCAAAAAAATATAGCAATTAATTTACCTACTAGTGTTTAGACTAATCCTTACATTATTTTTGAGAAATGGACTAATCTTGAGTAAATGCTAAGCCTAATAGAGAATTTTTTAAGCTTGGCACCCCCACCGATCTTTCTATAATCTAGCCTTAATAAATGGATACATAAAATAAGGTGGCAGGTGAGGTAGCTCAAATGGCCAAATTTTGTAGTCCTAGACTCCAAGTATTGAAGAGGTATTATTTTCCAAAATAAAAAAGATGATCCTCAAGATGATGAATATTCCTGTAATTCCTAAATGTCTACCAAGAAACAAGCGTGAGGTATATATGCCACTAGCTAGGATTTTGATGTGGCCTATGCGTCGGTTACACGACAAGCATCAATATGAATAGGTCGAGGGAGGTCGGCAATTTAATGTGTGGTTTCGTTGCTTCGCATTACGACCACATGCATGCTAGGGCCGGTCATATCATTTCATGTGTCGCTTCATCGCCCTGCATTATTATTTTATGCTAGGATAGTATTATTAAGTAGCATTTGATGTTTGGTTTCAGTGTCATACTTTGTTATTTTATGCTAGGTGATAGGCGTTACCTTTAATTTCATTTGCCATATCAAGATATGGAGGTGTTGGAAAATTCTCAAAGTTGAAGAGAATTCAACCTTTAGCGGTTAAGGTAAAAGGAAAGCTTGTGTCGTATAAGAACTATCTAAGATATGCCCTTTGTTGTGTATACATCTAATAATAAGTATCCTAAAAAGTTTATAACATAGTGTTTTGGGGGTCCGGGACGATTGCCGTGTCTAGTGACCCATGGTACACTCTTATAGAGAGGTGTTCATCGAAATCACTGTTTTTCGGTATTGAGAAAATCCGGTGAGTAGAACATGGAACAAAATATGCACTAGCTGTCTAGTTTGTAAGCGTAATTTTTTTGTTTACATGCATAAAATATATCTTTTTTATATCAGCCTCAGAAGGGTAGCAAGATAGTCTCAAACATATTTTTAATCTCACCTTAGAACAAATCCATGAGTGATGGCGTGTCGCGGTGTCTAACAACTGAACTCCACCTTTTATTGCTAGCAAGGTTGCTCGAGTTGAGTATGTTGTGTATGGGCTTGAGGGGCAAAGTTGGGATGGGTGGGTAGGTTCATCATCTCAGTACGCCTAGACCGACGAGGCATAATGGCATCACTAATATTTTTCAAGCCGGTGAAGAGCTACCACGATGCTGATATCGAGTTAAACATTATTTGTGAAAACCAACATGAGCATCATAAACGAAACGACACACAAGAAATAGCTACGAGGAAGGCATGCCACCTGCCCCATGTTCGAGCTTGGTGTTTGTGGACTCGCTACCGGTCTACGCAACTAGTGACAAGACATATTAAATATTGGATCCGCAACTCGTCATGGCCTGCTTCGTTACTTCTCGTACATGGGATCCTCCACGAGCCTTCATGGTTGACATTTTCAAATTAAGAGCTCTTGCATGGTTCGCTCCACGATTTATTGCATCTCATACTACTTTAGTTAATTTGACCTAAGTTTCATTATTCTTTAACTACATGTGAAAATTGTTTGACCGGTTCAAAGAAAATTATTTAGGATTTTTCTAACGGCATTATTGCAGGTTTGGAGGGAAAACATATTCAATATAAGGTTGAATAAATAGGAAAATATGGCTATGAGATTCGGTGGGCCAGCTCCCAGACGTCGGTTATTGGGCAAAACCCCGTTACAATTATGGTTAATCTCCCACCGGTAGCCTCTCCCTTCCCACACACACACTCTCTCTCTCACTCCCTCCCGATTCAGTCGACGCGGCAATGCTCCTCGCCGACAGTTCCCCTTCGGAGTCGCAACGATATAACCATGGATGGATGCATGTCCCCTCCGCCCCTGCGTCGTCTCCGCCATCCCCACCCGTAGCAGATAAACCTCTCCCATCCTAGGCTCCTTGATGAGAGAGGCGGCACGAATTGCTCGCTTGTCGGAGCGTGGAGCGCGTGTGTATCGATTAGACCCGTTGCATGCAGCTCCATCGAGCTTGCAAGTCAGGACGTGAGGCGAGTGACAGAGGTGGCTGGGTAGGGCGCGTCGACCTCGTGGCCACCGTCCACCTCCTCGATGACATTGGCATACAAAAGTCTGCTTCTTGGTCCACATCATATCCGATCCCGACATTTCCGAACTAGTAGACAGCTGATTCGATCCGACCTAGAGCTGTGAATTATGTAGCGTTGATTCATTAAACGACTTAGGGCATGCATGCATGCATGGAGTCAAGGTGTGTACGTGACAGTTTGATTGGTAGTACAGTACACGATTGAATTTTAGGCGCCAAACCAAATTTCGGGATCAAAAGCCCGCCATAAATATTTGAAAACAACGCCAAAATTTCGGGCTGAAACGACGCGAGGCGAAATTTCGGGCCCAAACGACGCATGGCGGAATTATAGGCCCATCCAACCAAATAGACCTTCCTCTTCGATCGATCTAAACAGAAGCAGCAGACCACCACGCCTTCCCAGCAACGATCCCCTTTCCGCCACCTCCGTCGCCGGTCGATTCCATCCGGCTCCGGCGCATCGTCGCGCCGCGGACCACCGCCCCGACACCACCACCTCCTCCTCTCTCGATTTCATGGCGCCGTGCTTCCCGTCCGCCGCTCCACGACGAACCCTAGTCGCCCAGGATTCCGGCCGGTCGGCGCCGCCTCAGATCCCTGCCGCGTGGCTGCAAGACGACGCCTTACGGCGGCCATCGACCCTCCCCGACGATTTCCGGCGCTGGTGTTCGTCCGCTGCTCCTCCAGTCGGTCGATCTGATCCCTAACCATGGTTAGATCGGGGGTGTTGCCGCCGCCTGGATGAACGCAGCTTCACGACGGCTTAGGCTACAAGGTATCGTATTTCCCTCTTGTAATCGGTTGTGCATTCCTTGGTATCTCCCGTTCCATCGATCTTCAGAGTTCTCCTGTTTTCTGATATTCAGAGTTATGCACCTACGTTTCACCGATGTTTCCTGCTACCGTCCACGTCTGCTGCGGGCTATGCATCTACTGCAGCAGCAGGGGCGTTGCAGCTGGGAGCTTCAAAGTAAAGATTATAGGAGACTTGCAGCATTAATAGTGAGCAGTGAGCACCTTGTGTGGCTGATGATAGCATGGGTTGTTTCCTTAGATTTGTACAAAAAAAAATGTCATCTTGAGCAACCTGTGGGGAGAGATTGAGCATGAGCGTGGATCAATCAAACATTCAGAGCTCCAGTTTGTGAGGCATACCTTTTTTTTGCAAAGCACGTAGTGGTTTGGAGTAGATGATCATATCCTGATGCTACATCCATGTTGTTTCATTGATCTACCCTCTATATGTACTAGAGCAGCAACCTGTTACTAATACTACATGCAATTCTTTTCTCGGGAAATTGGCTGTGCATTTGATGGTGTCTTTTGTTTCATTGATCTACAGGTTGACAGTTTTCCTGTTTTCTGAAATTTTCAGACTCCTGCACCTGTATGCCAAGCCCGGACCCCCCTCTTCTGCGGGCATGCGAGGATCCCATCACTTGGCCGGAGCAGCAGGAGCATCGCCAGAGGCCATGTAAGATTAATCTGCCCCTCCTTCATTACAGTACACTTGCAATTTTACTAGTGAGAGCAGCTTGTGATGGTAGCAAGAATTGTTTTTGTTTGATTTTGTAGGTAATATATGTCACCTTGGGAAAACCTTTGGGGGAGAGATTGGGTGGGACGACCTGCACAACACGTTGGTGGGGGCGACCACTTACAGAGGCATTTGTGACGGCGCCAACGACACGCCTGCTCCTCGAGGCTCCTTGCCGCCTGCACACCTGCTCTGGCCTAGTTGACGACGAAAGGTTGTTGCTTCCTTTCTTCGTCGTGTTTGTCCTGCCACCGGGAGATGTATTAATCCTTCACTTCTAGGTATGCATGTAATGTGCTGATTAGTTCTTCTCTTAATCACCAAGTGTAGTGGATCGAGCAACTTAGATATGTGCAACACTGAAGTTATTGTGTATATGTGGTGGAAGACATGGTTGTAGCCTTGTAGGTTTTGCAATCCATTATTTTCCTGATGTAGGAGTACTACTAGGAGTAGTAGTACATAGGAGTTCCTCTTGTTGCCTAAATCTGTTTGACTCGATTAAAAGTTGCTAATTGTCGCCTTTAAGGGAATATTGGCTGGTTGTTGCTTATTCTTTCCTTTTAATTGGTACCCTATCTAAACAATTGAGGTCATACTAGTTACTGCTCTCACTAGTTACTATCACCATTTATGATGAACTAGAGTCATTTCTGTAGTTTAAAATTGTTTTCAAATGTAGAAAATGATTTGTCTTATTTATGGTCTAGAAGCGCGCAAGCATACTAAAATGTGATCTAATGAGGTTCTAAGTTGCGAGTGATGATAAGAACGATTCCATAATCCATATTACTTTTCATCTTTTTATTGACATTTTGCCGATCCGTTATGGGACTTGACCAGAACACGAAAATACCCATCCAATGCGTGCTGACTGTTTACTATCTAATGATTTGCCATTTTGATAACCTCAAAACAGACCCAACCTCGCCGATGAGAGAGGTGGAATAGCTGGCTTGCTCGATGACCATCAAGACGGGACAGCGGTGATGCGAGCAGGAGGCCGGGTGGGGGCACATCCACATTGTGCGGTAGGTCGAGCTGCTCGCCCTCAAGACCTCCACTATCCTTGTTCTGAAATCTGATCCTGCGTACTAATCATTGTGTTTTGATGGCATATTAGAACTTGGAAATAACCTTTATCGGTATTGACTTCAGCAGGGCATTTAATTACTAATTGAAACTTGTAAGCATGCTATATACTTGTAGCAACTAAAATTCTTTTCACGAATGTTCCTTCTGCTATCATGACGCATTTAATTACTAATTGAAACTTGTAAGCATGCTATATACTTGTAGCATCATAAATTCTTTTCACGAAAGTTCCTTCTGCTATCATGTCAATTTCCGGTCTATCTATACCTAGCTAATAACCTCTTTTGCCCTATGGATCAAGTTATTGAGTCTCAAATGCTTTGATCGTTCCCAACTAGGATTTCTCAGAAAATACTCATCTGGCGCCGTGCATAATCCTACCCATGAGGGCATTTGATTCTCTTTGTTTCATGTTTTCTCTAAACAATACTACTAGATACATATTTCATCCTGTGTCCAGATCTCATCTTCATAATGCTCCTGCTGCTTGTGCAGATAACGACAAGGTGCGTCTTCTGCCCGCCGGTTTGCCTGGTTCAATTGCGGTTTATTAATAATAGAATAGGACATAAATATTAATAATCTATTAAAAATGTAAATGTATTTATTGTATTCATGAGCTACTAGGACACAAGCATCGCATGCACTTGATGCCTAGCGCATGCAGACTGATCGCATGCGACGCGCAAGCGCGCAAGTTCGATTCCTGTCCCTGGCAATTCATTTTTCTCGCGCGAAAGGCTCCCTCCGGTCGGACCGGCGGCCTCGTACTCCCTGTTTTTAGCCAAAACTGCCGGTTCCGGGTTATTTGGTTCAACCGCCGGTCTGGTCCGGTTTTTAAAATTATGACTATGCGGTGTATACCCTAAATTGCTTCTAGAAAATTCAGTATATATACACCTAAAATGGGTGTTCTTTTTCCTGAGTTGAACTCGAAATTTTTGTTTCTGATGAATATCGCATACTGTCCCATCAACTTATCGATTACTTGGCATGCTTAATACTGGACATGAACAAGTCAAATCCCTCTTGTTTCAGATGAATAGCACATAAGCCTCAGCCTTCTATTCCAGTTAACCCAAATATCTTCCATTACAGTTCAGGTTTAAACATAAAACCGAGCCAACATGAAGTGGGTCCTTTGGTTTTTTTGGAACGTTAGTGGGTCCTTTGGTTGGCGTTTTTTAATATCAAGTGCACTTTTATCTTGAATATTACCTCTTATACATCCTTGCATTTTTGTGTTTGTATTATGCATATTGCATTAGCTCCATTGAAGCCCTAATCGAACTAAACAAAGTGTCAGATCGCACTTGTCTATGTGCTATTTCTGATACTGATACTGCTATGATGTTGTGTTCATTTGATTTCTGTGACTGTTGATTAACTCCAATCAATTTCCAGTCTGGACTAGATTGAATCCAGAATATTGATACAAATGCTGCTGCACAGAATTGCTGAATTGTGCGATTTGTATGTGGCTGGTGCCGAGTCAGAAAATTAATTGATAGCTCCAGGTTGCAATTTTTCGGTAGTGGAATAGAGAAAACTAATATCTGTTTGTGTGATTGATACTAGCTGGTGGTGCATATCAGCTCTATAACTATAGCTCATGTTCACACCAGTATTTTTTGCAAGAAAAAAACTGTCCCATCTACTTACCGGTCAATTACCTTTTTTTTTGGCATACTTAGCGCCTGATATACTTGTGCAGGATGGAGTGCCATTGCATGTTCCTCATACGGTGGTGCTGGCCCATATGGCTCTCGACTTCGACTACTTCCCCCATCTCCGTCCTCGCTGTCGGTTGTAGGCCTGTCAGGCCCTCGGCTTTGACTACTTCCTCCTTCATCTCTGACCTCGCTGTACTGCGATGGCGGTGAGTTCACCATGCCGCAACCGCGGTGGTGGTGACGTTTGGCCTCGGCTACACCCCCCTCTGGTGAGCTCCTCTGGTCCCTAATTCCTCTTTGATGTCGTGCCGATTATGTGCTCTGCCTTCGTGAAGTGTATCTCTGTGGGCAGAGATGAGAGACTAACCTGTCTAGTGTTCCATTGACGGCTGAGAGGAGGAAGAGTGAGCTCGTCACCTTCTGTCTAGGGTAGAAACCTTTATATAGGTCAGGACCTGGGCTGGGCTTCATGGGCCACAAAGAACTTAAAGAAGGCCCAGCTGTTATTTCCAACAGTTATCCAACACTCCCCCTCAAGATGGGTGATAAATGTCGATCATTCCCATCTTGACACATGCAAGATTACACTCTTTTGTTCCCAGCCCTTTTGTCAAACAATCTGCCACTTGTTGTCCTGAACGCACATAAGCCAATGATATAATCCCTGCATCAATCTTCTCCTTGATAAAGAACCTGTCTATCTCCACATGTTTTGTTCGGTCATGCTGGACAGGGTTATTTGCTATGCTTATGGCAGACATATTGTCACACCACACTTTCAAGCTTCCTTCTCTTAGCACTTTCAGTTCACTTAAGAGATTTCTCGTCCACAACATTTCACTTATGCCTTGTGACATAGCCCTATACTCAGCTTCAGCTGTTGATTTTGAGACCACAGATTGTTTCTTACTTCTCCATGACACCAAGTTTCCTCCAACAAACACACAATAACCGGAGGTGGATCTTCGATCATCCAAACAGCTAGCCCAATCTGCATCACAGTAGCCGTCCACATCCAAATGACCATTACTTTTGAACAACAGCCCTTTCCCTGGAGTTCCCTTTAGGTACCTCAAAATTCTCTGAGCAGCTTCCCAATGTCCATCCCTGGGATCATGCATGTAGCGACTCACTACACTCACTGCATATGATATATCTGGTCTGGTGTGGCATAAGTAAATTAGTCTTCCAACAAGTCTTTGATATTTTTCCTTGTCTACACACTCACCAGATTCTGCAGTTACTTTGTCGTTTTGGTCAATAGGAGTTGAAGCTGCCCGGCACCCCAGCATGCCCATATCTTTTAAAAGATCCAAGGTGTATTTTCGCTGACATAGTGCTATTCCTTTGGAGGATCTAGCAACTTCTATTCCGAGGAAGTATTTAAGTTTTCCCAGATCTTTCACCTCAAAGGCTTGACTAAGGCACTCCTTTAGTTTTACAATTTCCACATCATCATCTCCTGTGATAATAATATCATCAACATACACTGCAAGAATGGTGATTTTCTGCTGAGCATGTTTGTAGAATAATGTATGATCTCCATTGCATTGACCATATCCCAGACCACACACAGCCTGTCTAAATCTATCAAACCAGGCCCGTGGGGATTGTTTTAGACCATATAGTGATTTCTTCAGCCTGCAAACCTTCCCTTTAGTTTCAGACGAGACAAATCCTGGTGGCATCTCCATATACACCTCTTCTTGTAGATCACCATGTAGGAATGCATTCTTGACATCAAGTTGGTGCAAGGGCCATCCAAAGTTTGCTGCGCATGAGATTAGTATTCTAACAGTGCTCATTTTTGCCACAGGTGCAAAGGTCTCATCATAATCAATGCCATAAGTCTGACTATATCCTCTTGCCACAAGTCTTGCCTTATATCTCTCAACCTTCCCTTCTGAATTTTGTTTTACTGTATAGATCCACTTACAACCCACTGCTTTCTTTCCTTCTGGGAGATATGTCAATTCCCATGTTTTATTTTTCTTCAATGCCTCTAATTCCTCCATCATTGCATTGCACCATCTTGGGTCCTGCTTGGCTGCTTTCCAATCTTTAGGAACAGAAACAGATTGCAGCGATACAACGAATGCCCGAAATGAGGGGGACAAAGCTTCATATGAGATATAATTTCCCATGTCATGGTCACCGTAACCCAGTCGCTGTATTGGATTAACCTTCCGTACCCCTTTTCTTACTGCGATAGGCAAGTCTAGACTATTAGATGCAGCATGAGATGAACTCTCTTCCACAGATTCCACACTTGCGCCCTCTTGTTGTTCATGTTCAACTGGTTGCTCCCCCTGCTCATTTACTTCATGTCCCCTTTGAACTTGTCTTCTTGAGTAGACACGTGGATTCTGCAGCCATCTTTGTGGTGGTGCAGGCCTGTCCGGAATTCCAGGTCTGTCCTGAATTGCAGGAATCTCTGCAACTATAGGAAGTTGTTGCTGCTGTTGGTCACTCTGCTGTTGTAAATCATTGTCACTTCCAACCTTCTCCCCCTCGTGAGCATCACCAAGATGGTCAAGACTCTGGAACAAGTCACTGAGATCATTTGCTTCACCATAATAAGGTTCCGACTCACGAAACGTGACATCCATGCTCACAAATGTCCTCCGTTCTGATGGACTCCAACATTTGTACCCCTTTTGTCCAGAGGAATATCCAATGAAAATACATTTGATTGCTCGATGATCAAGTTTGCCCACTGATGGCCTGTGATCCCTGACAAAGCATGTGCAACCAAAAAGTTTGGGTGGAACAACAAAGTCATTTATATTCAGAAGGAGTTGGCATGGAGATTGCATACCCAAATTTTTGAAGGCATTCTGTTGATCAAGTAAGTTGCTGTCATAATCGCCTCACTCCACAAAAACTTTGGTACATTCATGGTAAACATGAGAGATCGAGCAACTTCAAGAATGTGTCTGTTCTTCCTCTCAGCAACTCCATTCTGGGGAGGAGTATCAGGACATGAAGTCTGGTGCAGGATACCCTGTGAGGATAAGAAAGCACCAAAAGTTTTGTTGACATATTCAGTACCATTATCAGTTCTAATCATATGGACCTGTACTTTGAACTGATTTTTCACATAGGCACAAAAACTCTGAAAACAGGTAAACACTTCATCTTTGTGACGCATAAGATACACCCAAGTCATTCTGGAATAACAGTCAATAAAGGTCACAAAGTATTTCATACCACTGACTGACACGACTGGACATGTCCATACATCAGAGTGCACAAGCACAAATGGGGATACACTTCTTGTCCCCTTACTAACATACGAGGTTCTTGTATGCTTAGCATACTCACATGCATCACAACTTAATTTGGTGCGGTCCACCCCACTCATAACATCAGGGAATACTTGAAACATTTTATCAAATGCCATGTGGCCCATACGACAATGATGCACCAGAGCCATCTTCTCCTTTTCTCCTACAATTGCAGCAAGCATAGGGATTTCTTCATGTCCAACCTTGTCTCGATCCATGCGCCAAAGACCTCTATGCCTGGTTGCAGTCCCAATCTTCCTGCCCGTCATCCTCTCCTGAATTAAACACATATATTTATCAACCATTATACGACAGTCCTGCTGATCACATAGAGCAGTCATAGACACCAAATTTACTGGAAAGGCAGGAACATGTAGAACTGATGATAATTTAATGTTGGGTGTACACTGAACCGAGCCCACCCCTTTTATAGGTTGTGCTGTGCCATCAGCTGTTTGGATTGACCCTCTATGTATGGGAGGATATGGACAATAAGAATCAAACTCTCTAATATTTCCAGTTACATGTTTGGATGCTCCAGAATCTAGTATCCACTCTGAATCAAAGCTATGAGTGGCCATAGCCACTGTATCAACATTACCTTCATTCGTGTAGACATAGTGGGCAAAGTTTCCAAACGTTGCCTCCTTTTCTCCCTCTTCCTTGACTGTCCTTGTGATGTACTGGTTTTGGTGTCTTCTGTTGCAGCCAGATGTGCCTTGAATGGTGCAGCATGCTGCTGTTCGTATTGTTGTCCATACTGCTGTCCACCTCCTCTGCCATATTGCTGTCCTCCTCCTCTGCCATATTGCTGTCCACCACCTCTGCCATACTGCTGTCCACCTCCTCTGCCATACTGCTGTCCACCTCCTCTACCATCACCTCTTCCTCTGTAGTTTCCTCTGCCATATGCATAGCTTCCTCTTCCCCTACCAGGTGTCACGTAGGAGGTACACTGATGTTTCAAGTGCCCTCTTATTCCACAAGTGAAGCAATCTCTCATCTCCCTTCTCTCAGTATTGTAAAAAGTAGGATGAGAGACCGAATCACTGCCTTTTGTCATCTTCAGCCTCACTTCCTCTCTGGACATAGCAGCGATAGCTTCTTTGAGGGAGGGAGTAGTAGTTTGATGCAGCAGAGCAGCCCTTCTTCCCTCAAATTCTGGATTAAGACCCTTTAGAAACTTCATGACACGTCGACGTTCAATCCAACTTGCAGCAGCGGTCACACATTCTCCATGGGCAAGCTCAAGCGGATCAACATGATCTAGATCTCCCCACAAATGCTGCAGCTCAGCCACATATGCCATCACAGTCTTGTCTCCTTGTTGCAAGTCATGGACTTTGTCTTCAATCTCAGCAATCAGCATAATATTCCCTTTTCCAGAGTAGAGATTTGACAGAGTATCCCATACCTCTGTAGCCGTTGAGAGTGCCTCCACTGAAGCAGCAATTTCAGGGACCAAGGAGTTCAGCATCCATGCCACTATCAAGGAATTTGTAGCAGACCACTTCTTCCACTCCTGACTGGTATTGTCTGGTGGTTCCATAGCTTGACCATGCACATGCCCATCTAGCCCTTTTGTCTTCAAAATCAACAGGGCCCTCCGCGACCACCTGAGATAGTTGGACACTCCTTCTAACTTGATGTCATTTTGCATCAGTTCAAGCCTCTGAACAGCTTCAGTCTGAGGAACAATTGCTCCCCCTGCAGCAGATGCTGCTCCATCCCCTTTGATAAGATCCGCCAGCTTCTCCAGAGCCTTGGTCAAGCCCTCGTTGTCCCCCATGCCTGTCTTCACTGTCGTGCTTCCCCCTTCCACCAAGTTTGACAGCAACGGAACCTGTCACAGCACCTAGGACTCACCCGCAGGAAGCCTAGTTCTTCACCTTGCTTGCAGCCGCCTTCGCCTCCTTGCCGCCGCAGAAGCCTCAGCTTCCCCTCCTCGCCGCCGCAGCAACCTGCTCACTCCTTCCGCCTTCTTGCTACCGCAGTAGCCTGCTCACTCCTCTAGATCCACCACTTCTGCTGACAACACCCTCATGCCCTTTGCTCTGATACCATGTGGGCAGAGATGAGAGACTAACCTGTCTAGTGTTCCATTGACGGCTGAGAGGAGGAAGAGTGAGCTCGTCACCTTCTGTCTAGGGTAGAAACCTTTATATAGGTCAGGACCTGGGCTGGGCTTCATGGGCCACAAAGAACTTAAAGAAGGCCCAGCTGTTATTTCCAACAGTTATCCAACAATCTCCTATGTAGCTTAATTCAATTTTCGGTTGTGTTATAGTTTACATTTTCATTGGATGGAATGCATAGTAGAGATCCTTGGAGAATTTAGATCACTGTATAGTTGTTATTAGTGTTTTAAGTTAGTCCTGATGGTTTGATTACGAGTAGGTGACATCATTATCGAGTGGTTCTCACATAATATGTGATTTTTTTTTTATAAACTGCTATCCATGTTCTCCATTTTTGTGATGGTTTGATTAGGAGTAGGTGACATTGTTACCTCATGCTTGTAGCAATTTGATTTGGGAATTAGCAATGCATTTTTCCTATTCCTGCCATACTAAATAGATTAAAATCCCTGTTTAGAAGCAGTATGTTTTGTGCATAGTAGGTTAATTGCACTCCTTTCTTTTTTAACATGTGAACTTCTTCTAATACGTAAGGTGCATAAGTGTAAGGGGTGCTGCTTGCCTCTGTCTGCTCCTGATCGTCAGCGGTTCGGTCTGGCGTTACCCTGACATTCTGGCTGTGGCAGTGCTGGCCGTCGTCCTGCACCCCGCGCGGTTATATGCGATGACGGCGAGGTCACCGCGCCGCAACGCAACAGCGATTCACTGTTATTGGACTGTGGGGCTGTGGGCTAGGTGAGTTTATGGTGCTGAGCGATGCATTTCAACATATGCATGCTGCCAGCCTGTGTTAGCAAAATTGCTTTGCTTAGCGGAATCCTGAAGCATGTTCTAATAGCTAGCTTTCTTACTCTACCTGATGCATGCATATATGCAGTGTGCCTCTTTTCAATGCTTAGAATTATTTGTAGCTTTGGATTGTGTAAGCCTGTTTTCGTTTGTGAGAAATATGTTGACTGGATGGCAAAGTTTGGACTCGTCCATGTCGACTAAATTTTCATGTGCCAGCAACTTGAAATATGTTGATAAGCTAGGCTAGTACTAGTGATTTTTAGTGGTTGCTGTGCATAATTGAGCAACGATGCATGAAACAGTAGTGTTGGGTCTCTTGCCATTTTTTTTATATGATGTGTGAACAATCTACATGCTCACCTAGAAAGTTTTCACATGCGAGTGTATATATCAAAACTCATAGTTGTTACTGATTGAGCATTCCTTTTGACATCACTGGAACACACAGACACACACACAGCTAGCCTAGTACATGTTTGTTTCTTCTGGATGTGAAATGCCTTTGTTGGTCTGCCTGTTGTCGTGGACGCAGGCGATGCCAAGCCTTGTTTGACCAGTGGTGGTTGGATGTGACGCTAGGGAGAGGTGGATGCAGCGGCAGCAGCAGCAAGGGAGAGGTTGTGCTGGAGGTTGGCGGATCTAGCTGGCCGGATATGCTTTTTTTTTTTACCAGAATGTCACGTACAGATGTGCTTGGTAAACTGAGATGTGACGGTGCTTCTGTGACCTGGGTATGTTTGGACGATATCACACTTGAGGTGATGTGCATGTGTAGCTAGCTGATGTGCATGTATTGGAAACCTCGGTTATTTTGTCTTTAGCCTAGCTTGTGTCTCGGCTGGGATCTGGGCTGAATATTGGCTTGACGCTTAGTTGGTCGAATGTTGTAGAAAGATGTGTCTTTCTAGCAGTAGTAGATTTATGTGCTTGGTTTGGTTGAGTTCACCGTTGTTGCAGCGGTGACTTTCTTTCCCCGTTGCACCTTTGTTGCGCAGAGACCAATGCCAGTTTAGTTTCTTGTGTACGATAATGTATGTATGTTGCTGTTTTTGCGGCTCACATTTTTTTCTATCACAGTTCCGAGACATGTGTATTTGCTGTGCACGGTGCTAGGTAGCATGCTATCCAGTTCAGCTTAATCTAGTATTGGTAATGAACATGGTAATGATGCCTTGTTTTTGGCGATCTGCAGGTTCCGCTTGGTGTCTGATGCAGGCGAGGGTGAGGTGTTTAGGACGACATGTGGTCTACCGCCCTCCTCGCCAACTGCTGCTTCGGTCCGTTGTTATCCAAAGGTCGCTATTGACACGTATCGGTCGCTGTTTTATTCCTGATATTGCTATGGATTAAAAGTGTCTTGTGTCTGTGGGTTTGTATGTCACTTTCACATCATCCAAAGGCACCTCCTTTTTCTGTACATTGATGGTGATGTTATTTTCAGTGCTATAGTTCGAGAATTGTGAGCTGTGTTTGAATCTTATTTTATTTTGGTGCTGATATCTAGCTTAAACGTCAAATAGCATTGTTTCACCGGATGAATGCTATTCACAGTAATTATAGCTTCTCTAAAATGATAGTTCGGTCTGTGTTTTATTCCTGATATTGCTATGGATGAAAAACGTTTTTTTCGGTGGATTTGTATTTGAAAAGTGATAACTGAACCTTGTATGCATGTTGTATACTTGTAGTTCACCAGCACCATTTCACTTTCACTGGGGTCATTATTATAGCCACGGCGGTGTGTGCGTCTTGTGCTAGGCATTGTTAGTGTAACTACTTTAATTAGCTTTAACTGTAGTACATATCTGCTTACGCTAGAATCCTTGAAATGTAGTGTTTCTAGTTGTCCAGGAACTTAGTCCTAGTAAAAACAATTATGTCTTGTTCATTTTTGAATAGTCAGAGTTGGTCAATTACTAATATTTACAATGATGGATTCTTAATCATGAACTTGATTTTTAGTAATTTCTTGGGATGCTTGAACCTTGGATAACTTATGTGCCATGTCATTATGCTATGCAAAGTGATCAGATGCATTCTATTCATATAGTGTATGTTTTGTGCATACTTAATTGTCCTCCTAGGTCCTTTCTTTCTATCTCCTCGGTTAGAATAACATCTGCTCATAAGGATCATGTGCAATTGCTATCCTTTTCATCCCTTGTGTATGATGCCAGATTATTAACTTATCCATCCAATCTGTTCAAATGAAGGCGGTATAGGACAAGACCCTGGAAATGAGATTCTTACTGCAAAAGACGTCTTTCGCCTTGAAAAAGCTTCCCAAGGTCCGTCTTCATCTGTGGATGCAACAAGCATCTTTTTCTTCTCGTATAAACTGTTGTTACTGCTAAAGAATGCAGGATGATCATAGGTCGCTTCTGATATGTAATCATTATTGTGTTATTTGCAGGATCCCGCCAAGTCAAGATTCTGCAGTCATGATCAAAGCATATGTGTTGATCTTGTGGGTTCGTCGGAATAGATTCGAGGGTGCATGGTAGAGCTGCCCAGACGTGGAAGATCAAAGACTTACCGGCGAGTACGGCGTCGAGGTAATCTCACACTCCAATCTTAGTGGTTTGGTATGGTTGCTCCATGCAGAATGTGATCTGGATCGTGACCTTCGTGGCAAGGTCGGTGTGCGTCATGTGCTAGCCATTGTTAGTTATGCTAGTGTTATTAGCTTGATTTTAACCCTTATTTGACTACTGTTTATGCTTGAATCCTGGACAACCAGTGTTCACTGATGTGCCATGTCATTGTGTATGTGTAGTATTGTTGTTCTTGTGATCAGTGTATGTGCTGTGCAAAGTGATCATGGTACAGTCCATTCATATAGTTTATGTTGTGTGCTAGTAGCTTAATTGTCCTCCTTTCTTTTCTTCTAAAATGTTAGGTGCATAGGTGAATGCGGCTGTTCCCGCTCGTTGGTTCGCTTCGGCCTGCTCTGGGTGTGCTGGCCAGGGCATCCTGAGTCTCGTTCTTGGTTGTAGGCTTGGTTGGCCCTCTTCTTCGACTACCTGTGCTCTCTGCTGTGCGATGGCAGCCTAGGTGAGTTTTTTGCGTCTGTGCTTGACTGCTGGATGTATGCATGCTGCCTGTGTTTGCTACACTGCTTTGCTGAGATGAATCTTGATGGTATCAAGCTTGCTAAGCTGTATGTCTGAATCCTGAAACACTTTCTGCCAGCTAGCTTGATTACTCCGCCTGATCCATATATGTGCAGTATCTGCTCTTGCGATGCTTGGAACTATTTCTAGAAATTTGTAGCTTCGAACTATTTACATTGGCTGCTCTGCATAATATGTTGACGTCATTTGACCATGAAGTAGTTAACTCAGGTTTTGGTCCATGGTAAATTTGCACTCCACATGATCTGGTTGAGGCTATGGCTGTTTCCTGGTGGTTGCACTTTTATACCTATGTAATTGTGCTTAGCATGATGAAAACTTGAAACTTTGTTATTATTATCTGGCACTCTCTTGCGATGCATAGAATCGTTTTGTAGCTTTAGATCGTGCAATCCAGTTTGTGAGAAATATGTTAACTCAATGCTAAAGCTTGGACGCTCAATGTTGATCAACTTGTCTTCTAGTACTAGTGATTCTAGTGGTTGTTGTGCACATTGAGTATCAAACAGCAGCCTTTGGTTTCTTGCCATTTATTTGATATGACTTGAACAATCTATGTGCTCAGCTAGGAAGTTTCGCATGTGAGTGTATATATGAAAACTCATATAATTGTGACCGAATTGAATAATCCTTGTGTACATCTTGTTTCTTTTGTCGAGTAATAATTTAATGTGGATGTGACACGCCTTTGTTGGTCTGTATGTTGTTGCGCATGCAGGCGATGACCGAGCCTTGTTGGACCAGAGGTGCGCTAGACGCGACGCTTGGGAGAGGTGGATGTGACCCTATTATGTATTGCTAGTTTCTTATGTAATATTAAGCCAGAGCCAGAAGTGTATCGTCCAAATGAGAAGTAGTAGTAGTGGCAATGTAATTGACTGCTTTTAAATTTGTATGTTTAGATGTCGTATGTGTTGTGCTCTATGCACTTGTATAGGGTCGTGCCTAACTGACCCTATTATGTAGTGCTAGTTTCTTATGTAATGAACAATTTGATGTGTGATCTAAAAATGGAGACAGGTCGGTCATGTCAAAATTTGAGGGCTCCTACTGCTAATTACGCTCAGTTTGTGTTTGTTTCCCTTCTAAATCCAAGCGAGGTACTAGCTAGCTGGAACATATATCTTTTGGCTACTGCTCCTTTCTTTTGTGGGTGAAATAGGATCTTATTAAGCAACAAGTGTTACAGAAGACTCAAGTTCAGTTTCTGAAGAACGACATAGGACATGAAACGAGCCAAACAGAAGATCTATGTTCTGATCTTGCAAAATTTGCAAGACAGTGACTCACCCCTAACCTGCCCACGATCCACTTTTACAAAGTTGCACACTTCTAAGAAATAATGTGACAATATGGAGATCTTGTCATTTTCCTTAGTTGAAATGCCTTCCACCAGTTGACTGCAATCTGTTTCAATGATGATTGGGAGGTGGCTATGGCTAGTAGCCAACTGAAGGCCCTCTAGACAGGAATTAAGTTCAGTTTCGAGGGCTTCAGCACAGGTTTGGAGAGATCAGCACGCGGAGAAAATAAATACGCCATTTTCGTCATAGGGACGTCTTGGCGGTTGGGGGAAACAACCCTCGAATTGAAGGGAAGTCTCTCCTGATGCATCTTGGCGGTGGACTAGATACATAGGGACATGCATGTTGGTGTACATGCGGCGTGCTTGGAGGCCTGGTCGATGGGGGCGTCGGCGCCACGGAGAATACATAGTCCGCCGTGGTGTGTGGATGATTAATTAATTTTACTCCGAAACATGCATCCATGGATCGAGAACGTGGCGCACCCAGGAAACTAGATCGTCGTGACAAGAATTCTACCCCGGCGATTAGGGGTGTAAACGGATCGGATCGGATCGGATTTTGCCTCTACCATATCCTTTACCATATTTTTTTCTCGGTTTCGGATCGGATCGGATAATTAACGGTTGCGGATTCGGGGGCGGATAGATATAATCACGGATTCGGAACGGAAACGGAGCGGATTCGGGGCGGAAAGAAAATTAGTCGGATCGGTATGCGCAATGTATATCATCAAGCCACATAACCAAAAATAATAGCTCAACAACATAATAATCTAACAAAGTTATACTCCATAGTATGTAGAATGACCATGCAAGGGAGTGGTTGTTCAACAAATGAGCCCCACAACTCACTAAATACAAATTGTCCTCTATTAGTCTAGGCATTTCGGTAGAAAATCGGATTATTTGGATTATAACAATCAGATAATCCTAACTTATATTCGGATAATCCATATTCGGATACTATTTTTCATACCATATCATATACCGTATCCGGGTGTTCAGTTCGGAATCGGATATCCTTATCCGGCAAATTCTTCGGAACCGGATATGGATTCTTTAAAACGGATTCGGCGACGGATTCGGTACGGAAATTATCCTATCCGTTTACACCCCTGCCGGCGATAGAATGCTTGATTAGTGTGAATTCGGATATTTAGAATGCCATATTTTTACAACGTGAAAAGAAAATGCCTTATTATTCGGAGTAGAGGAAGATGAAACCACACGTAATGGTGCATGAATGGAACGAATCCCGTAAAAAATGGCTGGCACAATCAATCATGCAGAGCGTTCTTCGGAGTTCTCTTACTAGTTGTTTGCAATCAAGAATATGCAAGACCTCAATCCACAAGATTTATTCAGATCCTACAAAACCGGCCGGTTAATTAGGCAGCAGATATGTTGAGTGCGTTTCCATGGTGCCGGCTTGATAATAGGGAATTCTTTCTTCCCTAGTATTATTGGACGATCCTTGTTTACGCAAAAGGCTCCAAGCTAGCAATCCGTGCCATTATGCATCATATCCATCATCAGGGAGAGCGTGATTCGGGATTACAGAATATACGTGCCCCTCAATCTACTGGACTAATATGCGCGCTCCTCAATCTGTGGGATTACATATCCGTCCGGTTTGCCATATATAGTTACTGTTATTCAATAAAGAACGATATACACGGGAGGGGTATATATCCTACTATAAATGCGGTCGGTTAGGCACGGAAGGTCCAAGTCACGAATCCTTAGCACCGTACTATCCCACCCGTCGATCGCAACAAGCTAGCAACAAGGAGACGTAAGAGAGAGATCCGAATTCTCAGCTTCTTTCCCGCCCTCTTCTCCCTCGAAAAATTCATACGAACCCTCCGACCTACCCACCCCCTATAAATACAAGGCCATGATCAAGTAGCCGCGTGCGGTTGCGCGTGTGACTTGGCGACTTGGGCGAGCTTGGCGACGGTGAGGTGACTTCATCTCTTGCCGGCGCGGCGAGCTCCATCTTCTCCCGATGCAGGTTATATTTCTGATCCATACGTGAGTGAGAGCTCCATCTTTTGTTTGACTCTACCTACTCTTCACCATCATCCTAATTACAGTCTCGTCGATCGGGTAAATCTCTAGTGTTTTCTGTCTTTTCTTTCATTTTACGAGTCATGAGATTGATGTCATAGGTCGTGTCCAGCGTGAGAGCCTCGAGGGAAGGAGCGCTCTGGAGGATGTGGATAACAAGCTTAATCAGGCCCTTGTCTGAATGGAAGCCCGTGATTTTCACCCGTTTTAGGTGGTCATGCTGGCACGTCGACTCCCCCATTAGGTATGCATCTTCCCCAGCAACACAATTATGTACTATATTGTCTCTCTCTGCCTGCAAATGATTATGTAGGAGCACCAATAATATCAAAGTTCTTTGACAACCAATAGTTTAGAACATTAATAAGGCCATGATCGCTTATAAGTACTCAAATGTTTTTTCTACATAAAGCCTAATGCGAGAAGAAATTAATGGCCACTTACATGCAAGATGAAAGATTCCAAGGCCGGGAAAGCATAAAGAAAAGACCCCAGAGAAAAGATATCATACATAGGGGAGCGTCTTGATCTGTAAAGTTTAATCTCCAAGATCTTGAGGTGGAGTAGTTTGTCAGGACGCATTGCAGTGTTGATATTCTGAAGAACAAGTCCCAAGACTAATTATGTATGGCGTTTTTCAGTATAACACTATAAATATACACTAGTCTACTGATACATCTATAAAATATGACTAAAATGTAAAACAAAAACGTACCTCACCACGAGACAACAGGGTGAGCCTCTCGTCATTGCGAGCGATAGATGGGTGCTTGGCACCATAAAAGAGAATTCTGGACGGTTCGAAAGATTCCAAATATACATACTTAAGTTGGGAAGGATCACTGATACCGATCTCGAGTGGGAACCCATTATAGTGAAAAGTGCAGAGATTTGGAGCACTGATCTCTATCCCCTGCATCCTGTGCCAATCTTTAACAGTGAGGTTCTTTAGCTTCTGCAGCGTACAAGGTATCTTCAAGCAAATCATCTCACTGCATTTATCTATTTGCAACCGTTCCAAGCCGGAAGATTTAGAAAGCAACTGATTTAATCCCTCCTCAGTAATGTGAACAAAATAAAGATCTAAGCTTTTCAAATTTCTAAAGCAGCCAACTGTTTCTATGGGTTGAAAAATGCACTTAGAGAGGTAAACGGACTGAATCGAATTATTAGCTGTTTCATCAAATAAAACTGAATATGGGAAGCGGTACTTTTGCTTCATGGAAAAAGGTAGGGACAAACTTAGTTCATTCATCCCAGATTTGACAGCAATCCGTAGCCATTGGTCTAGACAGGCGACACTCAGAGTTTCACAGAGGAAAAGATTAATTCTAAATGTCTTCACCTTCATCCCACTGCCAGAATAACTATTAAGAATTTTGTCAATTTTGTTGATGTAACGTATTTCACCTCCCTTGGATGTATAGTCATTCACCCCAACTGTTTCCCTGTTCACTGTGAGGTTCGAATAGCATCTCCATGAACGCATAAATCGACGAGATACACAGGCAGCACGGGCAGCATCTTGCAATGGCAGGAGGGAATGTATATGTTGTAACATGGCCTGCAGAATCATGGTTAACAAGTCCAGCAGTTAGATTGTAGCTAGTACTAACAGCGACTTCACATGAGATAAACAACAAAACCAGATGAAGTGTCAATCGGCACGTGTGCATTGCATCAAGACCAGTGTTAATGATTTAAAAAGGCATATTGGATTAAATTTAGCTGATGATTGTTGTTAGCGAATTTACCATGCATAGGAGTGTTGATCAAAAATAACAAAAGGTGTGCATCCGAGCCTTACGTCCAAATGCAAGCACTTAAAATAACCTCGGGAGTTACTCGCAACCCATACCTCGGGAAGTTTTTCAAGCTCAAGAAGGTCTTGCCATATAATCATTTCATTTAATACCTTTTTTTGTTAGTCTTACTATTACCAAGCTGGGATATCAAGAGTTAGGACAAACCAGAGTGAAGCATGGGATAGAGTAGCCTAGTCTAAAGGTATCATCAGCTGCACCATCAGATTTAGAAAATGACCGCTGGCAAGGTTCAGATGGGAAGAAAATCAAGCCTGTAACATGTGTGTTTATTTTTTCGCAGTGGCACAATGGTTCATCAGGTTTGAGACCGAATCACCAGTCTGAGAACATGTCAATTATCATTTATAAAGGCACATCTGTACTCATGGCATCTAGCACAGTTAAACCGCCTTTGGTAAAATAATTGACTAAAACTAAGCACCTTTGCATCAGCGAGATGTAGAATCATGAAAATTATAATTAGCTGTAATTATCATTATGTGCCCTGTCAATTTAGATTGAGAAAATAGATATGTGCAAACATTCTAATCACCCGTCATCACCATACAGGTCACTGCATGTCCTCATATATCTAGTAAAGGAAGTATAAAAGTAGCAGATAATTTATTTATCTTGACCGAATGAAGTAGTAGATAATTAGCATGCAAAAATATGGTGACCACCAAACTGAACAAAACAGGTAGTTGTCGGCTTTCCAGGGGCTGAGGTAGGTGACCAAGCCTTCGAGGCAACGGACTTCCCATCCAGGCTATCCAGCGCCGCCACAGCTCGGCACACGGCAAGGGCCACGGCTGCCTCCTCCAGGATACTGTACGTCGCTCTCGTCGGCCATTGCCTTGTCGTGGGAGAGTGATACCTAACCCTAGAGGCGGCGAACGTCCCGTACAGTGCCGCCACGGCGCGGCCTCGTGGCAGCGCGGAACAAGGCAAGGACAAAGCAGACTGGACGCAATGGCAAAAGAGAGAAGAAAAGTGTATTTCTCAAAAGTTAACACCGAACAAGTTCGATCTGCTAATTTTTCTGAAACCATGAATCAATCTTTCTAGTGGTTTAATGCGTGGAAGAAGAGAGAATTAATTCTCATGAACCATAACTGAACTTGTACCTGCTCATTTGGTGAAGGCATCACCAAATCATCTAAAAACAACCTTCCTATGTTCCTTTTGTTGGCCCTAGATAATTGTGAACTAATTTTCCCAAGCAACATGAAAAGGGGAACAATGAATAAAATCGGCCCGAAAAGTCATATTAGAACAGCCAGCATCCCATGTATGTTGCAACCACAATCTTTTGTTCAAGTTACAAAAACTTAAAAGCATATAATGCTTTATCAACCTATGATTAGACGATTATGAAACATAGATCATAACTATAAATGTCAATACGTGGCTCCCACTTGCAAACTTTACAGAAGTACATCCCCAAGAGACCAAAATTACCAGTATCGGTGGGCTGCAGGTAGCATCATCTATTAGTTGGCATCCCTGCTTCTCCCCACGAAGCAACCAAAGATCAGATAGGATCACCATGGGGTACTGAATCAAAATCGGACCGCAAGCAGACTATGCCCAAAACAAAGAGAATATGTGAAATCAATAATGCAGAGAGCAGGGAGCACGGCCTATAGGGCGTCGTTTTCGCCCTCTGCGGCACACAAGAAACAAGGGACAGATATCCCAGTTCAGCGCGCGGGGAGGCCCTGACGGCTTCCCGCAGGTCCTCCATCACCTGCTCCTTCAGGACCCTCGCGTCGTCATTGCCGAGCACTGCCTCGCCACGGAAGATGGAGAGGGGAGAGGGAGGGAAGGGGGGGGTGTGCTGGACGGACCTTCTCGGCAGTGGCGGAATCGAGGAAGGCGACAGAGCACTCGAGGTTATATACATCTATGTCCAGCGCCGCCGCAGCGCGTCCCCGTCGGCTGTGCGTCGTGCGATGAGGCCCCTGGCGGCCCCCCGTAGCTATAAACTCCATCCATAACTATAGGTCATAGAATTGATATGGATGTAGCTAGAGAACTAAATCTGAGATACATATATCATTCTAGCGACACAAATTGTCTAAATCAGTTAAGAATGAAAAGAGCTCCCTTCTTTCATTTGTGTACTTTGTTTAGAGAGAGAGAATTATTGTTGGATAGCATCCATACTTCTATTGAGGAACAAGTAGCCATGTTTCTCCTAGTTGTTGGCCACAACACAAGGTTTAGGGCGCTGCAACCTTGTTTTAGGAGATCTACCGAAGTAATCAGTAGATATTTTAAGGCGGTATTGTATGCTGTTGGAGAGTTGCGAGATGAGATGATTCGGCCTCCCTCCACTCAAACCCACCCAAAAATTCTGGAAAACAACCGCTTCAATCCCTATTTCAAGGTAATACTTGCTATTTATTTCAAAACAGATCTCAACATTGATATCTAAAACTTATGGATGATAAAAAAGTACTTGTGGTTATGAATTAGGACTGTATTGGAGCAATTGATGGGACACATGTGCTTGCTAGAGTCCCAACAAGTATTTCAGCCGCCTTTCGGGGTAGAAAAGATGGCACTACCCAAAACGTCATGGCTGCGGTAGACTTCGGTTTAAGGTTTACCTATGTTCTTGCTGGTTGGGAGGGGTCAGCCCATGATGCCCTCATACTTTCAGATGCTGTGGAGAGGGATGATGGGTTGTCACTTCCTCCAGGTAAAAACTAAAGCCTATTAGCTATTAGCTATATGGCGAAGGTATTGCTGCTGCTACTCCTATTGTTTTGGACTTCGATCTTGGTGGTATTGGTGCACCTACTCCTGCCTCGGAGGAGTCCATAGATCACCTATTCTTTACATGCCCGTTTGCGCATTTTTTATGGACAATTGTGCAATATACTTTCAACATCGTCACTCCGGCTAATAGCACGAATATGTTCGGGAATTGGCTAGATGGGGTGGAAAAGGATTTGAAAGCACAAATCCGTGTGGGAGTTTGTGCTTTATTATGGTCTATTTGGCGATGCCGAAATGATATTATTTTTAACAATGCTCGTCATGCTAACTTTCTACAGGTCATACGAATGGCTACCCACTGGATCCACGAGTGGGCTTTCCTGGTCCCAGAGCCGCAACGTGCACATACGGATTATGGATGCACCCGGCTGGAGGCGGTCGCTTTGGATATCTATTCCCGGGGTACCTGGCGACTGTCTAGAAGAATTCAAGACGTTTAAGAAGATTAGACGTCCTGAGGAGCTGTCTTTTTAGTCTTTAAGACTTTTATTTCCCTTTTCATGAACTTTTGTTTGAGATGTAAACTCTGAATATCTTTCGACGCTGCAATAAAAAGCCGTGTGCATCAATCGATGCAGAGGCTGGGACACCCCCTTTTCTAAAAAAAAAAAAACCTACTCCTGCCTCTACTCCTGCCACTACTCATTCACCTACTGCCACAAATAACAAGAGGAAGAGGGTTATGAGTGAAGAAGATGAACTTCAGTGTCGCAACATGTCCGATGCATTGCGTGATGTGGCCGGTGCTATCAATAACACTTGCCATACCGAGACACACCCAGATTTATACAAGGCTGTTATGGACATTTCTTTCGATATGGAGCAACGTTTGGCTGTTCTAGATTATCTGACAGAGCACAAGGGTCAAGGACTTAATTTCGTCAAAATGGAAGCTCAAGTTCGTGAAGCCTCCTTCAAGCGCATTCTAGCAAAAAATCCTGATCTTGTTTGACTTGGAGTTGAGATTTCATCTCTTTTGTAATGCCTCGTAATGCAAACTTTTAAATTTAGATTTATTATGGATGATTTATGTACTATGAACCTTTTATGTTATATCTACCTAATTCGTGTGCTGCATTATGTTGTTTTGGTTGCTGTAATATATTGTTTATGTGCTGAAACATATTATTTATGTGCTAAAAATATGATGTCCTTTCATTACTCATTTTACATCTAGATGCTGTTCAAAGTGGAGAGAAGAGTTTTACTGAGTCAAATTTTGAAACAGGCTACCAAACAACATCTCAGCTCAGCTTATCTCGACTGATACAGGCTACCAAACAGCCTCTCAGCTCAGCACGGCCCAACTCGCCCAGGCTACCAAACACACTGCAAAATCTCAGCTGAGCCTGTATAAGATCAACTTGTATGAGGAGAGATTGACTCGGTGGAGTGGCACAGGCTACCGAACACACCCTTAGTGTGCCTTATAAAAGTGAACGGAGAGAGTACTAAACTTCTCTTTGTGTCTTTTATTTTCTTTGTGTTCTGAATTAACTTATAAATTTTAGTGTTTTCTATCTTTTCGGCTTATCTTTATCTTTGCATTCTCAATTATTCATCAATCTCCACTAAAGAGTCTAGTACTGACAAAAGGACACGGAACTTATGGTGGTGGTTGAGAAAAAAAGATGGGACTCATTCCATAAATTAGGAGAGATCAAAGACAACTGAGACATAAAAAAACCCATTAAAGCACTGGATCGTGAACCATAAGACAAGGATCTTCAGAGCTTATCATCTGCCAATGCTCATGGCGCTACTCTCCTACGATGGAGTAAATGCACATGGAATACCCACACCTAGACATGAGGTGCACTACCGATTGTTGAAGTTACCCACACAACAGAGAACCAATTTGAACAAACTCTATGTTCCGCACCACCCAAACTTTAATCTATATGATGAACCAAAGTAGAGAATTTAACCTTGAGCGGGGATGACCATGGAATCCGAGGACAAATGGCGCCTTCTCCGCTGCTCAACAAACTTTATCGTGGAGGGCAACTGAGATAAATGGACATGTTTGACTTTTCCATTTCTAAGATGAAACTAGAATAGAGAAATTGGGGAATATGTAGGGAAAACTACCATGGCGAACTTCATTAATAATCATAAAATAGATGTATCATCTATCAAAATATGCAAGCAACAATTAGAGGGCTCGTCGACTAAAACATTACCTTGTCTTCGACAATGCATAAATTTGACCTTTCGGCTCGGTTTTCTACAAAATACAATCCACAAACATATAGTTGCATCCACACTCCAAGAATTTTCTCGTGAGAAGGCATTGATAATGTGTTGTGCTTCTGCCATTTTTAAAATTCGCAACAGTGGAAAGGTGAACACCACTAACAGAAGTTGCGCCCTCTAACCAAATGACGCCTTAAAGAATGGGTTTTAGTTTTTTTTTTCCAAAAAAATAATGGGTTGTAGTTTTGAATGTCTAACCAGATGAACATGTGTTGATAGAAGAGAAGACCAAAAAATGGGAGTTCGGCGCCTATGCAGGGAGGGGACTGAGTTCGTACTGTACAGAGCAGGGGGAAGACCAGGCAAGTGCAATCAACTTGTTCATGATTTTTGTAGAACAATTCCGTGTTAAGTATGCAACTCCCGTGTAGGTTTTTTTCCTCCAAGTCTAGTCCCTGCGGGAGTCCTCTGCTCCCAGCCCCACGCCAGAAGCAGAGGTACGGACTCACGCATGATTTTTGTTGAGGTGTGATCAATGGAGATCCATGGTCTAGCCTCTGCCCTACACCTTTGCTTTAGACAAAAGAGAAGATGGAAGAATCAGTCTTTGTTCTTTACTTTGCTCCAGCCTCAAGCAAAGAAGTAACCAGCTAAGGACCGATGCCCACTTTGGCAAAAGAAAGCCAACCACAAGCTCCTTCAGTATCCCCCCATCGAGTCGTTCATTTCTCACTACCTCATACCATCCCAACATTCTCCAAGTTCAGCAGCACACAAGATCGACGTGCCTGACTGACCGCCGAGTAAGGTACCATTGCTGCCTGCTGCTAAACTCCTCGGAGTTTAGTTTGCTTCATCGACTGACAGTATTTGTTCACACACAAGCACAACTAATTCCTACCCATCTCTTACGGTGACAACTCGCAGAACAATTCGATGAAATCGTGGTGCTTCTCGTCTTCGCAAGGCCTTCACTGAAACTGTATTCATCATGCCTCGACAGGTATTTATCTGCGTACATACAGCATGCATGCCATTCTCACACGCTGCTCTAGCGTACATAGTACTATTTACACATGTATCGAATTGGATCTAGATTGAATAAAAATGTTAGGTTCAGCACTCACAAAGAACCAACTCAGTGCATATACATAAATGTTAATTAGCCGGCCGCAACTTGATGGCATGCACTACATACAAATCCATGCAAACTTGTACTTCTTATATATGTACTACTACTAATCTGATCAACAATTAAACGTCAACAAATACAATGTTTGCATATAGTTAATCCTTTTCCTGCGGGGTAATATATAGGGTTAATTGGATCTATGCCATTGGGCAATTCACAGATTGGAAAAATGCCATTACAAAAATCGAACTTGGAAATATGCCACTAACTTTTTCATACTTGCACTTATGCCATTTTGTTCATTACCCAACCAAATACGACAGTTATACATTCGTAGACACCCTTTATACACATGTACTAGACACACAAAAAAAGACTCGATCCAAACCATACCATCCATGTGGACAACTTTTTGGCCTGCTGCTGCTCGTTCTTCATGGCCATCCGAAAGACCTGCTCGTCCACGCCCTCCATGGCCGGTGCTCCTGAACCGTGCCGTGGCCTCGCCCATCCCTGCACGCCGGCGTGCCCGCCCCGCCCTCTCCTTCGTCCCGCTCATCCACTACCACGGCACGCTCCTCCGCCGCGTCCGTGGGCCGTTCTCCGAGAACATGCGCTCCAGAGTATTCCTCGAGGTCACTGCGTACCGCGCCGTCGGGGAGGAGCTCGATTCGACACCGTCCTGCACTGATGCAGTCACGCGCTCCCACTGGCACTGTCGCCGGCTCTTGTCTCGCAGGCGGCGGCGGCATCGGTTCATGCCGCACGCGTTCTCGCTGCATAGGGCGCCTCCCGCCGCGGGCACCTTCAGCCGCCGGCGCCTCCCGCCGCTGGACCGCTGCCGCCTGAAGAAGTCGGGGAAGTGATTTATGGATCCATGCGACCAGATTTTGACCAAACAATTATTCATACAAGTATTCCATAGGACACTCATATTCAGAGTAATACCACATATTTTTAGTTGGCATTTACACATTGCAGTTTGCAAAATTCAGAGATGTGCATTGGTTACGGTTTCCTAAAGTCCTATGACAAAATGTCGTGAACCTGATCGTATTGTTCTGTTTTAGCTCTTACCTACTCTCCTGAATTATTCAAGCAAACAAGCATGGCATCTTATCTAGAATTTCCTTCTAATCATATCATCTGATATAAACACATATAAAACCATGTTTATGCACACACTGAAATATTTCCTTGGGATCATTGATTTTAACAAAAAAAAGAGCATTCAGTTACATGCCGTAACAACAATCTCGAATGCATGCAGTACAATTTTCTGGAATCTATCCATCAACAAGATCCATCGGTCCATGCAACAAAAAATATCAAATACAATCCACAAATCTCACAGAAAAATAAAATCCATTCAGTCTGCATCCATTATCAGGAAATTATCCATGCAAATTCGGACTCCAATGGAATCTGGATCTGGATCAGTATACACCATCTTTAATGGACCGAGATCAGATCTAGAGAAAAGAAAAATGGGGCAGAAAAACATATCTAGCAAGAGGTGGAAACCGGCTGGATCCCCAATGGATGAACAAAACATCAACTTCCATGGCTGGATCCGGAGGTAGGGAGCTCGGATCCGGAGCCCCCAATGGTTGTAGTAGATCTCGCCGGAGCAGATCACGACGGAGCAACCGTGGCCGGAGTAGATCTCGCCGGAGAAGCTACCGGAGCCCCCATGGCAGTAGTCGATCACGCCGGAGAAGCTCCGATCCAGAGCTCCCATGGCCGGAGGGATCTGGCCACCCCATGGAATCCCTTTATTCTGGCCTCTCCATGCCCTCCTTTTGTTCTTGCCACCAGATTAGATTTTGACGGGAGGAGCTCCCCGCCGCCAACGCGGCCACACTCAAAGCCGCCATCGGCGCCTCTGGATCTGAGAGGTGGGAGGTTTCGGGTGGAGGTGGGAGGGGAGGGGGAAATGATTAGTTGTGGTGTGGTTTGACAGGAACCGGTGCGGATAGGGTCTTTTATACCGGGATCGATTCGTATTATTTCACAAGTGCAGGGTTTTTTGAACATGCATACGCGCGCACCGTCGGATCCGAAATGAATGGTACGGATAGGTCGGGGAGATGTATAGAATCTCTGCGTTAGGACTGCGGGTTGATTTCCAAAACGATAAGGGGCTAAAGTAAAAAATGGAAAGATTAAGTGACACCGACAGGCGGGCCCAACAGCACGACGCACCAGAGGCCACCAATCCCCGGGAGCTTAGTTTTGAGAAAGATAATCAAAACACACTACCGCCTTCTAGAATGACGATACACTGCACCACAGCACCAGTGCTCCTCTCGCGCGTGCGCTATGGCTCAACCATGCTCCAAGCACAACGCAATCCTATTTAGGCCACTGACAAAGAGTCAGTTAAATCTTAAGGCCGTGACTTGCTGTGAGCATATACGAGTGCCCATGGTTGCAGTTTAATTAATTAGTGTTGATCCTAATAATAAGAAAAATATTTGGACCTCTTGCATAGTATATGTTACTAGATGAAGACTCTGCTAAACTGAGTGACCTCAAATAATTATTTGCCATCAACTAATGCAGAGGATTGTTCCAGAAACCATCGAAGGAGCGGTGGAACAGATAATACCTTATCTGGACAATACGAGCAATGAACTCGCACACAGGGTCATCTATTTTGATGGATGGATTGGGTTGGCTGCTTCGGCGGTGCTTAGAGCAATAGCTAAAGAACCCCCGCCATCTCTGGTGAAGAAATTTGACAAGATCATCCACGTTGATTGTTCTAGGTGGAAAAGCCGAAGAGCACTCCAAAGGACAATCGCGCAAGAACTGAGACTTTCTCGTCGGGTTATAGATGTTTTTGATAGACAAGATGAAGAAGATGATTTCAGAGGGGTAGATGAAGGCTCTAGAGCGGAGATAGAAGACGTTGGGGAAGAGATTTATGGATCCATACGAGAAAACAATTTTTTGCTAATCTTCCACAATGGGAGCGACAACACAATTGACTTGATTGATTTTGGCATTCCCCAACCTTCGGATCGATGGTCTGTGTTGCTTAGAAAAGTATTATGGACATTCCGAGGAAGGCTTCGGCTCAACTCAGGAATTAGTGAAAAGGTGGATACTTCACATCTTTATATTTATGCATACAGTTTTTATGGATGGAAGCTTCCGCTTCAATACGAGGCTAGAGAAATTGCTGGGCACAAAGACAAGATAAGTGAAACAGCCGTGGAGTGTTGTTTGTATCTTCTGTCCTTAAATTATCAGGCAGGCAACATCATGGACTACAATTGGGCCACCCATGCTTCTAGCTACTGGGTGTGTGATGGGATTATAGAGGGAGGCCAGGACGAGGAAGCATGGGACCTTGCAACTACTCTGCATCAGCAAGTACACATGGAGGATTATTCATGTAATGAACAGCCCGTTTTTGGTCATGAACTGGAGACTCCTTCAAATCGATGGATATCAGCCAGGAGCAACTCCATTGTGCAAGGACAGACTAATATATATACTGTACATCCGGAGTCAACATCATTTTTCTTTGCGGGAGTCACAAATGGATCTGATCCTCCGTTACAATTATTACCTGATGACATGTTTTATCAATCGGACAATCTTCATGTTCTCAAATTATGCCACTGCACCTTCAGTTTTTCTTGTCCTCCTTTCCATTGTTGCCACAACTTAAGATTCCTCGGATTAGATAGTTGCAAGGATCATCAGGCAGAAGAAGATGAGCAATGTATTCAAGCAGTAGAATTTTGCAAGAATCTATGGGTGCTAGACATATGCTACACAGACTGGAAATTGGATTTATCACCGGAGATATTACTAAAGATGGCTGCAAACATAAGGGAAGTACATATAAAGAGTGGAAGGTTTTGGAACAAGAATTTTGCATGGAGAAAACTGCAGAACCTTCATAAGCTTCGAGTTGTTGAGCCTACATGCCCCTGGGAGACGGGGGAAAAAGACGAATTCATAGATATGGTGAAGATGGAGCTCCTTGATCTATCAGGGAACAACACAATACAAGTTTTGCCAAGCCTATCCGGAGCAACTAGCCTCCAGAATCTTGTTCTTGATGGTTGTCTTGGGCTGGAGTATGTTGATGAACTACCTCCGTTACTTGAATCATTCAGCTTAGATGTTGGACAAAGAGTGGATCAAAATAAGGAAGCCAAAATCTCTCGTATCTCCTTAGCCGGTTGCACAAGATTGGTGAAGTTTAGATTGTGTGGATCACTTCCAAATCTTGAGGAGCTAGATCTATCAGGCACATTGGTAAAAATACTTGTCCTGAAAGATGAGGTGGTGCAGGTCCCATGTGTTCAAAAAATTATTCTATCAGGATGTTTGCAGCTCCATGCCATTCTATGGCCAGAAAAGGGTTTGCCAAAACTCAGTGTGTTACACATTGGTTCTCTGGTCAGCTGCGTTCAAACAGAACTTCATCAAGCATATGCTACTATAATGGACATAAGGTTTCTTCAGACCTTGGTATTAGAAAATATCGATAAGTTCTGTTGGAATAGTACTAGGTTCCATATTAATCTATGTGCTGACAGTACCAGAAGGGTTGAGGAGCAGAGCTATAAGAAGGACAAGACTTGCCCTGACAGCAGTTGGCAAATATGTATGCCTCGACACAAGTCATTAATCCCCAATACTTACAACACCTACACGGTTGACAACATAGCTATTGATCATGACCGCAATGAAAGTGCATCACACTTTCAGCAGTCAAACTGCCATGTGGAGATTGGTGAGGGAATCAGCAGCACTAGCATGGAAAGCATACAAGGAATCAAGGTTATCATGTTTGTGCTGAACACGGCTGAGTCGCTGCATGTGCATGATAATTCTTCCATCACCACTGTGATCGCTGAAAACATGACGTTTGTAGCTGACAAAAGACTTGACTGGACACATCTGAAACAGTGTCATGTTGTGAGATGCCCTAAGATGCACACAGTCTTCAACACCAACTATCGTTTTGATCGTTTTAAAAAAATAGAGACCTTTTGGGCAGCTGATCTACCAATGGCGCGTTGCATCTGGAGCAAAGGAATTAAATTTGAATGGGAAGACTATCGGTTATTCGCGAAACTACGGAGCATACATCTATATTCCTGTCCGAGGCTCACATTTGTGCTTCCATTATCGTGGAATCCTCCAGAATCATATTTTCCCAACTTAGAGACCCTGCACATTGTCAGCTGTGGTGATCTCGTCAAGATATTCCCAGTGGAGCCAGAGTTTCTAGAGAGAATAGTACATGATAGCCGAAAAGGTGTATTTGCATTGCCAAAGCTGAAGCACATCTATCTGCATGAGCTCTACAAGCTGCAGCATATATGCGAAGGCAAGATGTTTGCTCCCGAGCTTGAGACCGTCAGGCTCAGGGGCTGCTGGGGCCTTAGGCGCCTCCCAGCCGTCGGCCGGGACAACCAACAACGTCCCGTCGTGGACTGCGAGAAGGGGTGGTGGGAGAAGCTGGAGTGGGACGGGCTGGAGGCCGGCCACGACCCTTCCCTCTTCGAGCCACGCCACTCGCCGTACTACATGAAGCCCCTGCCTAGAGTGTCGGTGCTCCGCTGAACCGACCTCACTCCCAGGTACGCACATGCGCGCACGCTCTCTCTAGGTTTTCATCCTGTTCCATGCATGTGTCATGTATCACAGAAAATTACCCGATCTACTATTGATGCACTCTTTGATCCAAACTGTTGGTCGTATCATCGATTATTCCCTGTGTTGCGTAGGTCTGGTGGTGGCAAGGTCGATCGGCGATGTGATGACTTGCTGCTAGCTATTGCCGGATGGGACTGTCCAAGATTGTCGTTGTGTGTTTCCTGAAGAATAAATTGGCGACTGATGTTGCGTGCGTGTGGTGTGGGCGCCTTATTGGCTCCAGCGAGATTGATATGAGGTGTCATTTTGATATATGTGTGTGGTTGTGGTTACGGTTTGTGCTTGTAATAATAAAGAAGGGTTTGATGTGTGTACCCAATTAATTGCTGTGAGTACATCTTCTTTTCTTTTTCTAAGCATCATCATCTTGTCCAGCAGGCCGACGCGTTAATTAGAAAATTTGAACCTGTGGTTATCTGTAACTAACAATTTGTATCCATCGTTTGTTGTCGTTTGGACGTATGTAAGTACGGGATGCTGGACATGAAAGAGGCGTGCGGTCCTTGGATTCAGTGTGACGGCGCCACCCGATCGAATTTGCGTCCTCGGCAGTAGCCCTTGGGTGCATGGCGTACACACATGGTGACGGGGATAGGCTCACAGCTGGTGCATGGCGTATACGTGTACATAGATAGCTGGCTGCACGTCGCCAGGGCTAGCTTAATTTGGTCTCTTCTTTTTCTCCTGCTCCGATCCAGGAAGAAAATCGATCGAAGCTAGCTAGCTACGCGCGTATACGTACATACAGTAGATAGCTCGCCAGGGCTAGCTTAATTTGGTCTCTTCTTTTTTCGTACGTACCAGCTGCAACATTCATTGATTGCGGTTTGTATTCTGATGCATGCATGCATGCGTGCCGTTCCGAGTTTTTTCTTCTTTCTTTTCCGAATCACGTACGTATACTTGCTAGAGAAATGGAGGGAACAAGTTTGAGAGTTTTGGCGGGCGGCGCGCCAATGTGTAGGGATGGGAAGAAATTTGGCCACCCGATATGTGTCACTGGCTGGCAGGGTCCGCTCGTCAAGTACGATATGGAGTCTTGGCAGGCTCCACCCGATATGGAGTCTACCAATTTGCGGAGTTGCCACCTAAAGGGAAATGATCAAGACCAACAAGTGATGCCTTGCAGTAAAACATGCCTGTACATTATCGATTTAATCTACTATTAAGCGTTAGAATTTAATAAATATATTTTTTCGAATGCTAGCAATATTTCTCACTGGGGAACAAAATTAACAGTTATCAATCAATTCGCAAAAATTCAAAAGTCCTCACCTGGGGCTGGGGGGCCAGGCTAACAAATGATGCCTTGCCTCTACGCCCCTCGATGACTCATAAAACATTCATATACATCATCTATTTGATCTACTAAGAAACGTTTAGAGTAAAATTTATCTATATTTATCCAATATTTTCAGACAAGACGGTGGGGAAAATGACTTAGCCTACCTTACTGAGATAGTCAGTTGGAGGAGAAGAGCGCGGCATCAATGGTAGTGATATTTTTTAGTGAGGAATAAAATTAATAGTTACTAATCCATTCACAAAATTTGAAGGCCCTCGCCTGTATGCCTGGAGATGTGGTTGTGGACTAGTATGAGTCTAGAACGAACCCTCATGTGGATGGATCATGCTAGCGACGTGACAAACCCGATAAGAAGTGTCGAGTGCTAGTTTGTCTTTTGTTTCTTCTTGGCTTTCTCCGATCCTGCGATCGTCCGCTCAACAATCTCCCCACCCCGACCGACACTTCGACACGAACCGTTAGACGGACTTTGGTAAAGAGAAAGTAGGGCCCCATTTCAAAGCTTGGCATAGGGCCCCGGATTATGCCGGCCCGGTCCTGTCTCTTGAGCAGGCATTGATAAAATGTGGTGTGCTTCCGCCATTTTTAAAATTCGCAACAGTGGAAAGGTGAACATCACTGACAGAAGTTGCGTCCTCTAACCAAATGACGCCTTGAAGAATGGGTTTTAGCTTTTGTTTTATAAAAAAAGGGGTTTAGTGCAATCAACTAAAAGATTCTGGCGCCTGCGTCTGATGGCTCATGCGGCTTTTCAACATGCTTGGTCGAGTTGTCTTCTCCGGTGTGAGGTGAGGCCACCTTCTTCGTCTCCGGTGGTGTGCTGCTGGGGTTGGAAGACGGCGTGCTGCGTGGTGGATCCGCTGCTGATGCGTGTGAGTGTGTTCTGTTCTGCGTTCGTGCGTGTGTGTGCTTTCATTTGCTGATCATGTACACGAACTCCTTGTCAAAAAAAAAACTAAAAGAATGTTGATAGAAGAGAATGATGATGGAAGAGAAGACGAAAAATGCGGTTCGATGCCTATGCAGGGAGCGAACAGTTCGTAGTGTACTAGAGCAGGGGGTTAGACCAGGCAAGTGCAATCAATTTGTTCATGATTTTTGTAGAACAATTCCGTGTGTTAAGTATGCAACTACAGTGTCAGGCTTTTTCGCCAAGTCTAGGCCCTGCGGGGGTACTCTGCTCCGGTGCTCCCAGCCCCACAGCGGAAGCAGAGGTACGGACTCACGCATGATTTTTGTTGAGGTTAGATCAATGGCGATCCATGGTCTGGCCTCTGCCCTGCACCTTTGCTTTAGATAAAGGAGAAGATGGAAGAATCAGTCTTTGTTCTTTACTTTGCTCCAGCCTCAAGCAAAGAACTAACCAGCTAAGAACTAACCAGCTAAGAACAACTCGCCGGCGCGCGCGTGAAGGATCGACCCAGTGGAGTGGGTTAATTCGATCGGAAGCGTACTTGACAGCGACGTACGTACGTGTTTTTTCCTGCTCCGATCCAGGAAGAAAATCGAGCTTCCTTCTTTTTTCTCAAAAGCAACTACTATTAAGCCAATTCAGCAATTATTTAGCAGCACCGCCGGAAATTTCACTGGAAATTACAAATAATAATCATGCCACAATTCCACATAACAGTCACGGCAGTATTACATCGGCGGGCCAACACCAGCAACTACGGCCGAGATGCACCACCATACACCCTTCTGCCCCGGAAAAAAGCCCAACCTGGAAATAACAGAGAATACAATACATTTTCGAAAGGGGGGCAAAAGCTTTGCCCCTATCGATTTATTAAGATAGGAATAGTTTTACAACCCGGGCCGAGAGAGACAAAGGTGTCTCACTCAGCCCACAACCCGCACCAATACAACACGTATTACTCTCCCGGTACAATTTCGCCCAGCCTCTTAGCACCCGCGATCACCCAAAGACGAGCATCGGTTTTGATCTTGTCGAAAACCACCATGGTAGGTGCATGCTTGTTGCGGAAGACCCTTGCATTGCGCTCATTCCAAACCGCCCAAGACGTGAGCAAGGTAATCGACGCCACGGCCTTGCGATGAGGGGTTATAGATCCGGTCATGTTTTGCCACCAAGAATGAAGAGAGAGACCCGTCCATTGGCTTGGGTCCAACGCATGGATGCCAAGCCAACCCTTAATGAGGCCCCAAAGACGGAGAGTGTAACGGCACCCAAAGAGGAGGTGGGGCATAGACTCTGACACTCTCTTACAAAGAGGGCAAAGGCCACAATTTCGCCATCCACGGTTGGCCAAACGGTCGGATGTCCAATGCCTATTTTGTAGAGCAAGCCAAGCAAAGAACTTGACCTTCGGGGGAGCCCAAACCTTCCAAATCATTTGCTTGAAACTTGAAGATTCGGACCCAAGGAATTGCGCCTTGTAAGCCGAGGCCGCGGTGTACTCTCCATTGGCGGTAAGGTTCCATGTTATTGTATCTTCCACATTTTCATCAAGTAGAACATCTTGAAGTTGAGTCCAAAGGTTCACAAATTGAGCAAGGTGATCAAAGGAGAACTCCTCATCCAATGTAATTTTTTGGACCCAAGCGTTGTTGAGGAGAGCTTTCTTGATAGTCCATTTTTTGGATTTGGAGGAGGCAAAGATGAGAGGGGCAATGGCTTTCGGTCGCGAACCGTGAAGCCAAGGGGCCTCCCAAAAGGAGGTCAAACCTCCGTCACCCACCGTGATTGTAGTAGATGCGTAGAAAAGGTCCATGTCTTCTATGTTGCAAGGGTTGCCGGTGCCCACCCAAATCTTGTCCCTAGCGCGCCATTGAAACCAAGGCCATCTCAATCGGAGAGCTCTAGCGAACTTGACGTTGTCTCGTATACCTAGCCCACCGAGATTTAGAGGGCGACAAACGCTCTCCCAATTAACCTTGCATTGGGCACCGGTGACCTTGTCCTTTCCCGCCCAAAGAAACGCGCGCTCCACCTTGTTAAGATACTCAAAAGTACCCGGAGGCACCGTGAGAGGCGTCATGTGGTGGATAGCTTGGGAAGTGAGGACCGACTTGACGATAGTGGCGCGACCAATGGCGGTGATGAGTTTACCATGCGAAGTTGGAACTTTTCCGGCAACTTTGTCTTCAAGGTGTTGAAAATCCACCCTCTTTAGCCTCCAAACCGAGAGAGGAAGGCCAAGATATCGCAAAGGGAAGGAGGTGCGCACCACCGGGAGGCCGCCAAGAACAACATCAAGGTTAATGAGGCCACATCTAATAGGAACCATGAGAATACAAAACATCATTGACATGTTCATTACCAATACAAGATTAGGTTTCATAAATATGAAGCCGACTATGGCAACAAATAAGTGAAACAGAGTAAAAAAACAAGAATGGTATATGTACATTTACTGGAGTTTTCGACACTCCTCCTAGCTTTCTTGTTACTAGTATCCAGGCTGATGATCTGGGTTGCTACGATCATGGAATAAAAAGTTCTAGAGATTTCCAAAATCGTCGATTCCCAAGGTAGTTCAATTCCTAAATTCTTAACAGAGCAAAACCCCAATTTGCAGGGGCATAGAAAACCTGTCCACAAGGACGTCATGATCAACAATGGCTAGCACAACACGCACACACAGCCATGACCCAGACTACCCCCTCAAGATGACAGGATCCAGCCAGAACCAAGTATGCATGCATCGACCGCTCTAAATTTAAAACTAAGCTCCAGATTACAACAAGGCAACACTTGAGCACATAATTAAGGTTAAGTTTTAATTCATGTTGGAATCCAAGAAAAAACACAGATAATGCCCAAATGCTAAAACCAGGGCCACGAACTTGACTATGTCAGGGGTGAGCATGGGATTCTTGTGCGCAAACCAGGAGCCGGTGCCTTTGTCGTAGATGTCCCATGAATTTGGAGACTTGTCTGTCAAACCAAGTCCACCAGTAACATAAAGCTTATCATTAAGAGATGCAGTTACAAAATAGCACCTGAAATCGAAAGAAACGGTGGGTAAGTGAGTTGCGCACAGGATCGAGAACAAAAATAGTATTGGACAAAACAAAATAAAAAAGGTGTTGCACTCTGTCAGTAGTACCTAGCAGTAGGCATGGGGGCTGCTCTGCTCCACGAATTTGAAGCAGCATCGTAACAATATACTTCATCATTGGCATCTTTTAGCCAGCTACAACCACCCAAAAGGAACAACCTCTTGTCTAAGGTCTCTATGGAAATGCCATCACGCGCTGAACATGGAGGTTCCATGACTTGGATGACTTTCAAGGTACGAGTTGCTGGATCAGAAGCAAGAACATAGCATTTGTAGCCTGTACCCCTACATATCACATATATCCAAGACTCGTCCAAGCTGTTCATCTTGCGGTAAGAGTGCCACTCTTCACTGCATAACAAGGCCTTCCATCTCCTTGAGACACATCTGAGAGCATTATGACACTGCCGGGGAACCCTTGCTAAGCAAAGAAGAGAAATCTCATCAGGGAGACCATTAATAAGTGGGGTCTCGAGGACAGCAGATTCCATCTTCCTGCAGGACTGCTTCCGGCAATGCACTATTTTGAAGGTGCTAGGTCGTCATCCTAACACAGAATAAAGAAGAATGAGAACAACACTACTGGACTAATTAAAGATGTACTGATAGGAACATTTCTGATATAGAAAATAACAAACCAAATATACAAACAAATTGGTTTCAATGAAACTCAAATCATCAAATTACAACAAATATACAAAAAATAAAGATGAAATAACTTTAGTAAGTTTCAATGAAAGATGTACTGATAGGAACAATGTGTACTGGTAGGTCATCCTTACATAGCTGAAGATGAAATAACTTTAGTAAGTTTCAATGAAATTTGAAGCATCAAAGTGCAACAAATATACAAAAAAAAATTGGTTCAAAGAGACCTAAGAAAACTTCCCACGAAACTAAAATTTGAGCGATTGTGTGAGTTGATGTATCAAAAAAGGAATCATGTGAAAAAGTTATTCCTTCAAAAGATGCAACAAACCGAATTAATGTAGGTGAGCTTACTGACCATTCACACAGATATTGCTGCCATGGTGGCTGCCGTGTGTAACTTGTTAATTAGCCACCCAGCCCAGAAAGGCTTGAGAAGATCATATCAACAGAAAATTTCACATATGGTTGTTCCACAAAGATAATCCCCTGTAATGGAGTTTATTTTTGTAATGGCAGGGCATTTCTCGGACACCGTCCTTATGACTTATTCACAGCAAACAAGCAGGTAATATCTGTTTAACATGAGGTTTGACAACAATAATCCAGTGAATGCATGAAACTATTGTTCTTGCTTGAGATAACATGAGGTTTGCTCAGACTCTTTGATCAGTATTATGTTTATAATCAAGGGAAGATCAATATTTCAAAGGAGACCTTTCTCAGATAAGGTCCTTTTGATTCATAACAGCAAACAAGCAGAAAAAATGAAAGAAAGAAACTCTCCAAGGGCATTCTAAACATAGGTCCTGCTTGGAATGGAGCTAAATACCAGTAGGCACAAAAATTTCACAAATTAAAAGCAGCCCCCATTAAACAGAAAAAACATTACCAATGAAAACTAAAATGTACTGTTCTTTCAATTTAGAGATTATGAAATTAAGAGTTGCTTCAATCGTTTGCTCAGATATTTGATCAGTTTTGGATGTATAATCAACAAAAGAACTTACAAGAGCAATCTTTCTCAGATACCGTCCTTGTGTTTCATCACAGCAAACAAACATATGAAATAGTCAATTATATTAGCAGATTCAATTGATTACACTTGCTTAACAAGAATATTAGATCAGTTTAGGGTGTGTAATCAAGAAGCACCCTCTCAGGAGGTTGCCTCAGATAACATCCCAGACTGCTTTAACGAAATGACATAGTGTATACCAAAAAACAAATCAAAGGGAAGACAAAAATTGTTTGACTGTACAGCGGTGGCGGCCATCAGATAGGAGCGAAAGACTATTTTCTTCAAGTAATCACGGTTTGATCATCTGAACTATGCACTTGTGATCATCATTTGGCCTAGACAAACCGATTGCTCTAGAGAAAAACGACCCAGTTTAGGCAACGAATTTATCATTTTTTCAAGTTAGACAACATGTTTATAAAATAGCAGGAGCATTCCAAGAATCTGACAAGCATATTGCTTGCTATTCATTAAAAACTGCACATGTTTGCTCAGAATATATGATCAGTTTAGGGTGTATAATCAATGAAGGAGCAGCTTTACATGAGCTACTTTACTCAGATACCGTCCTTGTAGATTCATCACAGCAAACAAGGTAGTTGTGCTCATAACTTCAAGACAAATAACATGACAAGAAAAGGTAGGAATCTGCTCTAAATTTTAAGATAGGTAGTACGACAATAAAAGAGAGCAGTCTGCTCTAAAAGCATGAACTAGTGAATTGCTTTTGATTTCAGAACTGCATGTGTTTGCTCAAAAAATATGATCAGTTAAGGAATGTATAATCAAGGAAGTATTTTTCAAGAGCCACCTTACTCAGATACCATCCTTGTGATTAATCAAAGCAAACAAATGCAACATAAGTAAACCATGAACTAAGTGCTATGTGGTCTACATTCACAAAAAGGAAACATAACACCATTGTGAAGCAAACGCCTGAAGGATGAACTCTAGGACAAAAAGCACAAATTGCTATCAAATAAATATATGTATATGTTTGCTCAGAATGTATGATCAGTTTAGGGTGTATAATCAAGGAAGGAAGCCTTTTTCAAGAGCTACCTTACTCAGATACCGTCCTTGTGATTCATCACAGCAAACAAGCAAGCAGACAAGGGTGACCCACTGACCCACTTAACCCTTGGAACTGAAAGCATATGCTCGACATATCAAGCATGTAACAATGCAGAAAAGGGAAAAAAGGATATCATTGTAGAACAACCCGCTGAAGGATGAACTTTTAGACATAAAAAGCACAAACATTGCTTTCACATAAAGATCTGCATGTGTTTTTTCAGAATATATATGATCTGTTTAGGGTGTATAATCAAGGAAGGAGGCCTTTTACAAGATCTACCTTACTCAGATACCGTCCTTGTGATTCATCACAGCAAACAAACAAGCTGACAAGTGTGACTTAATTAACCTAGAAACTGAAAGCATATTATGTTCTACATATCAAGCATGGAAGAATGCACAAATTGGAAACGCCAGTTTGAAGTGACACAATGAAGGATAATGTTTATGTCCAAAAGCAGAAACAGCTTGCAGATTGCTGTCCAAATTATAAGCATGTTCGGTCAGAATATATGATCAGTTTAGGATGTATAATCAAGGCAGGAGCACTTATTCTAGAAGCACCTTACCCAGATACCGTCCTTGCGATTCACCAATTCACCACAGCAAACAAACAAGCAGACAACGGTGACTTAACTAACCTAGGAACTGAAAGTATATGGTTTATATATCAAGCATGAAAGAGTGCACAAAAAACAGAATAACATCAAGGATACATTTTTTATAAAAAAGCACAAACAGCTTGCAGGTTGCTGTCAACATTAAGATTTGTGAACGTTTGCTCAGAGAATATGATCAGTTTAGGATGTGTAATCAACGCAGGGGGGCACTTTTTCAAGGGCCACCTTACTCAGATACCGTCCTTGTGATTCATCACAGCAAACGAACAAGCAGACGAGGGTAACTTAATTAACCCATACAGAAGGATGCACAAAAAGAAAACATGACACCATTGTGAAGCAACCCCACCAAAGGATAAACTTTTAGGTGAAAAGGCACCAACAGCTTGTGCATTGCTAAGATTTTGCAAGTGTTTGCTCAGAATATATGATCAGTTTAGGATTCATAATCAATGAAGAACGCCCCCTTTTTCAAGAGGGTCCTTACTCAGATACCGTCCTTGTGATTCATCACAGCAAACGAACAGGAACAACTGAACAAAACTAAAACTTGGCATGCGTTCAACAGCAACAAACGAAATAACCAACGAACAAGTGTAACAAATGGCTGTATGAAACAAAATCTGAGACATACAATTTTTTACTGAAGTTATACTGCTGAAGTACGTTTGCGCAGATACTAGTAACAAATGGATTCGGAATAACCACAGGAAGGATAGACCCATCGCTCATATACTGTCTTTGTTCATTCATCCCAGCGAAACAAAAGGAGCGAGCGCTAAGCTCACCGGCACCATCAGCTGAACATGAGGAATACGCCACAAGAAAAAGGACAATGGCTAATCGTTACGAATCGCATCTGCTTGAACTAGACATTAAGGTACAGGGAATTCAAAAGGTACGAACGATTCCCGGTAAGCAAAACAGACTACATCGCCCGAGACCTCCTATCCCCAAATCCTTATCCACAGCGGGCGAATCCGCCGACACATTCTAACAACGAATCAACGAGTTCACGACCGCGCAATACGATCTACCATCGGAGGGGAAATCAATCGCACCTTGTGTAGGTGCGTGCCCAACGGATCTGACTGAAGAGGCAGGGGGCGGTGGGCAAGTGGAGTGCGGGGGAGGAAGGCAGTGGCGGCGGGTCTAGGGTTTGGGTTCGGCCATGGAGGCGCGATGCTGCGGCGGCGGCGGCTGCGGCTGCGGGAGTGATGGACTGCTTCCGTCTCTACAATACTAGTGGAATTTAACGCGGCGTCACGCCGCGATTTTGTTAGTTTGTATTTTTTCATAAATTTGTAAGATAACTTCATAATTAAAGAATATGTATTCTGTGAGTATTTGTTAAATTTAAATTACTTCATAATTAGATGAAGTTCACGTAGATTGTATGTAAATATTAGCTAATTTGAATTGTTTAAATATGTTTGTATTTTGGCATTAATAAGTACTTTTTTTTAGCATGTCGATATGTTTTGGAGTATTTCTAATATTTTAGTGGTTTGAAATGTTTAATTATGCTTCTATTTTCTAAATGATATTTAATTTAAGTATGTAGTTAGTGGGGTTTGAAATGTTTAATTATGCTTCTATTTTCAAAATGATATTTAATTTAAATATGTAGTTAATGGTAATGTATATTTTTTTGATTCGAGCTGACAATTCGGGAAAGTTTACTTATATTGCATCGAAATATTGACCATTTGAATTGTTTAATTATGTTTGTGTTTTGCCGTACGTAGGTAGTGTTGATATTTTATGAGCATTTTTTTATAGTTTAAAGAATATCTAAATATTTGGCAAATTGAAGTGTTTAAATATGTTTCTAAGTTGCCATAATTTTTTTAAACGTAATTAGAGAAAATGTATTTGATTATATTTAAACGTCTGTTAATTTTAAATTTTTTAGGCAACTTGGCGTGGTGGCACGGCGCACCCGTCGGGATTGAAAATGTTTAAATTTGTTGTAATTTGTCGTTTAGGGTATATTGAAATACTTAGCAAATTGCATTGTTCAGAAATGTTTGAATTTTTCATAAATTTGTAAGATAATTCCATAATCAGAGAATATGTATTTTGTGAGCATTTATTAATTTCAAATCCATAATTAGATGAAGTCTACTTAGATTGTATACAAATATTAGTCAATTTGAATTGTTTATATATGTTTGTATTTTGGTATTAATTAGTATCATTTATTTCTCGGAGCATGTTGATATGTTTTGGAGTATCTCCAAAGTGTTCAAATATGTTCTTATTTTCCAAATAATATTTAATTTAAGTACGTAGTTAGTTCTAATGCATTTTTTTTATTCGAGTCTACAATTCAGGAAAGTTTGGATTTTTTCTTTAGTGAGAAAATAGAAGAATTATTTGGAAAACTAACCAAACAAAATTTAAACAAAATGAACGTTTGGTAGTTCATGTGGGAAGTTCGAAAAATACTTAATTTTAAAATTTTGTTAGTTTCACTTTTGTGTACAATGGTTGGTCGGTGCATTTTTTGTGTGGGAAGTTCAAAAATTTCATAAATTTGGAATTTGTAGGACATCGTGCTGGCTGTAGTGGTTTGGATATGCTATGTATCTGTCTGCGCAATTTGAATCGAGTCAATGCAGCAAAACCCGTTCAGGAAAAAGAAAATTGGAGAGACATGTATGGAATGTATTTGAAACTTTTGTAAATATTGTTGAATAGTCTTGGGGAAATAATATTTTCATGTTGTTGAATATTTCCTGGGGTAAAATACTTGTTGCGAAATTTTTTTTTGGGAAAATTTTAGGAGAAGATTGTTTGAAATTTATTAGAAATATTGAATGTTTGTTGCGAAATAATTGTTTTGTGCTATTAAATGGTTTTTTTTCTTTGTGCTACTAAAAAGTAGATATCGTTGAAATAAATCACACAGAGTTGCAGTTACGTTTTTGAAATTTTGAGAATAAATATCGTTGAAATAAAATACTTTTCTAGAGCCATGAATTTGTCTCGGGAAAATTGTTCTAGGGTTGTATGGAATTTTTGTAAAGTTTGTTGACAAATTGCGATATGTTTTTTTAGAGATGAACATTTTCAAAATTTGGCAAACATGCATGAATTTGATATAAATGGACAGATTATATTTTTATGCACATTTTGGTATGTTTAATTATATTTTTTCTGATTTGAAATGAATTAGTTATGAATTTTTAAAGTTTGAACAGAAATCTAGAAGTTTAGGGAAAAATTAAATTCTGTCAACCGGGCCCACTTACCGATTTTAAAATGTCCAAAAATGTTTGTATTGTGCTACAAATAATTAGAATTTATTTTTCTGATCGTTTTGATATATTTTGCATATTTTTCTGGTAGGTAGATTTTGAACTATTATTTTGTAGTATTATTTATTTTCTGCAAATTGAAATGTTCAAATTGAAATTACATTTAGATTATGTGGATGTATTGTAGAGTGTATTCTTTTTTTTTTGTAGCAAGTTGAAATGTTCAGTTGTTTTGAATTTCTTTTTTTATGAGCATTTTTTTTGTAGCAAGTTGAAATGTTCAGTTGTTTTGAATTTCTTTTTTTGTGAGCATTTTTATATATTTTAGTGTAGTTATAAATGTTTTAGCAAGTTGAAATGAAACCATGCTGGTAATTCTTAAGAGTTTTCTTTTTAATTTTTTATTAAGCAACTTGAAAATTTTAAATTTCTTGGTTTTTTTTCCCAAATACTTTGATATAGTTTACCGTTTTTCAAATATTTTTTAGATGTAGTACTATTTAGCAAATTACTTTGATGTGTTATAATGTATTTTAAAATATTTGACAATTTGGAATGTTCAAATAATTCAAGTGGTCCCACATGTTAGTAGTTTAGCATTTTTTTAAAGAAAATTCTGGGAAAAAAAAACTGACATGGTACCTTATAAGCGCGAGAAAGAAATGTCGGTTTTTTTTGTAAAAGTGAAAATGAAGGAAAATGAATGAAAAAATTGTTTGGAAATTCTTATTGCTTTGCAAATTTTGATATATCATTTGACTTATTTTGAATTACGGTTTGGAAGATATAAATTTAACAAATATTAGACTTTTTTTGTGTGTAATTATTATTTAAGTACTGACATCTGGGACCCGCATGTCAGGAAGTTTAATAATTTTCAAAAAAATTACGAAAAGGATCAGAGTCTGACTGGTGGGCCCGTGGTGACGTCATTCGACGACGTCAGCAATGGCCACCGTCTTCGTCTTCCCCGTGCGGCGACGTCGACCGTGGCGCCTTGGACTGACGGCGAGAGGGGCTGCGCGGGATAGCTCGTTCGACGCGGCGCTGATGCATGTAAAATGCATACATGAACTTTGCACTTTAATTGCTTATATTCCAATCATATTTGCATCATATAAGGGTTATATCAATGTTTTATAATGATTTTTGGAAATATTCATTTATTTCCTATTTTTATGGAATTAACCCTGCACAGGCAGAAAACCCCGTTTTCTTATTTTAATGTTTCAGGGACCCAAACGTCAACGAAATCACCTGGAAATTTACGGGCGTCAATATTTGGAAGGAAGAAGACCTGTGGGCGAAGGAAGCGAACAAGCGGAGGCCCGAGGCCCAAACGGGGTGGCCCACGCGGCCAGGTACTGTGGCCGCGTGGGGCCCACCCGTTTGGCCCTCGTGGCTCCGTTGCCGTCGATCTTCGCTCCACCGACATAGTCTTGACCTAAAAACGCCTATAAAAAAGGTCCCCCGACGTTCTCTGGAAGGAGGCGGCGGAGAAACACAGAACCACGAAACAGAGACACAGAAGGCTGCCGCCGGAGAAGATCGGAGGGGGGAAACGCCGCCGGAATCACCTCCGGAGGGCTCCACCCCCCTCCGGCGTGTTCATCATCAACATCTACAGCAAGAACTTCTCCACCATCATCACCATGATGAAGGGGGAGTAGTCCACCCCCTGGACTAGGGTTTGTGGTGGTAACTTTTGTATCTCTCCTCTCTCTTGAGCTTCACTAATTAGTACCGTATGAGCTGCAACATGATTACGGTCATCTATGTAATACCTTTGTGGTGAATATTGTGGTGTGAGATGATTTGTTATGCATTTACCGTTGTGTTGGAGCTTTTGTGATTTGTCATACTTTGAAGTATGATGTATGTGGGTACGGGATGGCCGATGTGACACGGCATAGGTATTGAGTGACACAGTACCGCCCAACATCCTTTATCTGGGGGTAAAAAGAAAGAGTATGATGTGGGAGTGAGAGAAACCACGCTAGCCTTACGAGGGTGACCTAGCAACACAAATGAGTATTTCTTTCAACTATGTGTTTTAGGACATATAGCCGTCATAAAAAGCTACCATTAAAACATGACAATTGTGTGTACTTTATCTATAACATGATGATCACCGTAGATGAGAGAGAGAGGATTAAGTGAACCCATGAACCATGTCCATTGTTCCTATAAGAAACACACACTTGAGCTTGTCCTCTTGCTACATAGAGGATTGGGCTTTCTCTCTTTGAGAGCTTTCACTTGCTACTACCTTTGTCTTGTCCTCTTGCAAAGAAGAGGATTGGGACACTTTTACATCCATCAAACCAACCATCTTGTTCTCTAAACTTGTTTAGTGCATAATCAACTAAAACTTGTGACACTTTAGTTGTAGGGAATAGATAACTTTTCCTTCTTGCTCCTGCGGATCGATACCTTACTTCCACATTGAGAGGTGCTACAGTGATCCCTTGCTCTTGGGGGTTATCAAGTACTTTTCTGGCGCCGTTGCCGGGGAGCGTAGCGCTTAAGTTTCTATTCTTGTGTGCACTAGACTAAGCTTGGGGAGGTTCTTTTATATCTTGCAATCATCTAAGCTTGGGGAGGTTCTTTAACTTGTTTAATGATACTATGTCTCCCATTTATGATGATGAATATGATATTTTCAGTCCACCCACTATTGAGTATAAAGTTTATTGTGATTATGATATGCCTCCTATATATGATGATTACAATGATTATTATGAATGTTTTACTCCCACTATTCCTAATGAAACTGTTTATGCTTATGTGGAGAGTAATGATACTTTTATGCATATGGATCATGATAAGAATGTTTCATGTGATAGCTATATTGTTGAGTTTATCAATGATGCTACTGAAAGTTTTTATGAGAGAGGGAGACATGATTTCATATATCTCAAAAATATTAAGTCTTCTCTCTTTTTGTTGAAAATTTTGAAGTTGCACTTGCTTTGCCTTCCTATGCTAGTCACTTTGTGCTTTATTGATTTATTTTCTTACAAGATCCCAATGCATAGGAAGTGGGTTAGACTTAAATGTGTTTGATATTTGCTTCTTGATGCTCTTTTATATTCAACTCTTATTCCTATGGAGCATCATTAAAACTATCAAGCCTAGCTATATGGCTATAAAGAAAGCGCTTTGCGGGAGGCAACCCGGTTATTTTTTGTGTGATTTTCTTTGTGTCCTCTTGCTGTAACAAGAGACTTTGTGTCTAGTTTAGTTTCTGGAGTTTTAAATAAAGTGCCAAGTTTTACCCTTTTTGGTTTGAAAAGTTGCTTATAGCGTTCGGAGATTTTATTCCTGCACGATCAGTGCACGGTATGATTTTTAATTCTTATTCTGTAACTCCGAATGAGCTCATATTTGAACTGTAGTTGCAACTTTTCATCCTCTGTATGCATGAATTTTTTCGGAATTTTTCGAGAAAGTTTGGTAGGGTAGAAAAATACGTTTTGCTGCTGCTGTTTTTCTGGACAGATTCTGTCCCATTTTGTTTGATGCATGCTTTGAGCTTTTAAGTTGAATCTTTTTGATCCAATTGAGTTTATGAGTAGGCATACAACATTATACACTTTCTGGACATCTCATATGAATTTTTGTTCAAGGATTATATGCAGCAAGAACCTATTTGTTTATCACTATTAATGCACCCCACAGAAAAGAATGGGAGAAACGGTGTTTTGAAGTTTTTTCACAGGGATTGGAGGAGATGCACCAAGAGCTATCCAAGGATGGTGAAGACCATAAGCTTGGGGATGTGAAGACAACCCCGCTGGACCTACACACTCTCGGTTTGCACACGTCCAACTTCTGTTTTTCGATCGAAACACTTTATCGCATAAACTTGGAGCGTCTTTTGTTTGTTTGTTTGTTTGAGAGACCACCACACTATCATTTATATATGAGAGAGCTACTGGAAATATGGGTTGAAATATGTTGGATGCTTTTATAAGATTGGGAAAAGGGATGTTTGAGTTGATTTTTAATGATACATATAGTTGCATGATTCATGAGCTTGTTTATGAGTAATAGTTTGCAAATTCTTTTTGTAGAGCTATCACTTATTCATGTTTTGGTGCTGATTGTTATTTTACTTGGTTTAACATGGATTAGTTAGTTCTATGGACACTCATGCATGCATCTAGATGGTCAACTTTCTCCCTTTTGCTAGCCCAAAAACTCCAACAAGCAAAAACTTGTTTCCAACACCTTCAACCAAAGTTATTCCAGTGAGTCCACCATATCTACCTATTGGCTTTATGCTATTCCGAGTATGTTTAACATGTTGTTTGTGTTATCTTACCTCTGAATGAAAATGTTTATGTTATTGATTGCAATGGAAAAAATTGGTTATATAGCTCTCACGAACTTGATGCACAATGTTCTTTTATTTGCATAATAAAACTTGACCCATTGTGATTAAGATTATGATGTTTGTGGCTTGATGAATGTTTTGGGTTGGAAGTTAGCCCATATGTGCTGTCACATGGCAAGCTTTCAACACGCTCTTCATCTCATTTAGTTGATATCATGTGCTTTTGTCTATGGATGCTTATCATGTTGAAATAAATGTGGAAATAGAGTGAGTTTAAATGAGTTTGTGTAAATGGTTAGAGAGACGCCTGGGCCGCTAATCTAAGCCATGCATCATTCATGGTGGAAATTTACTTACATACTATGGTGAACCTTCTGTGATACACCTTGCAATAAAAAACTATTCCAAATGGTAAATAAAAAGGGTGTTGAGATTGTTCATTTTGTTTGTTTGTCTTGTCATTTTGATATGGGCTTGTTCCATATCTTGGGACAAGAGGTACCCCAGTTGACGCTCTTGATGATACTATTATGCTTACAATGATATTTAATTGAACTTGCTTTGTTTCCCAAGTTGAGTAACACATGGTGTAAGTACTTGTATTCAAGGGGCATGAGACATTCAACCCATTCTTTATCAAGCACACTACTCATATTTGCTTTCACTTTAACTTAATCATTCAAGATGCTATGATAGGGGCAATGAGAGCTTGACACCAATGAATACCTTATTGCAATCATTAACTTAAGTAGAAGAGTTTGGAAGTTGGATGAAACTTATGCATGCTTTACCTCTACTCACATATACATCTTTCCAAAGTGTACACCTATCATATTCAGATTTTCATCTACACTCTATGACCATTGTAGGATGTTCTACTTATCATTATGCATACATGTGTTCCATATTACTTGCTACTGTTACACTTTGTGAACTATCAATGAACATCCTTGTCTTGAATACTTGATATCACTTCATAAACTATTTGCATATTGCTACTCCTTTGAAGAATGAATCATTTGACTATATGTAGCAATAGTAATCATCTTTGATATCCATTGTTAAGTATTAAATTGCAAAGTCCATGTTAGTTTTATCATCTTCATACTCGAGGACGAGCATGGATTAAGCTTGGGGATGTTGATGCATGTAAAATGCATACATGAACTTTGCACTTTAATTGCTTATATTCCAATCATATTTGCATCATATAAGGGTTATATCAATGTTTTATAATGATTTTTGGAATATTCATTTATTTCCTATTTTTATGGAATTAACCCTGCACAGGCAGAAAACCCCGTTTTCTTATTTTAATGTTTCAGGGACCCAAACGTCAACGAAATCACCTGGAAATTTACGGGCGTCATATTTGGAAGGAAGAAGACCTGTGGGCGAAGGAAGCGAACAAGGAGGCCCGAGGCCCAAACGGGGGTGGCCCACGCGGCCAGGTACTGTGGCCGCGTGGGGCCCACCGTTTGGCCCTCGTGGCTCCGTTGCCGTCGATCTTTGCTCCACCGACTAGTCTTGACCTAAAAACGCCTATAAAAAAGGTCCCCCGACGTTCTCTGGAAGGAGGCGGCGGAGAAACACAGAACCACGAAACAGAGAGACAGAAGGCTGCCGCCGGAGAAGATCGGAGGGGGGAAACGCCGCCGGAATCACCTCCGGAGGGCTCCACCCCCCTCCGGCGTGTTCATCATCAACATCTACAGCAAGAACTTCTCCACCATCATCACCATGATGAAGGGGGAGTAGTCCACCCCCTGGACTAGGGTTTGTGGTGGTAACTTTTGTATCTCTCCTCTCTCTTGAGCTTCACTAATTAGTACCGTATGAGCTGCAACATGATTACGGTCATCTATGTAATACCTTTGTGGTGAATATTGTGGTGTGAGATGATTTGTTATGCATTTACCGTTGTGTTGGAGCTTTTGTGATTTGTCATACTTTGAAGTATGATGTATGTGGGTACGGGATGGCCGATGTGACACGGCATAGGTATTGAGTGACACAGTACCGCCCAACATCCTTTATCTGGGGGTAAAAAGAAAGAGTATGATGTGGGAGTGAGAGAAACCACGCTAGCCTTACGAGGGTGACCTAGCAACACAAATGAGTATTTCTTTCAACTATGTGTTTTAGGACATATAGCCGTCATAAAAAGCTACCATTAAAACATGACAATTGTGTGTACTTTATCTATAACATGATGATCACCGTAGATGAGAGAGAGAGAGGATTAAGTGAACCCATGAACCATGTCCATTGTTCCTATAAGAAACACACACTTGAGCTTGTCCTCTTGCTACATAGAGGATTGGGCTTTCTCTCTTTGAGAGCTTTCACTTGCTACTACCTTTGTCTTGTCCTCTTGCAAAGAAGAGGATTGGGACACTTTTACATCCATCAAACCAACCATCTTGTTCTCTAAACTTGTTTAGTGCATAATCAACTAAAACTTGTGACACTTTAGTTGTAGGGAATAGATAACTTTTCCTTCTTGCTCCTGCGGATCGATACCTTACTTCCACATTGAGAGGTGCTACAGTGATCCCTTGCTCTTGGGGGTTATCAGGCGCTTCGCAAGCAACCAAACTGTGGCAGCGATGGGCAAGGCGAGGTCGGGTTGGCGGTGAATCGATGTGCGACGGCGGCGTACGGGCATGGGGAAGACGACCTCGCCGCCGGCGCGTCCGAGCTCCCCAAGTTGCGATTTTCGGTGAAGATAGAGAAGGAGGCGAGGGCGTTTCGTGGGGGATCTTCAATCTGAACGGGAGGGCGAGCAGCGGTGGCGCGACGCGTCGGCGGCGGCGAACGGCCTGCGCGTGGGAGAGAAGAGACGGGGGGGATTCTGTGGCATTTTTACAAAAAAGATCCTGGCGTTTCATGTAATTACAAAGAGGTCCATCCTTTCGAGGAGATGCGTTCTGCGAGGTTCAATTGGTAATTCTCTGAAACTCCGGGGACTTTTTTGCAAAAAAAACCGAAGGGCACTGTTCAACACTGTACGTTATTGTAGAATGTACAGTAGCCGAGCGCGGAGAGCTCGCTAAATTGCTCAGCTCAGCCTTCATATAGTTATCGTGGTGGAGACCGTGGAGTGTGATATTATTCGTACAGGTCCCAATAGATGGTTCCAATAAAATTTAACCCTTTTTGGAAATATAAGACATTCTACCTCAAATATCTATTATAAAAACATAATGTATAGTTTCGAAAACACAAAATGCGTCATGACAAGAAATAAAAGTAATTTATACAGCAACTGAAATTAAATTAAATTTGGCACTCAATTGGGGACGGCTACATTGTCCTCTGCGCACCCATAAATACTCAACTAGATCATTTTACATCTGGTTGTGAGTAGGTTCGTCTCACATTTCGACATGCATGGCGAGGGATTGGTAAACTCTCTTGGCACGTCATGATCAACCTTGCCAAGAGGGCCCTACAAATCATACGCACCGGAGCTGCATGCTCACTCTTGATTGTCATGTTGTCATGGCAACCCACATCTACTCTTTCGACCAGGTTAGAGCACAATATCGGAGAATAAAAAGCGAGCTTAGAGCACGTCAAATGCCTGTTCGACATCCTTCTTGACACCCTCTTGTTTTGAAGCAAACCAAGATTAGTTCTAACCAAATTATAGAAATTGTTCTCACACGTGAAAAGATAGAATAATTTATTGAAAACATCAAAAAAAATTAAAAATAAAAAGAAGAGAACATAAATTTTATATGACATTACACAAATCTGGGGTGAGACGCTCATCCGGAACACTCGCCCGCTTGTCATGAGTGATTCGACCGGGAGGAGACGAGGGCAAGAAAAAAATAGAACAACTTTTTTGCTAACATGTCCGGGGTGAGAGAGCATGAGGCGATGCTCGTCCCTGTCTGTCATGTCGGCAAGAAAAACAACGAGGCCGGGGTGGCGCTCGTCCGCTCGTCATGAGTGATTCGACCAGCAGGTAGACGATGCTCATCCGGAACACTGCCGCGGGGACATGCACCCCCATATTTGAGACACAATAACAAGTACTCTTTCTATAAAGTTGGAGAACATAAACATATAAACTAATATGTTATATTACTAGATTTAATTGTTTAAACATGCTTGCTCAAAGTATTATATCAATTTAGGATGTCTAATTAAGAAAGGAGCACTCTAACATGAGTAAACCTTCTCAGACACTGTCCTTGACATTCATCACAACAAACAAGTCTTGAAAAGTAAAATCTAGACACTCTAAGGGCATGGAATGGAATGCTATATTAGAGAGGCTAGAATTGGTCCAGTTAACGTTAAAACTCCACTGGAATCTACATGAGAATGGAAAGTTCTTGGTGGATTCTATGTATAGAGCACTACTTTATCATGTAGTGGCCGTTGATGACAATAAGAAAAATTGGAAGATGAATATACCTCCCAAATTGAAAACAAAAATTGTGTGGTATCTTCGTAAAGTGGTAGTCCTGATGAAGGATAACCTTGTTAGACGTAAATGGCAGGGAAGTATTAAGTTTGTGCTTTGTCATCGGGATGAGATAATCAAACACTTATTCTCTGAATGCAAATACGCTCGTTTTATATGGTCACCCATCCAGATACCTTCTAACTTGTATCCTCCATGTAGGATTGCAAATGTTTGTGGCAATTAATTAGCTACATGGTATCGATCATAAGCTTACAATACTCATTACTGTGGGAGCGCTTGTCATTATTTGGTCGTGGTGACTATGTAGAAATAACATAGTTTTTAATGGTAAGAATTTTCCCTATTACAGGTCATCTAGTTATATACAATTACTATTCGTTCACTGACACCTCTACACGCATGGAGAATCGAGACCTGACATGGCGAGGGATATATTTATCCGACATGGATGGACACGTGATTTTCTTATTGGCCCTCCTTAGTATTAGGCGATTTACACTTGATCTTGTATTTCGCCTTGTATCTTTTTCTAGTTGACAACTTGTTGCGGAAGTGCACCCTAATTATGCAGAGACCATGTGTAATGATTAAAATTCTTAAGTAATAAAATGCCCCTTATCGGAAAAAAATCTTAGGGCACTATTTGTTAACTTCGAAATTAATAATGCTAAAGAAAGTGATTGTGTGAGCGAAAAAACAAATCAAAGGGAAACTGTTTGATTCTCGAGAGAAGATTTGGGGTGAAGATCGTTAGATAGGAGCGAAACACTATTCTGTTCAAGTAATCATGATATGATCATCTGAAATATGCACTTGTGATCATCATTATACAGAGACGGGCTGAATGCTTCCAAGAAAAACTAACCAGATTAGGCAACGAATTTATCATTATTTCAAACTAGTCAAGTTTATAAATATTAATAGGAGTACATTTATCATTATGCCAAGAGCCCCACAATTTGTTCATTACAAATTGTACAAGTTTATAAATAAAAGATCAGTTTAGGATATTATAATCGAGGAAGGAGGTCTATTTCAAGTACAACCTTATTCAGATATTGTCCTAGCTAGTGATTCATCACAGCAAACAAACAAGCAGACAAGGTAACATAAGGGTGTGTTTGGTAGCCCACGGACACCCCAAGCAGGCCCTGGGGGTGCAAATTTCGGCCATTTGGTTGCCTGGGCTGGCTCGCGTTCCTGCAGCGCACGAACCTTAAAGCAGCCTCGGGCTTGGCCTGATAGGAACACCCGAATCGGCCGTTTCCACAGAGCCACCCTCGACTGCTCTGTTCCTCGTGTAGGGAAGGGGAACGCAGAGCCGAGCTCGTGCAACCTTGGAGATGGCGCGAGCTCGCGCGCGCAGGCAAAAAAGCGGCGGGCAAATTTCAGTATCCGCCCAGCTATTTCGCTCGCCTATTTCACCCTCTCTGCCTCACCGCCCGAACTCCCGCCACCATTTTCCCCCCTTCGACCTCTCTCCTTCGCAGGTTTTCACACCCTAGCGGCGGCTACTCCTCCGGCGGTCGGTGGTGGTCGTCCTCTTCTTCGAGATGTCCTCCTCCTCGTCGTCCCTGTCCGTTCCTTCCCCGGCTGTCCGCAGCTTCAGTGTAAGTCCTCCTCCGTTTGTACCCAAGAACTGGTAGTACGTGCTAGTATGTCCTCATGATCTGAGTAGTATGTGCTAGTCTCTGGTAGATCTGAGTAGTATGTGGTAGATCTGAGTAGTATGTGGTAGTAGCTTCTGTTGCGGTGCTTTATTGATCTTGTAGTTCATGCTTAGCACTTGATGTGGTAGATCTTTCAGGACCTTCATTGATCTTGTAGTAGCTTCTGTTGCTGTGCTCATGATGCTTACCTCGATGCGCATCATGTGTGTTCTATGATCCTTCAGGACCCTGATCTATCTGCCACGTCTGTGATGCCATTCCCCGCTCTGCCTTGCTGTACGTACCGGCGCCTGATCATTTCATGACACCGGAAAGGGCAAAGGAACCTCATGGGTTCCTCAGGTGTAAGAATGTGCCTATGCAGTGGCCAGCCGCATTGTCCACCTTCGTCCGCACTAGGATGGCCGAGCTCATCAAGGATGGGCTTGATCTGGACAGGGGCATCAAAGACAAGAGTTTGGACAGCATTTGCAAAGATGTTCTCCTTTTCTGTGGCGCAATGGTGACCAACACCCAGCTGTACAATCATCTCAGGAAGTGGAGGTACAGGTGGACACATCTCCGCTCTTTGGCACAACTTGAAGGCGTGGAATGGCGTGAGGAGTCCAGCACTTTCTACATGGAGGATACGGCATTCCTCAAGCATGTCACTGTAAGGTTGCTCAATTCAGCTTGTTCAGTTCTTCTAGCTCCGTACTTGATGTGTCCCGGGATAACACTTCCATCCTTTCAGGCTAACCCCAAGGACGAGTGCTTAATCAACACGCCAATTGAGAACACTATGACCAGATGAAGATCATCTTCGGCAGACCGTGTGTGCAGAATCCTCTGGCAGTCAACACGCTCCATCTTTCTCTTAGCTACCTCATGTATCACGAAGAGGAGCGCGTCGCCTACCTTGCCGGGAGTGACACCGACTGGAAGACTTGATACTACTCCTACTACAGCGCTCTCTTCCGGGCGATGGGTTGATGATGTTGTTGCTCCTACTACCTCATGCCCTCTATGATGTCCCCTAGTATGTACAACTTAGCAAAACTGATGCCAGAATTGTATATTTTGCGAGGCGGTATACTAAACCACTCAGATGATGAACTTGTGATGCGAGGGGGTAGTATTAACCCCTCCTCCGATGCTGAGGTGCATCACCAGCAGTTGTTGTGCTGAATTTGTGATGCACCATCTATTTTGCTAACTAGTAAAGCGCATGTTCAGTTTAAGCATGAGTCCTGAACATTGTGGGTATGTTCACCACTCAGGTAAGAAGGTAACCACGTCATGGCAGTTGCATGTAACCAAACAGCATGAATTTTCTCTGTGAAACAACTCATGCAACCAAACAACGCGTGGTTTAAATTTTGCGCCCAGCCGAACGGGCCTGGCCAGAACATTGTTGGCAACCAAATGGGCTGCACAACATGGCTCAGGCCGCGTTTCAGCTGAGCCAGGCCCAACTGAGACATGGAGACAGGAGGCCCTTTTTACGTGCGAGCAACCAAAGACGCCCTAAGTAACCCTGAACTATGTGAAGTGCATGGTCTACATTCACAACAACAACACCAACAACAACAAAAACCACTCACGGAAGGACAAACTTTTAGGGGAAAAACACAAACATCGCTAACAAATAAAGATATGTGCATGCTTACTTAGAACTTGTGATCAATTTAGGGTGTAATCAAGAAAGGATGCCCTTTTGAAGAGCTACCTTACTCGGATACCATCCTTGTTATTCATCATGGCAATACAAACAAGCATACAAAGTTAACATAATTCACTCATGAACTAGCTGATGTATATAGTCTATATTTTGATTATAATTGAATGCACAAAAATAAAACAGAATACCATTGTTAAGTGGCCCACCGAAAGAAACTGACACAGAATGGTCAATACTCCATACGACCCACCCACATCAACTCAATGTAAACGGTCGCAGCCTGCTTCGACTAGACATCAACGCTACGACTCGCTCTCAAAGAAGTGTAACTATTTCGTACGGATCACAACCTCCTGGAAATAACTGGGATGTACAGGTTCTTTAGAATCCACAAACGTTTCCCGCTAAGCAAAGCGCACTACATCACCCGAGACCTCACATTCCTAAAATCCGCACGGACTGCGGGAGAATCCGCCGAAACATATCTCGAATAACATGTTCTAACCGGATCAACATGTGCAATGACGTACGTCATAAGCTTGAAGAAGGGTACCATCAAAGGGGAAATCAAATCAATCGAACCTTGTATATGTGTGTGCTCAATGAATTTGAGGAGATTCGAACAGATGTGGAGCGAGTAGAGACGAAGGGCGGTGGCAGAGGTAGCAGGAGTATGAGCGAGTAGAGAAGAATCCCTTGGTGCTTAATTAGCATTGGCTGATCCCCATATTTGCCTCCTCGGACTGGCAACCCTCTTGTTCCATATATATATAACACACAACAAGCATGGAAAGAGAGGAGATCAGATCTGCGGTGCTTACGTATGGTGACCCACCAGCTGTCCAGCCTCTTCACATTACCACCCGAAGGGGATCGTAAAACCAGGAACAATTAATGTCACCCTTTTGGCAGCTCAAACAACTTCTTTTGGAAGGGTAACTCAGAACAACAAACATGTTATCTTTGACTGATTTCAAAGATGAGCAAAAGGTGTGAAGAATTTGGATTTCAGTTCTCTGAACATCAAAGTTGTTAAACTGATATGGTCCGAAAATTCTGAGATGGTGCAAACAGACGTTGGGATCATGTAACGAGAATCCAACAGGGTTGTTATCTTATTCACTTTCTTCTTGGCGGAAAAAAAGCCTATCAGGATTGTAATATATGTTGAATTTATGACACTATTTTGTTTTCAGTGAGAAGAGAAATGGAGATTCATATGGCACAAACAGACACCTCATTGGCGGAGTACACGAACTAAACATATTTTGTATATTTCTGATAGAAAATAGTAGGACACTGATGTCTATTTATATTTGTTTTTTTGTTAAAATACAAGTGTACAAGAGATTTGTACATAAAAAGGGATAAAACCTTTCTTTGTTTTAAGTCGACAAGAGATTTGTACATAAAAAGGGAGAAAAGGGATAAAACCTTTCTTTGTTTTAAGTCGATATGCGGCCAGCTAAAATAAACTCAATATAAATACAAACGAAATAGGCGTTGTATCTATACATGGAGCAAATTTAGTCATCGTCAAGTTTCCATGAATTCGCCATCATTATCATCAGCGACTTGATGTGTGTATATAAACGGGCAAATAGCTCAGGTACTACATATTTCTGAATAATAGCTCACATGCGGCATCTTTTCGAGCAGTAATTGCTCTGCGGCGACATGGCCGTCAAGTCATGTTCCCCACGCTGTAAACCAGGTTTGACCGGTACATGGAGTAGTTTTTCTCGAGTGGGACCCATGCGTCAGCGAAACCGCCTCTGTTCGTGGGGGAACCGTCTCTGCCACGCGCCGGCGTCCCGCGAAGCTCACTCCTCACTCTGTCCCGTCGTCTCGGTTTCTCCGGGCTGGGGAAAATTTTCCTGGCGACGGCGAGTCGGCGGCAATGGAGCGGGCGACTCGAGCTGTGGCAAAGAAGCGGGCGATTCGAGCTGCGGCAATGGAGCGGGCGAGTAAAGCTGCGGCGAGGGGGCGGGCGACTGGAGCACTGGCAATGGAGTCGAGCAAGCTGGCGGCGAGTCCTGCGGCGGAGGGAAGAGCGGCCGCGCGAGTCCAGCGGCGGCACCCGGAGTCGAGCAAGCTGGCGGTGACGCAAGGCTTGGGGTGGTGCGTCGAGGGAGTGGCGAGGGAGGATGGAGGATGGGGTGGTGCGGGTACACGGTCGCAGAGGCGACCGGCGGCCCAATTTGTGTCTCGTGCAGCGGCGAGGGGCTCCATCTATCTCGACGGCAAGCGACCCTACCGGATTTCAGTCCAGCAGGTACTGAAGAAGGCGTGGAAACGTCACGGCTACTACAACTCCAAGGGTTTTCCGCTCGGCGGTGATTCGCCGCCGATGACGAGGCAGAGGTTTGCCTCGATGCGCAAAATTGCTGCGTTCGACGATAGCAGCTCGGGCGGTGCCGCGGGCGACGAGAGCAGCTCGGGCGGGAGCTCATCGGGCAGCAGTTCAGCAAGCTCAACCCCGAGCGTGGACTTCGATGCCGCGTTGAGCCTAGAGGCTTTCAGCCTAGTTGCCGGGATGGCGGCGGATAGATTGGTCTACTCCGATATCTTCTGCGAGATGAAATCGAGCTCGAAGATTGTGCCGCAGAGCCATAGCGGAGGGAAGATTGTGCTGCAGAGCCATGGCGTAGGGAAGATCGTGCTGCATTCTGTAGATAACCAGTGTAGTGAATTTTGTTAGGTGCATGAAACCATTTCAGGCAGTGTTTGCCCAGCGCTGGGAGCGTGCTGTGGACGTGCCCTGGACGTGCTCTGCACGTGCCGTGGCACGTTCCGGTAGGTGAAACCTAGTTTTTGTAGGTGAAACCTTGTCAACAAAATGTAAATTATTGTCTTCCTTGTTTTAGTGTTCTTTGTGAGATTCGCACGTCGTGAGATTGTGGCATGCACACTGTCGAACACCTTTGTGAGCGCCTAAGTTCGAGTCCCCTTGCTCGCAATTTAGGTGTTGCACATTATATGTCCTAGTCCAGTAGCTTTGTGGGTCGGGCATCTCATTATTATAGAATTTCTATAATAGTGAGTTGTCCCATCCATTAAAATATTGCACTTGGACAAATTCTTTTGAATTTTTGAATATTTTTTATATTTTGATTCAACTTTGAATATCTGAATTCAACTTTGATGTACATGTTATTTGTGCTAGACTTGGATGTTGCAATGATTTCATACTATTATGTAGTAGGTTGATCTAACTTGGTCATCCCCATTTCTAATCCTGTCATTTTTCACATCGGTTCTCCAAAATGAGCTACAAATGAGACCCAAAGGTAGCCTAAACAGCCCCATTTCTAATCCTGTCATTTTTTTGACCTTCTCCAAATGATCTCAAACACTAGGGTTAACATATATTGCACTAATATAGTGTCCTAGAACAATTTTTAACTCAAAACTTGTTTAAAAGTTGGTTTGATTTTAGTTGACCAATTTTTGTAATATTCAAAAAATATTCAAAAAACATCAAAAAAAAATGCAAATCCAGTGCACATGGTCTTAGTTTATCATGTACTAACAGCTACAACTGATAAACAAGGTCTACATACATATTAAACAAGAAATGATTCAGTATGGTATGAAATCTCACAACTCAAACTATAGAGTTCATAGTTTGAGATGTGTGATTTCACACCATATTGAATCATTTCTTGTTTAATATGTGTCTAGACCTTGTTTATCAGTTGGAGATGTTAGTACATGACAAAATAAGACCATGTGCACTGCATTTGCATTTTTTTGATGTTTTTGAATATTTCATGAATATTTCAAATTCGGCCAAACTCAAGCCAAATCAGCATTTAAACAAGTTTTACACACCAAAATGGAAAACTAAGCCTGGATCATTCTTAGCAACGCCAAAATGAAGGTTTGGTGAGGTTTTGGACAATTTCATGTTGCAAATCTCAAACCACCTCTCTTCACACGTATAGTTCATAGTTTGAGATGTGTGATTTCACACCATATTGAAGCATTTCCTGTTTAATATGTGTTTAGACCTTGTTTATCAGTTGGAGATGTTAGTACATGACAAAATAAGACCATGTGCACTGGATTTGCATTTTTTTTATGTTTTTTTGGATATTTCATGAATATTTCAAATTCGGCCAAACTCAAGCCAAATCAGCATTTAAACAAGTTTTACACACCAAAATGGAAAACTAAGCCTGGATCATTCTTAGTCACACCAAAATGAAGGTTTGGTGAGGTTTTGGACAATTTCATGTTGCAAATCTCAAACCACCTCTCTTCACACATAGAGTTCATAGTTTGAGATGTGTGATTTCACACCATATTGAATCATTTCTTGTTTAATATGTGTCTAGACCTTGTTTATCAGTTGGAGATGTTAGTACATGACAAAATAAGACCATGTGCACTGGATTTGCATTTTTTTATGTTTTTTGAATATTTCATGAATATTTCAAATTCGGCCAAACTCAAGCCAAATCAGCATTTAAACAAGTTTTACACACCAAAATGGAAAACTAAGCCTGGATCATTCTTAGTCACACCAAAATGAAGGTTTGGTGAGGTTTTGGACAATTTCATGTTGCAAATCTCAAACCACCTCTCTTCACACATAGAGTTCATTGTTTGAAATGTGAGATTTCACACCATATTGAACCATTTCTTGTTTAATATGTGTCTAGACCTTGTTTATCAGTTGGAGATGTTAGACCATGTGCACTGGATTTGCATTTTTTTATGTTTTTTGAATATTTCATGAATATTTCAAATTCGGCCAAACTCAAGCCAAATCAGCATTTAAACAAGTTTTACACACCAAAATGGAAAATTAAGCCTGGATAATTCTTAGTCACACCAAAATGAAGGTTTGGTGAGGTTTTGGACAATTTCATGTTGCAAATCTCAAACCACCTCTCTTCACACATGAGAGTTCAAATGAGCTCTAAAGGTAGTGTAAACGGCTCCATTTCTAAGCAAGATTTTTTTCCACCTTCTCTAAATTAGCCAAATAACTATCCTACACATCCACTCTATATATAAAAACCATGTGCACTGTAATTTCATTTTTTTTGATGTTTTTTGAATATTTTATGATTATTTCAAATTCGGCCAAACACTAGTAGGGAAAAGCCTATTAGTGGCGGACCGCAGCACTAAACTTGCGCCACTGATAAGTGTTACCAGTGGCGCACCAGCGGTGCGCCACAGGTAACTCACTTATCAGTGGCGCACCATCCGGTGCGCCACTGATAGCTCATTCTGGTGCGCCGCAGGTACATTATTTTGGAATTAAAAAAAATAAAACCCTAGCAGCCGCGGGCTTCAATCCCGCCGCCGCCGCCAGTCTTCAATCCCTAGCTAGCAGCAGAGGGCCGAGCAGGTTGCGAAGGCGGCCGTCGCGGTGGGCTGGCCGAGCTTGCCGGCGCCCGATCTGGAGCACGTGGCGGCGCTTCATCTCCAGACGACGGCGACTAACGCGGCTCCCCCGGAGGTCGGAACGGGGCGGTAGACGCCAAGGTTGGCGGCAGCAGTGGCGTCGACGGCGCGGTCGCGGGAGCCGAGGCAGAACAACCGCTGCCAGGGCCGGAGGCGGCGCTGCGCGGCGCGCGGGAGGGCTGCGAGGAGTGGGAGCTGGGGTCGGCTGTGGAGGAGTGGGAGCTGGGGGGGCTCCGCCGCGGCCACCGCGCCGGCGAGCAGGAGCAGATGTGCGTGTGGGCTGGACACACAGAGGAGAGAAGGAGAAGAAACGTGGACTCGTGCTGCGGGCAACTGCTTGTCTCCAGCCCGTGCTGCATCCTCTGCTGCTAGCTCGTGCGTGCGGGCGATGGTGAACTTGTTCGTGCGGGCAACACACAGAGGAGAGAAGGAGAAGTTCCTGTGGACTTGTTCGTGCGTGGAGAGGATAAGGTGTTCAAAAAAAAGAAAAGGAAAAGGGAGAGAGAGGGTGGAGAGCGTCGTGGCAAAGAAAAATATCTGCTGCAACTACCTGTGGCGCACCACACTACGGTGCGCCACAGGTATTCTCGCTCATGTTTTTACCTGTGGCGCACCAGCCCCAGTGCGCCACTGGTAAAAAAATTACCTGTGGCGCACCACTGCCTGGTGCGCCACAGGTAAAATTTTTACCAATGGCGCACTACTGGCTGGTGCGCCACTGGTACTCTCTCTCCTCCACCTCGAAATTTTTCAAATTTAGCTGGAACTTACCTGTGGCGCACCACGTTTACGGTGCGCCACTGGTAAAAATTTACCAGTGGCGCACTGCAATCTGGTGCGCCACTGGTATTTTTTTCAAAATCCAGGAAACCTGGTGAGAGACTATCAGTGGCGCACAAGTGGCTGGTGCGCCACTGATAGCATCTCACCTATAAGCTTTTCCCTACTAGTGAAACTGAAGTCAAACCAACATTTAAACAAGTTTTAAACATGAAAATAAAAAAATAAGCCTGGATCATTCTAAGTCTCACCAAAATGAAGGTTCTGTGATTATTTTAATTTTTTCTGAATTAGTTGGTCAACCCACACAAAATCCTATGAAGCTTCTGTGATTTAACCCTGGCCGTCCGATCATGCCTTCTAGAAGGAAACCCCCCGATCCGCGCCAGTCCCAGTTCTGCCCTCTGATTGGCTGTTGAATTTTTTTAGCTGCAGTGTTTCGAACGCGCATAGGCCACGGCCCAACAAAATTTTTTAGCTGCAGTGTTTTATTAATTTCAAACGCGCATAGGCTACGGCCCAGAAAACTCGACGGTTCAAAATTCCCACACTCGCCATGTCGTGCCCTAGCTATTTCTCTTCTTATCCACTAACCCTGTCGTGCCCTAGCTATTTCCCCCATTCCCCACCCTTGCCGCCGCTCGCATTAGCTCGCCGCCGGTGATCAAATCGAGCTACGCCAGTAGATCCAGCCCCGCCGCTCGCCGATGTTTAGGAGGGGAGGTCCAATCGCCGGCCGCGGTGGCCATTCCGGCGGTGGCAACGGCTCCGACGAGGAGCGGAAGGGGAAGAGGCGGGTTCCGGCTGACCCTGCTAGGAAGGCCGTGGCCGCTTCCGACGGCGCTCGTAAGCGAGGCGCGCGTGCGTGGACGAACCGCGGAATGCGGCCTCCGCCTGCGTACGAGCGCAGCGAGCTGCCTGCGTACGACCGCCGCATGGCGATGGCGATGACTGGAAGCTCCTCCCGTGCGGGGAGCTCCTCCATTGCTCGGGCACCGCTGCCATCGCCGAAGAGGGAGGAGGAGGAGGAGCAGGAGCGCCCACCGCGCAGCGGCCGCCCCCTCCTGCCCGGGGACTTCGTCTCCGACGAGGTCCTGCCCTGGGTCACCTTGGAGGTGTTCCAGCGCAGCACAGAGGATGAGAAGCGCCGTCAGATGGAGATTGAGCTCGACGAACGCCGCCTCGAGGTCGGGATTTACAATTCCCTCCATGAAGTCATCGAAATCAGCTCGGACTCCGACGGGCCCGGCTCCCCCGGGCTATTCGACTCCGATGAGGACTAGGACTGAGCGGCGCTGCCGCCTCGTCGCCGCCGCCGCACCCCCGAGGCTCCGGTGTAAGCCCAATTTTGGGTCGTAGCTAGGGTAGGAGCAGCAGCGAACGTCCCCGCCTGTAATTTTCAGTTCATCTCCGCGTGGCGCCCCTTTTGAATCTATGAGTCACGGGCTTCTGTAATGTCGAGCTTATGTGTAATATAAAGTTTATCTACTGTATGCGCCCCGCGGGTTTATTTTATCTTCATTTATTTATGTTTTGCCTCGTCGGCGTTGCCGCGCTGCGTCGATGTCGCCGGATAAGAAGAAGAAGCAGAGAAAGCGCGCGCAGGGGAAGAGATTAAACAGTCGTCGTTGCTGACGTGGGCAATTGTGGGTCCCACCCGCATGCCTTTAATCCTAACTGACTGCGATTAAGAGCAATGAGTTAGGGAAGATATTTGAACTCAACGAGACGTCGCATGTGAGCTATTTCATCGAACGATGTCGTTCTCCAGTGAATAGCGTGAAAAGATGTAGTACCTGAGCTATTCGCCCGTATATAAACAATGCATAATTTTATGTCAAGTGCATGAATTCAGCATTAGATTAACGCATTAGAAGCTCTGATGTTTCTTTTGGTTTTTTTCTTCTTGTACATTCTTTGATCCCAAATAATCTTATGTACTTTTTTGTTTTTCTCCCTTCTTCTTTTTTTTTTGCTTGCATCTTTGTATTTTGAGTTACTCGCAATCTGCTAGATGAGGATGTGGAATTACTTTTTTGTCCTTTTGTTTTTCTTTGTGACTGGAATTAACTTATAATTCTAGTTTTTTTGTATCCTTTCTCTTTATATTTATCTTTGAGTTATATATTATCTGATAATCACTTCTAAAGAGTCTACTATTAAAAGGGTGTGAATAGGGCTCAGCTGACTGAGACATAAGTTAAGTCTCAGTCAGGTGACCTCACCTTTGTGGATCTGAAACAATTTCATATTTCGCTCGATCCTTCGATGCAGCCGTACACTGTCCTTTATTTTTTTAGAAATAGCTGACCGTAATCCATCCTTGGATGAAAAGCAACCTAAGCTTTTAACGTGGGCAGCGATCAACGTGGGCTGAGCTTGTCCCATTCGTTTTCTTTTTTCCTTGTTGGGCCTTTTTAATTTATGGGCATTTTTTTGTTTTTATTTTATTGGTACCATGGTAGTATTTTTTTTCCTTCATTTTTTTCTCGATAAATGCCACGAAAGACACTAAAAACGAGAGACAATTCTAAAAAAAACTCACTTGCTATTCCACTCACAACTGAGATTTTTCAGTTGCAGATGAAATTGCAACTGTCATTTTTCAGTTGCGGGTGTGGCGGCAACTAAGATTTTTCAGTTGTGGCCTTGTGGGTGAGGTTGCAACTGAGATTGATATATTTCAATTGCGGGTAGGGTTGCAACAGAGGTTGCAAGCAAGATTTTTCAGCTGCACTTGAGGTTGCAACTGATATTTTTTCAGTTGTGGGTAGGGTCGCATGAAAGAAAAAGGTTAAAAAAACTCAGTTTCAACTGCAGTTGCAACTGGCTCAAGAAAAAGAACTCAGTTACAAGTGCAGTTGCAACTCGCTCTGAAAAACTAAGTTGCAAGTGCAGTTGCAATTGGCTTTGAAAAACATTTAGTTGCAAGTGCAGTTGCAACTGGCTTCCAAACAAAAAATAAAACACTAAGAAATAAAAAATAAACTAATTTTTTAATTAAAATAGTAATTAAAATGATAAGAGTTGCAACTGGCTCTGAAAAACCCAGTTTCAACTGCAGTTGCAACTGGCTCAGAAAAAAAACTCAGTTGCAACTGCAGTTGCTACTGGCTCAAGAAAAAGAACTCATTTGCAAGTGCACTGGATGTGAAAAACTCAGTTGCAAATGCAGTTGCAATTGGCTGTGAAAAAAATTTAGTTGCAAGTGCGGTTGCAACTTACTTCCAAACAAAAAACAAAACAATTTTTTTAAAAAAACACTACAAAAATTAATAAAAATAATAATTAAAATAATAAGAGTTGCAAATGGCTCTAAAAAACCCAGTTTCAACTGTAGTTGCAACTTGCTCGGAAAAAACTCAGTTTTAACTGCAGTTGCAACTGGCTCGAAAAAAAACACAGTTGCAACTGGATCTGAAAAAACACAATTGGAACTGCAGTTGCAACTGGCTTCCAGACAAAAAAATAAAAATAATAACAAAAGTAATAATTAAAATAATAATTAGAAAATAGCTCAGTTGCAAGTGTAGTAGCAACTAAAAAAACAACTACAAGCACAGTTGCAAGAAAAATTAATAACAAAACAACGCAAACAAATGTAGCGGTTTAATTTGAGCTGACGAGAAGAAAAAGATCAATATGTTCAGCTCATAGCCTGCTGATAATCTATACAAATGCATTCAATTTTTTGGTCGTTAATTCCTTCATCTGACCAACTAGTTTATCGATTTGTTTTGCCATCGACTAATTATGGCCGATCGATCTCAATCGAGCTAAATCAAGTAAATTTTGTACAAACACAAAAAAATAAACAAAAAAGAGATAAAAGTCCAAGCCCGCAATTCTAAAATCAACCAATCCAAAAAAACAAAAATCTACAAAAAAGAGAAATTGCCTTCATAAAAAATAACTTCGAAACATTAGACTAAAAAATAAAATATAGATATTATTTTTGTTTAGTCCGATGATACAGAAACTAGTGCAAAAACAAAAGTAAAAACATACAGAAAAAAATATAATCAGATCGCAACTAACCAACAACGACCGAGCCCAGAAAACTAATAGCTAGCGAAAAAAAAGCAACACGAAGCCCACCCTGGGACCGCACCCTACAGGCCAGCCCAATAATTGAATTTGCAAGACTAGAAAAAAAACAACGACATAAAGAAGCCCAACAACAGAAAGCAGCTGTACAAACGGGCCAACCAGTACAAGCGCGAATCACAAAGAAAGTACAAGATCGGACGGTCACGGATGTGACTGAGATCCAAGCTAAATCTCAGCTAGCTGAGAATTAGTAAAACCGCTATTAAAAAGGGACAGGTGACGGTTGAGGCACAAGATCTGACTCGTTCCATAAATTAGGACTCCGGCGCCCCGGCACCAGAAGCGCGACGCAGAGCACCACGACTGCCTACAACACCACTCGAACCACCAGGAGCAGGAGGGGGCGGCTGCCACCCGCACCACAGCACGCCGAGCAGGTCGTCGCCGCCGCGTAGACGAACGACCGAGGGCCGCGGGCCGTGGGCGCTGCAGGAGGACGAGGGGCGCGAAGAGTCGGGGCGCGGGACGAGCCTCCCCCCACCTCAAAATCTCGCCACCGGGACGACGCCGCGCGCGAGACAGGGCCGACGAGATGTGTAATCAATGAAGCGGGCCTTTTTCAAAAGCCAACTTACTCAGGTGCCGTCCTTGTGATGCATTATTGAAAACAAACAAGCAGACAAGAGTGAGTTAATTAACCAATAAACTAAGTGAAGCATATGTTCTACATTCAGCTGACTTAATTAACCAGTGAACTAAGTGAAGCATATCGTCTAAATTCACAAAAAGAAAACATACGGCATGAGAAGCGATACACTGGAGGATAAACTTTTAATCGAAAAGCAGAAACAACTTGTAGCTTGCTGTCAGAACTAAGATTTGTGCATGCTTGCTCGGAACATATGATCGGACTAGGATGTGTAATCAGGTCAGAAGCAACTTTTTCAAGAGCCACCTTGCTCAGATACCCGCCCTTGTGATTCGCAAACTAGCAAAAAACATAAGTCATGCTTAGGATGCACTGCACTGTAGGTTCACTCAGCTTGCAGACTCACAGTCCGTATAGTCCCGCAGAGCGAAATCCCATGGATCAGGTTCCGTAGCTGGACAACCAGCACACCAAGCTACAAATCAGAGAAACAGCGTAGCGCCTGTAGATTCGCAGGCGACCAAAGAAGACGGTATGCTACATACATTTCAAGGGCTACGAACGACTCCTACTAAGCTTGACATACTTCATCGCCTGAGACCTCCCATGCCTAAAATCCGCCTCTACTGCGATCGAATCCGCTGAATCCAGCTCCGTCAACACATTTTAAACGGATCAACAAGTACTACGAGGAAATGAGGCTGCAGCACAGTACCATCGGTGTTGATGTAAAATGAATCGCACCTTGTGTAGGTGCATGCGCATCGGATCTGAGGAGTGAGTAGAGACGACGGTGGTGAGTGGTGACGAACGGGGGAGGCGGGAACCCTATATTTGGCATAAATCAGCCACTGAGGGAGGAAAGCAGTGGCGGCGGGGCTATTGTCGGGGTTCTTTCCTAATTATAGATGATTTATATAAGCATTGCAGAGTGAATCCTACAGTTACGGCTTAGCATCCGCCGATGCATGTGTATCGCCTCCTCACTTGGACTTTATATTAATAAGTAGCGCAGGCAATTTTGATGTGGCGTTAAATCCCATCCAATCCTCTTGTTCCATATATATATCCCACCCAACAAGAATGGCAAGAGAGGAGATCTCCTTCAGCTCTCTAGGATCCGTGGTGCTTATGGTGACCCACCAATTTTCACAAGGCACGTTCTAACAGACAAGGGTGACGTAATTAACCTAGGAACTGAAAATATATGGTCTATATATCAAGTACGAAAGAACACACACAAAAACACAGAACAACATTGTGAAGCAAGACCCAGTGAAATAGAAGGTTTTAGTAAAAAAACACTAGAAGCTTGCGGATTGCTGTCAAAATTAAGATTTGTGCATGTTAGCTCAGAAAATGTGACCAGCTTAGGATGTGTAATCAACAACGGAGCACCTTTTTAAGAACCACCTTCCCATATATCGTCCTTGTGATTCATCAAGGATGAAAGTTATGCGTCTCGTCAAGATTAACAACTGGTTTTTGGACCATTTTAATAAGGGTCTAGTGTTATGCAACCTGTAAACAAAAAAATATTGCAGAAGTCCAAAGTGTCGGGTCCGTACCGGATAGCCCGACCACAAACAGTGTATGTCCTGAGGCACGAGCGAGTTGCCCGAAGCGAATCGCAAACCCCCAAAATGTATCGGAGCGCTTCCGACTGAAAATAAGGTGTCAAGACGGATCCAGGTGAAAAAAAACTGTTAACATGAAAGTTCTTAATTTTTCGAGATGAACAATTTTGTCTTTGACGTGAAATGGATCCAAGATTCTTTTGGTCCTCAGCAGCTGACTCAGCCCGAATATATCTGGATCCAAGTGAAAATAAGTTCTCAAGATGGTTCCGGATTAAAAAGTGATCAACATGTAAGTTTTTTGTATATTTAGATGAACAACTTTGTTTTTTTGTGTTATATTGATCCGAGTTTGTGTATTATCTCAAAAAGGAGACCAGCAGTCAAGCCCATTTTCCGCGATCCTATTTTTCTGAGATTCATCAAAGCAAGCAAGCATTGAAATTTAATATCTAAAAACACAGAGGGCACCTTTTGTTAATTTCGAAGTTAATAATAATGTGACTGTGAAACAAAAAAAATCATAGGGAAGATTTGCAGTGATAGCCGTCATATAGGAGTGGAAGACTATTTTGTTTAAGCAATCACGATTTGGTCATCTGAACTATGAACTTGTGATCATCATTCAACATAGATAAACTGATTACTCCAGAGAAAGCGGCCCAATTTAGGTAACAAATTTATCACTATTTTAAAATTGGACAACATGTTTATAAGTAGCAGGAGAATGGCAAGAGTCCCACAAAGTTGTTCGTTACTATTTGTACTTGTTTGCTCACAATATGATCAGTTTTCGATGTATGATCAATGAAGGAGCACCTATTCAAGAACTACATTATTCATATACCGTCATTGTAGATTCATCACAGCAAACAAGTACTTGAGCACATTATTAAAAGACAGATAACATGGCAAGATATGATAGCAGTGTCTGCAGTAAAATACGGAACAACCCATGAATTGTTTTTCATTTCTGACTTGCACATGTTTCCTCAGATTATTTGATTAACTTAGGATGTTTATTCACTGAATGAGTCATTTTTTAAGAGCTACCTTACTCATATACCGTCCTTGTGATTCAACACAGCAAACAAATAATCATACAATGGAGACTTAATTAACCAATGAACTAATTGAAGATATGTGGTGTACATTCACAACAAGAATTTGTTTAATTAATTAACCCATGAACACCATGATGAAGCGACAAACTGAAGGATATAACTTCAAGCTGAAAAGCACACACAACTTGTTGATTGATGTTAAAATTAAGATTTGTTCATGTTTGCCCAAAATAGGGGGGGCGTTTTTCAAGAGCCACCTCACTCAGATACCGTCCTTGTCACGCCCCGAGACCCGGCCCGGTAGAATGACAGCCGCCGCGCGTCTATAGACCCGAAAGTCTATACACGCGCAAGGCGTAGAGAAGCAGGATAAACCAGCACAGTGGATCAAAACAGCTCATTTATTTATTTTACAACTTTCTTTACAATTATAAGAATAAAAGGTTCTCTAGTCGCATCCCACCCACTGGTCCAGCCTACTCCTCGATCAACGTCTTCTTCCGCTGCGCACTCTGATAAACCTGACAACTGCAACTAAAAACAGAGGGGAGCAAGGGTGAGTACAACAGGAGTTATACTCAGCAAACAATTCATACACTTTCATATACTCTGTAAAATACACTAGGTTTTCGAAATGCAAATAAGTCCTTGTGTGGTTAAGTTGTTAAGCAAGTTAAAAGACACATGGTGCCACACATGAAAGTGAGTTTCCCTACCCGGGAATCACAGGGGTGAATATCCACGCTTTTACACTCTTAAGAGGGGTACTCCGACATCGACAGCCTCGCCCAGAACCACACAGGATTCCAGAACGAGCAGAGCTCTTTTTCCCGCTCGGACACCGGACACCCTGACCTACTCGTGTCGATCGCTCCTACGGAACCATCACCGACACTTTCCATTCAAGGGCCGCCCCTCGCGGAGAACTCAGACAGTCCCATACATGTACTGTGACCGGTACAATACGATCACCTTCGTAACACCAAGTTTTCTTTATAAAAACGTTCAGTTTATGTCCATGTCAAATATACGTGCTAAGCCCGGCTCGTACTGGTGGCTCCTACGGATCCATCACCGTAACGACGCCAGCGCATTAACCCCGTATACCAACACAAAGCTCGTACCACTCTGGGTATCACGCACTTAACAGCAAAGCATATCATACAAAATATATATGAGAGTGGTAAGAAGAGCTTGCCTCGGGTAGCTATGTCGTAGCAATAAAAAACTCCAGCTACTAGGTAGGATTGACGGCTCCAGAAACTGGCTAGGATCCGTATACGAGCTCACACGGCACCAAAGCCCAAGAATACTACCATCGGGTACTCCACTCGCCATCGCCTGCTCAGATACGATGGATCAGCAACATCCCGCCGGCCGCCACTCGCCGCATGCCATCACCGGCGTCGCCTTGATCTAATCTCTCTCGGCAGAGTCTCCTGTATTTCTCTCACTCCATCTCTCAGGTCGCTGCTCTCTTTCTATCTGTCTATCGCTGGAGCGAGGAGAGTACAGCAGCAGCTATTTGCAGATCGTTGGCGAAGAAATATCTGACCGCTTGCCGCTTGCCAAGCTGAGCAGAAATATCTGCCGACATGCATTACGCAAGCACATAGGTCACTGCTCCTGTTTGTCCGCCATGCAAAATATCCACGCAAGGGACCTATAGAACTTAGCCACGTTGCCTCTCTCTAATTTAGTCTCGCACGTACTAGTACCACTAGTCATGCATGGCTGATCGATATTTCAAAGCACCACAAATGCACATACAAATTAATTGCCACTTTGGAAAACTTAGTACAAACAAAATAATTTAAAACCAAATATTATTTTACCCAAAATAAATGATAACTCGCAAAATACGGGTTATCACAGTCCTTGTGATTCATCACACAGCAAACAAGCCAAAACATAAGTCATGTGTTGACGGTCAAATTTGGCTCATTGTCGGAGTTTCGGTCCTGGGATGCAAATGTATCGAAGCGGAAGAATGGACTGAAACGGTGCCACGACAACTCGGCAGCATCGGGTGCACGGGCAAGCCACGACAGAGAAAACGGTGGAATGGTTGTCGTGGCAGCGGCGAACGCATGGCGGAGAACCTCGTTCCTTCAGGTTCGCGACAGAGAAATCAAGGAAAACGCTACCGCGGCACACTACTAGGAAAAGGGTTATAGAGAGGTTGCCAGTCTGTGGCGCACCATTAATTCGTGCGCCACAGAATTATTTCTGTGGCGCATGGATGCTAGTGCGCCACAGAAATTAGCCACTTTCTGTGGCGCATGTTTTGCCCATGCGCCACAGAAAGTAAACATTCTGTGGCGCATGTCCACAGATGCGCCACAGAAAACAGACTTCTGTGGCGCATGAGACACCATGCGCCACAGAATTCCTGTGGGTCCCACGTGCAATCATTGGGCCAGGGTCCATCTGGGGAATTTCTGTGGCGCACCGTGGCTGGTGCGCCACAGAAAGCCTACTTTCTGTGGCGCATCAAGCATGATGCGCCACAGAAAGTTGGGTTTCTGTGGCGCACCAGACACGGTGCGCCACAGAATGTTAACTTTCTGTGGCGCATCAAACACCATGCGCCACAGATAGTTGGCCCAGATCTACAAAAAGGTGGCACCCCCATGTGACCTTCTTCATCCTCCCATCTAGCTCGAGCTCCTCCTCTCTCCCATGCCATTTTGACCATCCTATTCTCCATTATTTGTTATTAAACCTAATTTATTTGATATATAATTGGTGAGGCTTTGGGAGAGCCTCCATATATATTCTCCTCCTCTCTTTTTGTCCACAATTTTCTCTCCATCACCACACACTCTCTCTCATCGATCACGGTCACGTCTCGGCAACGGATCTAGATCTACTAGGTGGGTATTGTTGGATGGATGTTTGTTAAAGGCATGAGAAACTTGTCGGCGGGCGATTGTGTGTGGTTTGCATGAAGCAAACTATTGTTGAACGGATCTATGCATGAAACTTGTGTGTGTGGTTTGCATGAATCTTTGCTTGCGCCGGCGTGGTGCATGGATGTTTGCCGAAATGTTGATTCATTTCCATTTCGGTAAATTTTTGCACCACATATGTCCTACTTTTAGGGGAAGTCATGCCGAATTTTTTCGTCGAACATTTCCAACTTTCCGATTTCCCGCATGAGAAGCTTGTATGTGTGTGTGTGCATGTTGCGGTTAATTAATTCTAATTAATAACACATACTCTATATGTATACCGCGTAGGCGACCATGGTCATCAAGATGAGCTCCAATCGAATCAACAACTACAAGGAAGAAGCGAAGGCGGAAATGATCGGTGCAACGGGCGCCAGATACGATGTCCGTGTAGAAGTTGCAAATTTGTGAGATGGATCGACCCTGATTCCGGACAATTGGAGGAACACCTGCTCAGGCGCGGTTTCATGGAAGGCTTCAACCAAGCGCCGACAGCAAATGTTGCGCCTGAAGACGAGGGCGGGCAAGATGATCGTGACGAAGGAGATGCCGACGGACATGGTCATGATGGTGGTGGAGAAGACGCGAACACGCCGCAGAGCTCGCTAATGTCGGCCTTGATGGAGTCCATGTTCAAGAACTGCTCCTCAAGAACGCGAGCACCGTTAGAGAGAAAGCCAAGCTGGCGCAAATGGAGATAGACGGGAAGACTCCGTTGTATCCTGGGTGCCGGCCACAGGATACGCGCTTGCAAGTAACGCTTGATGCTCTGGAGATGAAGTCGGGAAACAAATGGACCGACGCGAGCTTCAACAAGAACATGCAATTCTTGCACGAGCGTCTTCCCGAGGGGAACACATTGCCAACTAGTATCGAGGAGGCCAAGAAAGTCGTTTGCCCTCTTGACCTACCGCACGTTAAATACCACGCCTGCATCAATGATTGCGCAATTTATCGGGGCGAGTACGAGGACAGAACCACATGTCCGGTGTGCGGCCAAGGACGGTACAAGAGCCGTGGGAAGAAAGTTCCTCGAAAAGTGGTATGGTACTTTCCTATCACTCCCCGTCTGCAGCGGTACTTCGTGGACCCTAAGGAAGCAAAGCTCATGCAATGGCACACGGAAAGGGAGAAGCCCGAAGAAGATCCGGAGAAGGGCAGGATCCTTACACACCCTTCAGACGCTAGCCAGTGGCAAGAGTTGGACGCCGTCGGAAATTTCGGAGGCGACGCAAGGAACGTCAGGCTCGGTATGAGCACCGATGGACTCAATCCGTTCGGCAACCAGAGTAGCACGCATAGCACCTGGCCCGTGTTTGTATGGCCTTACAACCTTCCCCCGTGGTTGTGCACGAAGCAAAGGTACATACACATGAGTATTCTCATTCAGGGGCCGAAACAAGCAGGTGTCCACATACATCTGTATCTCGCGCTGTTGAAAGAGGAGTTAGCCACGTTGTGGGAGACGCCAGCCCGTACGTGGGATGCCTACACTGGAGATTATTTCGACATGAGAGCCGCGTTGCTCACGACGGTGCAGGACTATCCTGGTTGCTCATATGTATCGGCCCAGGTAGGCCACGGATTCTGCGCATGTGTCAGGTGCATGGATAAGACCCCGCATCTCCAGCTACCAAGGAATCCCGGGTCTTCGAAAACCGTGTACCCAGGGGCTCGAAGGTGGCTTCGCATGGATCACCCGTGGAGAAAACGTGGTGAACTGTTCAATGGTAAGGACGAGATCGAAGAAGCCCGAGCCGAGGAGCGGCACAGAAATCGACGAGCTGTTGAAAAATTGGGAGGAGTGCCCCGCGCCGGGAAAGAAACGACCGAAGGTAGATCCGCTGCTGGGTGTATGGAAAGCGAGGTCTGTTTTCCACGACTTGGAGTACTGGAAGGTCCTCAAGACGCCACATAGCCTCGATATGATGCACATTACGAAGAATGTCACCGAGGCTCTGCTTGGCACTCTTTCCAACATGCCGGAAAAGACCAAGGATGGGACGAAAGCAAGATACGATCTGAAATGGCTTGGTGTCAGGAAAGATCTTCAGGCTCCCGATAGCGATGACGATGATGATGATGATGATCAGACGGAAGGGACTCAAGGTCGCCGCAAAAGGGTAAAGAAGAACACTGTGGTGCTTCCCGCTACGTGCTTCACTATGAGTCCGGAGGAGCTCGAGCAATTCTACATGTGTCTCCTAGGAGTCAAATTTCCTCATGGTTACGCGGGGCAGATAAGCAGATATCTGGACGGAACGAAGAAGAGGTTTAGCGGGATGAAGTCTCACGACTGTCACGTGCTGTTGACGCAGATACTTCCCGTTGCGATTCGAGGGATAATGGACGAGCACGTCCGTGATACGCTGCTTGCCCTTTGCAACTTTTTCGACGTCATCAACAGGAAGTCGATCGGCGTGAAGCAGCTCGACAGGCTAGAGGAAGAGATCGTGCTGATACTATGCGAGCTCGAGATTTACTTCCCGCCAGCATTCTTTGATATCTGCGTGCATCTCCTTCTCCATGTCGTTGATGACATCAGGCAGCTCGGGCCAACGTTCATGCACTACATGATGCCGTTCGAAAGGATGAACGGTGTCATGAAAGGATACGTCCGCAACAGGTCCCATCCAGACGCAAGCATGGCCAAGGGCTTTCTAACCTACGAGTGCATCTCCTTCTGCCAGAATTATCTAAGCACCGAGAACCAGGATGTTGGTCTCCCCACGAGGAAACACTTCGGCAGGCTCAATGGATATGGTCACCGAGAGGGCACCAGCTCAACCTTTGTCAGCATGCAGGGTCGAAAGGACGACTTCGACAGGGCTCACCGGGTCGCGCTACAACACTTACAATTGATCGAAACTTGGGTGGAACAGCACAAATGCTTACTCGAGCAACATTACATCAAACTGGGCCGGCCGAGGAAGAAGGGAGACGTAACCAGAGCGCACAACTCTAGCTTCACGCGTTGGTTCAAGCAAAAGCAACTGGAGCTAGCAAAGAACAAAGCACCATCTACGGAAGATGAAAGACTCATATTCTCCTTATCACGGGGTCCCTCGCACAACGTAAAGACCTATCAGGCGTACGACATCAACGGCTACAGATTCTACACCGAGGAAAAGGACAAGAAGTCGGAATATCAAAACTCAGGAGTAACTATGCTATCCTACGGCGATGAGGAGGCTACTGTCAAGGAAAGATACTTCGGAAGGATTGAGGACATATGGGAGCTCAACTACTGTGGAGAGTTGGTGCCAATGTTCCGTGTAAGATGGGCCAAGGACGTCGTCAAAGAAGGCCGGTATTTCACCACCATGGTAATACCCGATGCCAAATCGAAGAACGCCTCCGCGAAAAATGAGCCATGGGTACTCGCTAGCCAAGTTGAGCAATGCTTCTTCATTACCGACCCGTCAAAGCCTAGCCGTGTTGTCGTGAGGAGGGGCAAGAGGAGCATCATCGGAATGGAAGGAGGCGCCACCGAGCAAGACTTGGACAACGAGCCAAAGATCGAGGAGGAATTCGACAAGTTCTTCGACATGCCTACTACTAGTACACAAAGAAGGAAGACATCCCTACCTACCAAAGGTTGTCCGTTCACGCGAAGAAATCTCAAGGTCACCGGCCTAAAGTTTTCAACCGCGAAGAAGGGAAAGAAGAGAATCTAGCTCGCGGAACCGAGACGAAGAAGAGACTTTTTTGGTGTATTTAATTTGTGTGTGTGTGTGTGAGACAATGCAAGAGTTATGTATTCAATGAACTAAATATGTATGACATTGTGTGTGAGACAATGCAAGAGTTATGTATTCAATGAACTAAATATGTATGAGACATATTGTGTGTATTTTTTGAACCAAATTTAACCAAAAATATTTGTAAGAAAAAAAGTTCAGCAAAAAAAATCCCAGGACATTCTGTGGCGCACCCCTTAGCTCATGCGCCACAGAATCGTAACTTTCTGTGGCGCACCCACTAGTAGGAAAACCCAATTCTATGGATCCTTATTCTGTGGCGCACCATGTGGCCGTGCGCCACAGAATAAGCTTCTGTGGCGCACCCAAAACTGGTGCGCCACAGAATAAGGCTATTCTGTGGCGCACCGGAACTGGTGCGCCACAGAATTTGCTATTCTGTGGCGCACCTAAGCTGGTGCGCCACAGAATAGTGCTATTCTGTGGCGCATGTGGCTGGTGCGCCACAGAATAGTGCTATTCTGTGGCGCATGGAAGCTGATGCGCCACAGAATTATGGTTTTCTGTGGCGCACGTGGCCCATGCGCCACAGAAAACCATAATTCTGTGGCGCACGAGGCCATGCGCCACAGAAATCAGAAATTCTGTGGCGCACCAAGCCCCATGCGCCACAGAATTTTTTTTTAAAACAGCTCCACACACAGAAATCAGAACTTTTGCATACGACGTCGAAAAAATGCGTTTAATATGTCAAAAAAAACTAGAGAAAAAAAGGAACCCCATCCCACCAGGGTTTACCCGGTGGGGTTTTCTCAGATCCTCCAAATTCCAAAGGGAAAAAAAGTTATTTCAAAATGAAAAAATAAAAAAATAAAAAAAAATAAAAAATTCAATTTTTTTTGGATTTGTTGAGTTTTTGGATTTTTTGAAGTTTTTTGGTTTTTTGGGATTTTTTGAATTTTTTGAATTTTTTGACTTTTTGAAATTTTTGGTTTTTTTTGGATTTTTTGAACTTTCTGTACAAACTTTTGAATTTTTTGAAACATATATATACACATAACACACATAAACTACACACACATATATAGACATACACAAGGGTTAAAAGGGTTGATATGATACTATTATCAATAAGAACTTGAGTAGCAGGATGGTAGGTGAAGTGAATAGAACTTAGAAGTTAAGCGTGCTTGGGTGGGAGCACTCCTAGGATGGGTGACCTAGCGGGAAGTCAACATTTGAGATTCACTAGGAGTGTTAAAAATGTTCAGAAAATTCAAATATATAGGAATTTCCAAATTATTTCATTTTCTGATTTTTTTTCAATTTTTTTGAATTTTTTTGAAATTTTTTGGGAACCCAGATCTAGATCTGGCCGCCATTTTTTTGAAATTCAAAAAAACAATTCTGTGGCGCACGGGGTAGGGTGCGCCACAGAATAAGCTATTCTGTGGCGCACCGGGCTGGGTGCGCCACAGAATAGCTTATTCTGTGGCGCACTAGGTGGTGCGCCACAGAATAGCTTATTTAGTGGCGACTATTCTGTGGCGCACCACCCATGCGCCACAGAATAGAAAAATGGTGCGCCACAGAAAAGCTTTTCTGTACTAGTGACCCCTTAGAGGATGCGCCACAGAATCCTAACTTTCTGTGGCGCATCTTCTGGATGGTGCACCACAGAAGTATTGCGCTGCACTTACATGTGGGGCCACCCTGCGCTGCCCGTTTCTTCCCCAAAATTTTCACCAAGTCCCGCCACAGAATCCTCGCCTCTCGCGACCACCTCTCGCCGCCGGCAGCCCACCGCGCTCCACCGCGCTTGACCCGCCCGCCACCGACCTCCACCGCCACCCGCACCGGCGCCGCCCGTGGTCGCCTCGCTCGTGCTCGACGCGCCCGTGGTCGCCTGCGACCTCGACACCGGCCGTGCCCCCGCCCAATCCTTCGCCGCCGCCTCCTCCAAGCTCGGCCTCGTCCGCCGCCGTTGCCCCCTCTCCTGCAGACGCCCTCGACCTCCCCTCCCTCCCCCCTCCCCGAGGTGTGCTTCCCCCCTCTCTCCCTCCTCCCTCCCCTACCGAATTACGTGCACGCAAGGTGTTCGATAGTAGTACTGGCTCATCTTTGTAGCAGTAGCTGTACCAACTTCACTTGCTAAATGGTGTTTGATAGTAGTACTTGTGCTAACACCTGACTGCCATAAACGTAATGACCTTTGGAACACAACGAAATACACATTTAACACACAATGCTTTCATACTTGTCTCAAACACATCACAATGGAGTTGGTCTCATACCTTCCTTCATGATTTCCTTCTCGTCTACATACTGATCACAGTGGAATGATGCAATGCATTCATGATTCACGAGCACTTTGGTTCGATACATCACAGAGTACCATAAAGATTGCGTCTAGAAGCAGCAATCTTTGCACACCTATCCTCTACATATGCCCAATGCACATGCAATGCATGCCAAAGACACAAAGCATAAATTGCAAATTCATTTGATGCAAAAATATTATTAGCTCTCAATTTATAGCTCGACTACACAACAAAAATGCGAGAAACATTAAAATATGTACAGGTTCCACTTCACTTAGCACAAGATGAAGAGAGTAATGCGGAAAATCACCAACACAGATAATGCACCCAGGAGTTTTTCTTTTTCGAGTAGACCTAGGCATACCTTAGCTTTATAGATGAGAAGCAATCACAATCACAATTATAAGTTGCTACTGCATAGAAGTGATTTTTGCTACTGCATAGTTGTGAGAAGTTAATTAGAGCTTGCTGCATAGTTTTTTGTTATTATTTTTTGCTTGCTGCATAGTTGCTTGCATAGTTGTTATTATTTGTTATGTTAATTTATTTGTTATTAATTAACATAGTTGCTTGCATAGTTGTTAATTAGAGAAGTTAATTATTGCTATGTTAATTTATTTGTTATTATTTTTTGCTTGCTGCATAGTTGCTTGCTGCATAGTGTTAGTTGCTTGCTGCATAGTTTTTAGCATGATGTTAATTAGAGCTTGCCTTTAGCACATGTGAGAAGTTAATTTATTCACAAGTTTTGACATTTTTATGTACTATGCAGTTTGAAGAGGAGACCTCGACGCGCTGCTGTTCCGGAGCTCGTCGACAAGTGGTGAGAAATTATGGATGTGTTGTGAATGGTGTTGATGGATATATGTGTCCACGACCATCGTGTCGTGGTTGTTTGTGCTCCGACCATCGTGTCGTGGAGATGCCGGCCGGAGATGCCGGCCGGAGTTGTGGATATTTTTTGTGAAATGCTTGTGCAGGTACCCCGTGAGGCCCTTGAGATTGCCGGAACGTCGATTAACTTCCGTTCCGGCAAATTCGGGTACTCCATATGTCCTATTTTTAGCAAAGGTCATGCCAAAAAATTTCGTGAAATTTAGCATGACTTTGCTAAAAATAGGACATATGGGGTATTGCGGCTAATGCATGGGCCGGGGTATCTTAGTACTAAATTAAGTGATGCTTTTGTTATATTTGTTGTACTAACTTTTTTCCTCTTTTTCAATGCAGTGCAAACATGTCCTCCGAGGCCGGTCCTTCTAAGCACATGAGCGTCGAAGAACAAGCTAGAGAAAAGAACAAGCCGTTCTGGGAAGTGAATAACCCGGAGATGGAGGATGCGGAGGCCGCCGAACTGGCTCGTGACGGCGATGGAGACTTTCTGTTAGAGATGGAGGATGCGGAGGATGCGGAGGACACCGACAGAGATGGGGACGCAACCACCACCACCGAGGGCGGCGACCACACGGATGTCGGGGGTGGCGACCACACGGATGGCGGTGGTGGTGGTAACCCGACCGCTAAGAGGCATAAGAAGCAGAGGAAGGACCGGACACCGAATGCGGTGGCCCCCATCACAGACACGTTCACTAAGGTCTCCTTAAGTGGCCAACCACAGGAGCCTAGGAACATCGCAAAAGGGTACGGCATGCAACTAGGGTGCATCCTCCGGGAAACCGTGTCGATCAACACATATGACCTCAGGAGCGCGGAGAATGAGGCTTTGCGCACACAACTCCTCAATAAGCTTCACGAACGATACATTTTCCCGGATGATGGAAACAAAAAGGTGGACAACTTCGCCATCACGAAGATGAACACCGCCTTGACCAGCTGGAGAGGCCGGGTGAAGGCGAAGATTGAAAAGGGTCTTAGCTGGGAAGAGATCAGTGCCAAAGAGCCGTACATCGACATAGAAGAGTTCGAGGCATTGAAGTTGTCCTTGGCATCTCCGGAGGCTGAAAAATGGACCGAGTGGGGGAAGAAAATGCGGGCACTGAACTTAGGTAACCACCATTTGGGAAGCGGCGGTTACGCAGGAAAAAAGCCCGTTTGGGACAAGGAGGATGCCGAGGTTGCGAGACTTGGGAAGGAGAACCCGTGGCATAAAATCACGGACGAGCAAGTTAGGAACTTTGTTCGGTCCCGCTACTATCTGAAGCCGGGGACGGGGGAATTCGTTACCGACTATGAAGATGTGTTGGAATTCGAGAAAAAGCTGGTAAGGAACTTAATTACCGCGGATATCTCAAAGTCCATTTGCGTTGATTTCTACATGGGTTCACGTTTATTTCCTTTGTCCGCAGGAGGCTGAGTTGAAGGCTGAGGCTGAGGCCGGCCCGTCGTCCCAGGAGGCTCAGGCCGGCCCGTGGGACACGACTTTCAACCGGGCGATGAACGTTTTCAAGGGGAGGGACAAGTCAAAGCCGCCGACGTCAGCTGGCCGTGTGACCGGCTTTGGTACGTCGATGAAGTTCATCGAGTACTACAGCACGGACACCGACAAGAAAAAGGAGAGGAGGAAGCCGGCTAAAGATAGAGCCGAGGTTCTCGAGCTAAGGAAGAAGCTGGAGACACTAGAGAAAGAAAAGGTGGACTCTACCATGGTGGACAAGCTAGTGGCCGAGAAGGTGAACGAGCAGCTCCGGACGTTGTTACCCCCTGGGTTGATGGAGGGGTTAGCTGCCTGGAACGCGAGAGGTCAACAGGGGCCGATACACGTGCCCAGCTTCGCCGGCAGCACCTCCAGCAATAACGTGTCGCCGGTCCTGGTGACCCCACCGGTGCTCCCTGTCGTGGATCAACAGACACCAAGGCCGGAGAATAATGATAATGCGCACGAGCGGCCGGAGAATGATAGGCCGGCCGCCGGCACCGGCGCCCTTGTCTCGACATTAGCCGAGCTCGACGCCATCACCAAGGTAACTAATTAGTTAGTCCGCGACATCTTCTATGACTATATATGCCTTTGATGACTGCCATATCTCATGCATGGTGCCCAACATGTGTTGACTCCCAGGACATGCCTTGCATACTCCTGCATAGGGTGGGGGTCGGCGGCGAGTTGAAGGAAGTCGCAATGGCCAAGATCATACAACCTTTGACCCGCGATATGCACAACACCCGAATGAGCGAGGTCGTGATGAAAGTCAATGTGAGCGAGGTACTGCCTGAGTTCTATGACATCGACCCCCCCACGCAACCTCCGGGAGCCGAGAAACACATGAAGCTTGGCGAATGCGGGAAGTGGATGATGGAATGGCCGAAGACCCAGATTCGTCTTGGGGATGTTCTTCATGGGGTCAGGCGCACCGGCGGCGCCACCTCGAGGCCCCGGCCCCAGGTCGTTCGGCCCCCGTCGAGGCGGCCACAAAAAGGTGTTGCGGATGAACCGGCGCCACAAGCAGCCGTCGCGACCACCCAAAAGGAACCGCCGGTCGCCGCCACCACCACCCAGAAGCTACCGCCGGTCGCCGCCACCACCGGCCGGAAGCTGCCGCCGCTCGCCGCCACCACCGGCCGGAAGCTACCGCCGGTAGTCGCCGCCACCAACCGCCACAAACAGTTGTTGGGAACATCTTCACCGCAACCGTCCAAGGTTAGTTCTGACTTTCCGAATTCCCCGACTTTCCGACTTTCCCGACTAACGGATGTGCTATTGTTTATGTTTAGGACAAAGCCGTTGCACCTCAACTTGGTGGCAACGACGACAATGAGGAGGAGGACAATGATGTCAACGTCGATGACTACATCAACACTGGCGCCTGCATGGATGGTATGTACATGCCTCTTGTGGATGAAGAACCCTTCCGCGACCACCGCGGTCAACCTGCTCGTCCCACTTCATGCACACAACGCCTGGCCTTCACCGACACGCCTCCGGATGCCGGCGATCATCAAGCTCAACCGGGTAACATTTTCAGCCCTAACACACTGAAAGAAACTGTTAAAGCGGGGTTCACTTCACCCCCACAATCCACAGAGATGAAGAACAAGAAGCACAGGAAGAGAAAAGGATCCTCCACCTCTGCGAGCCAGCCAGCTCCTAAGATCCGGGGTCTTGAAGACACGATTCCACCCCGTGCGGATGGCTTCCCCCGAGTTCATGAAGCTGGTAAACCTATCTTGTCTGGGGACTTGCTCCGCCTTGCAGAAGGACCCATGATTGCCTTGCAGGAATCTATCTTGCATCTAGAGGAGCTCCTTCTTAAAGACAAGCAGCCGAGTTACCCGGCGTTCGCGGTCAAGGTGCCAAACGAGCTGGTGGACTTCGTCCAGGAAGACCCCGCGGATGTGTTCTTCATAGCGTACGAGGACATCTTCAAACTCTTTCACACTCAACGGCTGGACTATAACATGATCCGCCTATATGCGCTCGATATGGCGATGAAGATCAGGAGAGATGATACCCCGTACGTCGCGATAGTGGATCCCTACTACATGCGCGACAGCCATCTAGTGGAAGGATCAAAGACACGGGAAACGGCCACGGAGTACCTCGTAAGGGTCATGCTGGCCAACAAGAGGAAGAACGCCCTTCTTCTGCCTTTCTTTTTCGAGTAAGTACACATCCGCTCGCCACCGTCGGATCTTATGCCTTCTTGTACATTTCTTCCATCGCTGATCCTTTGTCCAACATTCCGTTTCAATTGTGTTGAGCAGGGACAAGTACTGCGCACTCATCTACGTATCCCCGAGGTGGTCCATTGCCACTTATTTGGACTCGGGGAATAAATCCACGCCGAGACGATACACCAGAATAAAGGGTGTTCTCGATGACGCTCTCGAGGCCTATGCGCAAAAGGGCGGCCCCTTCCATAAGAAGTCGGAATTCTACACGGACGAAAACACACACAAGTTCCAGCATGGGACCGGCTTCCATTGCATCAAGCAACTGGATGGCAGCGTGAAGGAGGCCTACTACGCCCTCCATCATCTTAAAGCGATTGTCCGGGATTTCGAGAAAATGAAGATTCCATCTGGTCTCGCAGAATACACCAAAATGGCGGATTCTCTCACCGATGCTGATTACAGAACAGACTTCCATCGCATCCGGCTGCAGTTGTCAACGATAATCCTCGAGGATGTCATTCACAAATCAGGGTCCTACCACTACCCCAGAGGTATTATAGAAGTGCATGTGTAGGGTTATATATTATATATATGCTATGCTATGAAACCCAAATAGGATAGCCATATGATTTCCAACCATGACAATTGATTGATTGTCTTGCCTCTCTACTTAGACGAATAAATTATACTCTATTTATATCACTAACCAATATATATCCCAATCCATCTTCAGGGTTGTGTCAGAGGGATATCGAAGAACGACTAGAGGCACAGAATGACACCAGGGAGTGGAAGACGAAAGAAGGCTATCAACCGTTCCCGGCGCCGCTCAAGAAGAGGACTCCATGATCCATGCATGCTCCCGCGCGCTCTTGCTCACCATCATCGCCGATGTGTACTACATTTGATTATAGTTAGGCGGCGAACACTTGATTTGTAATGTGTAGTGTGAAATGATGAAACATTCGGCTCTTTTGTGACTATGTGTATATATGTATCTCGATCGGGCACTAAGTAATATATGTGATGACATATTGATTAATGTGTTTGTCTGTTTATATACCTGTCAAATATACCTGTATTTCTGTATAAACCTGTATAAATCCTGTATTTGTACAGCAAAACGAAAAAATACCGGTATTTCTGTTTCATATTTCTGTGGCGCACGCTTTTTGTTTTTGTGGCGCACCACTTTCTGTGGCGCACCAACAAACAGTGCGCCACAGAATTCCTCTGTATAGGGTGCTGCCGACCTCTTTCTGTGGCGCACCGCGCTGGGTGCGCCACAGAAAGTTTCTGTGGCGCACGCCCTGGGTGCGCCACAGAAATAATTTTTGTGGCGAGAATTCTGTGGCGCACCCAGAAATCCTCCAGGTGCGCCACAGAAAGTAAAAAACGTGCGCCACAGAAAGGCCTTTCTGTGGTAGTGGCAGCGGCTAATGGCAGCAGGTACACGGCAAGGACCCGGATCGGAGTCGCAGCATGAGAATGGGCAAGAACGCCGCCGTGGCAGCTCGGTAACAAGGAGAGCGACGAACAAGAAAGCGCGACGGCAATGCGGTGCAGCAGGGCAGCGGTGCGGTGCGCCAAAACGACTCAAAGATGAGCCGGATGACAACATACAGAGAATTGCACGATATCACCGTGGAGATGACCTCGTATGGAAAAGTGCCTAACACGGAAGTTTTGCGTATTCTCACGACGTACAAAATTGGTTTTGGAGTCGTCTTCATCCGAGATCGTATGCAACTTGTGGAGCAAAAATACTGAGCGCACATAACCATAGACATGATATGTCCTTGGGTGAGCAGGCAGGTCGCCCTACCATAGACGTCCTCTGCCCTCAGGTGAGTGCAATCGGGAAATACTAAAGAAAACGTATCGATTTGCTTCCGATTGAATTTGAGAGGTCAAGATGGCATCAAATGGAAAAACGAATAAAAGAAAAGTTCTTTGTTTTTCCGTGACGAACAACTTTGCTGTTTACGGGTTTTTGATATAAGGTGGTTTAATAGCTCAAATCTGGCAATTATGGACGAATCAAATTTATATGATTCGGATCAAATCCGAACAGTTTTAGATCCAAGCCCGGAAAAGCACTCAAGATGGAGTTGGATGGAAAAACACATAAAACAGAAGTTGTTCGTTTTTTCATGACGAACAACTTTGTCTTCTATGGTATTTCGATTAGAGGTCGGTAACTTCCCCCAAACCGACCTGTAAGGTACAACCAGTTTTTAGACCGAACAGTTTTGGAAAGTTCGGGTCAACTATCCGAATTGGACCCAAATTAGGGTTTTGGACGTGGATCCAAGTCGTTTCCTTGCACGGGAAGTCCAGCCGCTCCTTATATACATGAGGGGTGATGGCCGATTGAACCAACACCAATCGAACAAATCAATCTACTACTTTTTCGTGTTCATCTACTTTTTATCCCTCTCCCTTGTATCTTTCTTCTCGTTCTTCGTCGTTCTTCAATATTGGAGGCTGCGAATCCACGAGGCTCTAGGGGCGGTCAGGCCGACCTAGGGCAACCCATAGCCGCCGCGAGCCCTGACGGGGTCCCTCCCGAGCGAGCGGGGTTTCGGGTCTACAAAAGCGCCCGCCGGATTGTCTTGCGTATCGCGCTTCCGGCGAGCCTCCCGCGGAGTGAGTTGCGGAGCATCTCCCTCGGCGCCGCGGGTACACGTGACGTGTTCGTGTGTCAACATCATGCTTAGGATTTACTGAATATAACAACTAAAACAACCAATGAACACAGTTTGGAATAATATTGCACATCAAGAAAAAATAAGACATAATTATTAGTCGTACAAAATATGTCGCTTTTGTTTGAACCGTAGTGAAATATTGTAGGTCCTCTCAGGTAACAGTCTCACATTGATTACCGTCACGCGCAGGGAAGACCCGTCGCTCAGATACAGTCCTTGTATAATCATCAAGGCAAACTGCAGAATCTAGCAAGGGTGTAGGATCATGGAAAAACCAAGTGTCTGCACAAGATGGTACACTACTTGCTTTAAAATTGGAGCGAACGATTCTTACTATCTAAACAACACTAGATCTTCCGAGACCTCCCATGCCTAAAATCTACATCTACCGCGGCCGCATCCACCGAATAAGTTTGGACAAAGCATTCGAAGCCGATCAACAAGTACAACGAAGCCACAAGCGTTCAGTATGGTACCGTTGGACGGGAAATCAAATCAGCCACACCTTGTGTAGGTTCGAGCGCATCGGATCTGAGGAGATTCGAGAAGATTTGGAGCGATGGAGACGAAGGGTGGTGGCAAGGGTAGGTGATGTATGGCGGAGGAGGGAAAGCCTAGAGCTGGACTGGATCGGCCTCAGGGGTAGCAAGACGGTGGTGGCAGAGCTAGGGTTTTTTTCCCAGAGCTAGGGTTTATATAAGCATTGCAAAGCGAAGCCTACTCATATGGCAGAGAAACCCTTGGTGCTTAATTAGCATCCCTTGATGCCCATAGCATGACCGTAGCGCTGGCAATCCTCTTGTTCCATATACAGATATATCCCACGCAACAAGCATGACAACATAGGAGATTACCTCCACGGTGCTAGCTTATGGATGGTGAGTGCCTGAATGGTGACCCACCAACTGACCAGCCTCTTCACATTGGCACCCAAAGGGAAAACAAGGAACAATTAATGTCACCCTTTGGTTATGGTTTGCTTACCGAGATACCTATAAATGGATAAGAAAAAACATGTTATGCAGAAGTGAACCATCGTAGAGTGTTGCTCAGATGTTAGACGCGGATTGGGTATAATTACACGAGGTATGATCCGTCATCAGAAATCCTTTTATAATTCTCACAACAAACTAAACAATGACGCAACATTTCAAAAGTGTAGCTCCATAGGAACCGCATCCATCTTGTGCAACATGGTACCGCTAAGCTACTTGCTGCTAGTGAACTAACATTTCCTACTAAGCAAAGCACACTTCCTCGCTTGAGACCTCCCATCCCTTAATCTGAATCCTTCGCTGGCAAATCCTCCAAACAAGCTCATATTACATTCTCACTGAATCAAATACGTACAATGAGGGCACGGAATATACGATTAGTTTTGGGCGTACAATCAACGAAGGATCACCTTTTCAAAAGCTACTGTACTTCGAGTTGGTAAAAAGTCTAGTACTAAACTTTTTTCCTTTTATATTTCTTTAAGGTCTGAATTAACATATTAGTTTTTCTATCGGTTCTCTTTATCTGTATCTTTGTGTTCTGAACTTTTCACCCATCTCTTGGAAAGAGTCTAGGACTAACACAAGGACATGCAACTTAAGGTGGCGGTTGAGGCAAAAAGATGTGAACCATTCCATTAGTTAGGAGAGAAAAAAACAAACAATTGAGACATAAACATGACCAAAGAAGCACCGCATCGTGAAGCGTAAGACAGAGAATTCTCAAGTGTGTATCATCCGCCAATGCTGCTACTCTCACAAGAGGGAGTAAATGCGCATGGAATTCCAACACCTAATCATGAGGTGTGGTGCCGATTACTGAACTTACGTGCACAGCTGAGAGAATTACCAAACCCCGCGTTCTTCGCCGACCAAAATCTAATCTAGATGGTGAACCAAAGTAGAGAATTTAACCTTGGTCGAGGATGACCATGGAGTCCTGCGTGACAATGACACCTTCTAGGAGGGCAACTCAAACAAATGAACAGGTTTGACATTTTTATTTCAAAGATGAAACTGAATGAAGAAATTGATAATTTTGTAGGGAAGACCATCATGACTAACTTACTAATAATCATAAAATGGCTGTATCTACTATGAAATTATGCAGGACATTAAACCTAGATAGCTCACCGGCTACAAATTAGCTTCTTTTTGACAATGCATAAATGTGACCTTCCCACTCTCTATTGGCTACAAAGTACATTCCGCAACCAAAAAACTTAGCAAGAATTGATAATTTCTGACGAACCTGACTCAGCAGTTCAATATGTCGTGCTTCCGCCATTCTTTGCATATCAAGAGGGGAAAGGTGAACACCATTACACCACCAACAGCAGTTTTTTTTAATTCCACCACTAACAGCAGTTGCACCCTCTAATCCAGATTATGCCTCTTTTAACTCAGAAACTCTAACCAGATGAACATGTTGATCAGAGAAAAGATAAAACACAAACAGAATGAGAATGGAAGACAACATTCATAGAGCGCAAACAGATATGATACAGGTGGCAATACACACAAACTGAACTTTCCTTTTGTTACAGTTAAGTCAATATACAGTCTAATCTCAAGAAAAAAGTCGATGTACAGACAAGTTTCTCACAATATGACTTATTTCTGGACGTGCAACTAGCAACCCAGGTAGACATACATATACAGGTCAATTTTTTCTGTTAACTTTCAAATGGTGATGACCCTGCATCTCTCTGGTGGGAAATCATGCTCCATCAGTGGACCCGTCGACGAGGACACCAGGAACCCATCCACCCTGGCCGCCGTGTCAACATCGATTGTCACCATGCTCAGCCCACGCCCAATCACGTAGATCTTCCTGCCTACAGCAACGAGCTCGCAAGGGGGCGCGTGAGCTTGTCCGACAGCCTGCCAAGCATCACCCACTCCTTGGTCTCATTCAACCACATCATCAGCTTCGTGCCGAGGGACTGGTCCAGCATGTAGAGTGTCCCATCGTCCAGAACGACCGTTGGTCCGGACCAGCACAGAGCAATCTCATTTGCTGTTCCCCTCCAGGTTTGGTCAACGGGTTGTATATGCCAGCAAAGTACATCCTATTCCAGGCCGCCTTGTGGATGGTCACCAGCTCACCATCCAGGGCCACGAACTTGACTATGTCAGGGGTGAGCATGGGATTCTTGTGCGCAAACCAGGAGCCTGTGCCTTTGTCAAAGATGTCCCATGAATTTGGCGACTTGTCTGTCAAACCAAGTCCACCAGTAACATAAAGCTTGTCATTAAGAGATGCAGTTACAAAATAGCACCTGAAATCAAAAGAAACAGTGCGTAAGTGAGTTGTGCACTAGGATCGCAAAACCAAAAAAGTATTGGACAAAACAAAATATAGAAAGCTGATGAACTCGGTCAGTAGTACCTAGCAGTAGGCATGGGGGCTGCTCTGCTCCACGAATTTGAAGCAGCATCAAAACAATATACTTCATCATTTGCATCCTTCAACCAACTACAACCACCCAAAAGGAATAACCTCCTGTCCAAGGTCTCTATGGAAATGCCTTCACGCGCTGAGCATGGAGGTTCCATGACTTGGATGACTTTCAAGGTACGGGTTGTGGGGTCAGGAGCAAGAACATAGCATTTGTAGCCAGTACCCCTACATATCACATATATCCAAGACACGTCCAAGCTGTTCCTCTTGCGGTAAGAGTGCCATTCTTCACTGCACAAGAATGCCTTCCATCTCCTTGAAACACATCTGAGAGCATTATGACACTCCCGAGGAACCCTTGCTAAGCAAAGCAGAGCAATCTCATCAGGGAGACCATTAATAAGCGGGGTCTCAAAGACAGCAGATTCCATCTTCCTATAGGACTGCTTCCAGCAATGCGCTATTTTGGAGGTGGTAGGTCATCCTAACACAGAATAAAGAAGGATGAGAACAACACTACTGGACTAAGTAAAGATGTACTGATACGAACATTTGTGATATAGAAAATAACAAACCAAATAAACAAACAAATTGGTTTCAATGAAATTCGAATCAACAAATTGCAACAAATATACAAAAAAAATAAAGATGAAATAATTTTAGTAAGTTTCAATGAAAGATGTACTGATAGGAACAATGTGTACTGGTAGGTCATCCTTACATAGCTGAAGATGAAATAATTTTAGTAAGTTTCAATGAAAATTGAAGCATCAAAGTGCAATAAATTTACAAAAAAATTGGCTCAGAGAGACCTGAGACAACTTCCCGCGAAACTAAAATTTGTGCAATTGTGTGAGTTGATGTATCAAAAAAGGAATCATTTGAAAAAGGTAATCCTTCAAAACACACAACAAACCGAATTAATGTAGGTGAGCTTACTGGCCATTCACACAGATATTGCTGCCATGGTGGCTGCAGTGTGTAACTGGCTAATTAGCCACCCAGTCCAGAAAGGCTTGAGAAGATCATATTAACAGAAAATTTCACATATAGTTGTTCCACAAAGAAAATCCCCTGTAATAGAGTTTATTTTTGTAATGGCAGGGCATTTCTCAGACACCGTCCTTATGACTTATTCACGGCAACAAGCAGGCAATATCTGTTTAACTTGATATCATAGTAATTCTTGAATTAGTTGAGAGTACAACAATAATCGAGTGAATGCATGAAACCTATTGTTCTTGCATGAGATAACATAAGGTTTGCTCAGACTCTGATCAGTTTTATGTTTATAATCAAGGGAGGATCAATATTTCAAAGGAGATCTTTCTCAGATAAGGTCTTTTTGATTCATAACAGCAAACAAGCAGAAAAAATGAAAGAAAGAAACTCTCCAAGGGCATTATAAACATAGGTCCTGCTTGGAATGGAGCTAAATACCAGTAGGCACAAGCAGCCCCATTAAACAGAAAATACATTGCTAATGAAATTATAAATGTACTGTTCTTTCAATTTAGAGAGTACGAAAATAATAGTTGCTTCAATCGTTTGCTCAGATATTTGATCAGTTTTGAATGTATAATCAACAAAGAGAACTTACAAGAGCAATCTTTCTCAGATACCGTCCTTGTGTTTCATCACAGCAAACAAACATATGAATTAGTCAATTATATTAGCAGATTCAATTGATTACACTTGCTTAACAAGAATATTAGATCAGTTTAGGGTGTGTAATCAAGAAGCACCCTCTCAGGAGCAACCCTCAGATAACATCCCAGACTGCTTTAACGAAATGACATAGTGTATACCAAAAACAAATCAAAGGGAAGACAAAAATTGTTTGACTGTACAGAAAGATATGCGGTGGTGGCCATCAGATAGGAGCGAAAGACTATTTTGTTCAAGTAATCACGGTTTGATCATCTGAACTATGCACTTGTGATCATCATTTGGCCTAAACAACCCGATTGGTCCAGAGAAAAACGACCCAGTTTAGGCAACGAATTTATCATTTTTTCAAGTTAGAACATGTTTATAAAATAGCAGGAGCATTCCCAGAACCTGACAAGCATATTGCTTGCTGTTCATTACAAATTGCACATGTTTGCTCAGAAAATATGATCAGTTTAGGGTGTATAATCAATGAAGGAGCACCTTTACATGAGCTACCTTACTCAGATACCGTCCTTGTAGATTCATCACAGCAAACAAGGTAGTTGTGCTCATAACTTCAAGACAAATAACATGAGAAGAAAAGGTAGCAATCTGCTCTAAATTTTAATATACTCCCTCCGTCTCAAAATATAAGGCGCCCTTTAATTCCGCTGGTCAACGCCGTGTAACTTTGACCATGATTTGTACTTATAATATGTATCCAAAATTATTATAAAGATATATGAAATTAAAGAATTTTGTAAGACGAATCCAACGGTATCATATATACATTCTCATTCAATATATTTTGATATATATTGGTGGTCAAAGTTGAGTGTCAAAGACCACCTTAAAAATAGCGCGCCTTGTATTTTGACACGGAGGGAGTAGGTAGTACTACTATAAAAGAGAGCAGTCTGCTCTAAAAGCATGAACTAGTGAATTGCTTTTGATTTCAGAACTGCATGTGTTTGCTCAGAAAATATGATCAGTTAAGGAATGTATAATCAAGGAAGTACTTTTTCAAGAGCCACCTTACTCAGATACCGTCCTTGTGATAAATCAAAGCAGACAAACAAGCAGACAAATGCAACTTAAGTAAACCATGAACTATGTGGTCTACATTCACAAAAAGGAAACAAAACACCATTGGGAAGCAACCCCCTAAACTCCTGAAGGATGAACTCTAGGACGACAAGCATAAACATTGCTATCAAATAAATATATGTATATGTTTGCTCAGAATGTATGATCAGTTTAGGGTGTATAATCAAGGAAGGAAGCCTTTTTCAAGAGCTACCTTACTCAGATACCGTCCTTGTGATTCATCACAGCAAACTAGCAAGCAGACAAGGGTAACCTAATTAACCTTTGGAACAGAAAGCATATGTTCGACATATCAAGCATGTAACAATGCAGAAAAGGGAAAAAAAGCATATCATTGTGGAACAACCCGCTGAAGGATGAACTAAGGATGAACTTTTAGACAAAAAAAGCACAAACATTGCTTTCACATAAAGATCTGTACGTGTTTGCTCAGAATATATATGATCAGTTTAGGGTGTATAATCAAGGAAGGAGACGTTTTAAAGATCTACCTTACTCAGATACCGTCCTTGTGATTCATCACAGCAAACAAACATGCTGATAAGTGTGACTTAATTAACCTAGAAACTGAAAGTATATGTATGGTCTACATATCAAGGATGAAAGAATGTGCAAATTGAAAACAGAACACCAGTTTGAAGCAACACGCTGAAGGATAAAGTTTAGGTCAAAAAGCAGAAACAGCTTGCAGATTGCTGTCCAAATTAAGATTTGAGCATGTTCGCTCAGAATATATGATCAGTTTAGGATGTGTAATCCATGTAGGAGCAGTTATTCAAGAAGCATCTTACTCAGATACCATCCTTGCGATTCACCACAGCAAACAAACAAGCAGACAAGGGTGACTTAATTAACCTAGGAACTGAAAGTATATGGTCTACATATCAAGCATGAAAGAGTGCACAAAAAAAAAACAGAACAACATTGTGAAGTGACACACAGAAGGATACATTTTTTATCAAAAAGCACAAACAGCTGGCAGATTGCTGTCAACATTAAGATTTATTCATGTTTGCTCAGAAAATATGATCAGTTTAGGATGTGTAATCAATGCAGGGGCACTTTTTCAAGGGCCACCTTACTCGGATACCGTCCTTGTGATTCATCACAGCAAACGAACAAGCAGACGAGGGTAACCTAATTAAACCGTGAAGTAGGCGAAGTATATGGTCCAGATTTCAAACACAGAAGGATGCACAGAAAGAAAACATAACACTATTGTGACGCAACCAACAAAGGATAAAATGATGGGGAAAAGGCACCAACAGCTTGTGCATTGCTAAGATTTTGCAAAGTGCTTGCTCAGAATATATGATCAGATTAGGATTCATAATCAATGAAGAACGCCCTTTTTCAAGAGGGTCCTTACTCAGATACCGTCCTTGTGATTCATCACAGCAAACAAATAGGAACAAAACTAAAACTTGGCATGTGTTCAACGGTAATAAACCAAATGACCAATGAACAAGTGTAACAAATGGGTAGTATATACGTTTGTGCAGATACTAGTCTCAGATCGGGTAGAATCACAAAAAGGGTAGACTCATCGCTCAATTACCGTCCTTGTTCAGTCCTCCCAGCAAATCCAAAACAGAAAGCGCTAGGTTCACCATACCCATTGGATAGATATGGAGAACACGCAGAACGATAGAGCACCCAGGCAAACCCGTACGAATCGCATCCACTTGCACTAGACATTAGCGTACTGCGGCAGCCTGTTCTACCAGCGATTGCCGGTACGCAAAGCACAATATATCGCCCGAGACCTCCTATCCCTAAATCCGCGTCCACTGCGGGCGACGGATTCTAACAACGGATCAATGAGTTCACGAGCGCGCAATACGATTTACCATCGGAGGGGAAATCAATCGCACCTTGTGTAGGTGCGTGCCCAACGGATCTGACTGAAGAGGCAGGTGGCGGTGGGCAAGAGGAGTGTGGGAAACCCTAGATCTGGCGTGGATCGGCTGGCGGGGGAGGAAGGCAGTGGCGGCGGGGCTAGGGTTTGGGTTCGGCCATGGAGGCGCGATGCGGCGGCGGCGAGAGGATGAATGGAGGGAATGGTTCCGTCTCTAGGCCATTATATCGTGGTGGAGAGTGATCTTATTCACACAGGCCCCTCATTTTCATCGTATTCACATAACTCTAGGGCAGTAGGGCTTCTGTGCCTTCAGGGATCAAGGTAGATTTAGTTAGTTTGCGAGGTACTCAGATGTAAAACAAGCAGCGTATTAAGAGCCAAAATAATCGAGCGAGAAGAGAAAAAACCCTAGTGCGCCGCGCCTCGCCAACCCCCTCTCCTCTTCGATGGAAGTGTGGCCGCCTCTCGCCCCCCACCGCCGACGACGCGGCCGCCCCCTCCCCCCGCTCCCGTCCTTGCATCCGCGGCAGTCGACGGCGTGGTTCCTTGGGCATGGGGCGACATTGGACGACGCTGCACGAGACGGTGCCGAAGGAGTCGGCGGCACAGACGGTGAGCCAGATCGTGTCCAGTTGCGTCGACTCGGGCGGTGTGGCGGCGGCGGTCATAGATGTCAACATGGTCATCTCGAGCGGCGTCGCGTTCGCCAGCACCGCGGGCCGTCTGGTCATGGTGGTAGAGGCTCTCGACGAGGTGTGGGGTGCCACCGCGCGCCGGCGCCTCGTGATCATGCCGACGCCCGTGAAGACCGTCGAACCCGCCCTCGAGTTTGGCCGTTGAGATTTATTTATAAAACGGGGGAAAACCTGTTTCGAGAGACCTAACAAAACTTTCCACAAAACTAAAATTTTACTTGTTTGTGCAATTATGTGACTTGATGTATCAAAAACGAAATAATCGTGAAAGAGTTATAACTTCAATAGACACAACAAAATTAAGAGCTGCGCATGTTTGTACAAAATTAAGATTTGGTAGCACTCTGCTCTAAAATCACGAATAGCCCATGAATTGCTTCTCATTTCAGGATTGCACATGTTTGCTTGGAAAATATGATCGGTTGTGTATTCAAAGAAAGTGGCCTTTCTCGAGAGCCAGCTTACTCAGGCCGTCCTTATAATTCATCATGGCAAACAAACAAGCATATAAGGGTGACTGAATTAACAAATTAAGTAAGTGGAGCATATGGTTTATATTCAAAACAAGAAAACAAACGACATGAAGAAGCGAGACCGTCTGAATGATAAATTTCAGTCGACAAGCACAATCAGCTTGTAGCTTGTTGTCAACATTAAGTATTGTGCATGTTTGTTCAGAACATATAATCATATTAGGATGTGTAATCAGGGCAGGAGCAAAAAAATTAAGATCAAGCCACCTTGCTCACATACCACCCTTGCAGTTCATCAAGGCAAACAACAAGCCAAAACAGAAGCCAAGCTTAGGATACAGTTAATACTGACAAACAACACAAATGCGAATGAACCGCGGTGAAACATTGTAGGTTGGCTCATGTAACAGACTCCGACCAAGTACCTTCATGCTAGGGGAAGACCCATCGCTCGGGTCCGATCCTTGAATAATCATCACGACAAGCTACATGACCATGACCAAGGAAGACCGAGTGTAGCGCCATTCGAACCGCGGGCGCCTACGCAAGACGGTACGCTGCCTGCTGAAGCAAAACTAGGAACGAATCCTAGCAGGGAAAGCACACTACATCGTCTGAGACCTCCCATGCCTAAATTCGGATATGAGGATATTCGAGCAGCTGCAGAGCGGGGAGAGACGAAGGGTGATGGTGACGGATGGGGAAGAGGGGAACCCTACATCCACCATGGATCGCAGAGGGAGCAAGGAACTAGTGGTGGGGTTATGGTTTGGGTTATTTCCTATTTTCGCGCTATTTAACCCGCCCCGCGCCCAGCGCGCGCTTCACCCACGCGTCTCTCCCTCCTCTCCCAACCGCTCTCTCTCTCCCGCGCCCGCTCGGAATCCCCACCGCCCGCCACGATGCCTCCGCGCCGCCGCTCCCAATCCGGCTACCTCGGCGTCCGCGTGCGCTCGAACGGGATGTTCACCGCCGAGATCTGGTCCGGCGACAACTGCGTCCCCCTCGGGACATTCGGGACCGCGACGGAGGCCGTCCGCGCGTACGACGCGGCGGCGTGGAGGCTCGGCCGCGAGTGCCGCTCGATGAACTTCCAGGACTGCCGCGACGCGCAGGAGGCGGCTAAACTGGCGCCTGAGCCGCGCCTCGTCACCGCCGAAGACCGCCGCGAGCACCGCCTCCGCGCGACGCTCTGCCTGGTCGAGGAGCGCGACCAGCGCGCCGTCGATGAATGGTACCGGAACCACCCGCGCGAAGAGTGCGACGAACTGGAGTTCTGGAACACCCGCGCGGCCGAGCGGGCGGAGCGGCGCGCCGAGCGCCACGATTGGCGGCAGGAGCGCCGCCGAGCGAAGGAGCAGGCGGAGGCGGAACTGGAGGCAGGCCTCGCCAACTGGCCCGCCGGCGACACCAGGTGGCTCACGCTGGAGGAGGAGATTTCAGAGAACACCAACTCCGACTCCGATTTCTCCTCCGACTCTGAGTTCTAGTTCATCGAATCGTAGTTCGTGTTTATTTAGGATGTAGTTATCGAATCGAGTGTTTAGGGTTTAGTTAAATCGAATCGAATCATGTTCGTATTCGCCTGTTCGTGTAATCGAATCATGTTCGTCTGTTCGTCTGAGTTCATCAATATATCTATATTTGCAGTCTATTTTACTTTTTTTTTTATTTGGTTTCTTTGCAAAAGAGTGCAGATCTAGGTTTGCGACGTGGCATTTTAGCGCGTCTGCTAAACCATCCCGTTTTCGCGTGATATTTTAGCGCGGCTGCTAAAGCAAAAGTGTCGCTCAGCGCGCTAAAACGGTATTTTGGCGATGCAAAAAAAAAATTAGGACGTCGGCGCGTTGGGCGCCTCTTGGAGATGCTCTAAGTAGCGCTGGCAATGTAGGTGTGGCTTTAAATTCCATCCAATCCTCTTGTTCCGTATATATATCCCATGCAAAGCATGGCAAGAGAGGAGATCTCCTGCTGCTGTCTAGGATCTGTGGTTCTTATGGTGACCGACCAGATTTTCAAATTGGCACCCGCATGGTGTCATACGCACAAATTAGGAATAGTGTCGCCCTATGAATAGTGTCGCCTTCTCCGCAGCTCAACCAACCTTTTTTCTGCAGCAGACATGCTTTGCCTTGATCGATTTCAAAGAATGAAGAATTTGGGATTCAGTTCTCTGAATGTCAAAGTAGTTAAACCGATGTGGTCCAAAAATTCCGACACGGTGAAACTGGTCGTTGGGATCGGCTAACGAAAATACAACTAGGTTGTTACACCATCTACACATGATCGCGGAGGGATAATACACGTCCTTGTGAGTTGTGATTCGTTCAGCAAACAAACAAGCATACAAGGGTAACCGAAAATACAATATAGGGCTTGTTTGGCACCCATCATTTCATTTCATTTGGCTAAAATGAAATGAAATGAATTCTAGAGAAATGACAGCATTAGAGACATGAATTGACTTAACATAGCATAGGCATTCTTTGGAATTCCAATTGAAATGACATTCCAATTCCATGACAGCCAAACATGTTTAGATATGGAATCTGAAATGAATTCCATGAAAATAATGGGTGCCAAACGACCCCAAGTGAAGTATATGGCCTATTTCACAACAAGAAAACAAACATCATGCGACCAACTGAAGGATAAACTTTTATAGTTCAAAAGCACAATCAGCTTGTAGCTGGTTATCAAAATTAAGATTTGTGCATGTTTGCTCAGAACATATGATCAAAATAGGATGTGTGATTAGGGCAGGGGTAAAACTTTTTAAGTGCCACCTTGCTTAGATACCGTCCTTGTGATTCATCACAGCAAAAACAAGCCAATCTGAGGAATTAGGATGCACTGAACACTGACAAACATCTCAAATGACCAATGAATGTAGTGAAACATTGCAGGTTGGTTGAGGTACAAGACCACGACTCAGTATCTTCACGCTAGGGGAAGAACCAACGCCCGGGTCGGATCCTTGAATAACTATCATGGCAAGCTACGTTACCAAGGATTGTTGTAGCACCATACTCACTGCAGGCATCTGCATCAGACTGTATGCTACTCGCTGGTACAAAGCTTCGAACCACTCCTACTAAGCAGAACACACTACATCGCCCGAGACTTCCTATGCCCAAAATCTGAAGGAAATCGTAGGCAGAAAATAAAAAAATTCCTAACAACAATAACCGAAATAGTCAGGATCTCTTACTATGCAGATATAAAGTAACGGAGGAACGGTATACATACCCTTGTAGACCGTAAGCGTCGATGCTCAAAAGATCTGCTTTGATGACGACGCGTGATGAAGACGGGCGCGAAGACGACGGCGGTGCCGAGCTCAAGGTCGTGTAGAGGAAGAAGACGTACTTCCAGTGCCACACGAGTAGCACCTCGTAGCTCTACACACGTACGGTGTAGACGACGACCTCCGGGCTCCAGATCCAGCGAAGCAGCGGAAGCGAAGACTTGGACCCAACAACACGGCGGTGTGCGTATGGTGGAGAAAACTCTCTCAACCGTGTGTAGCCCCATTTGCGGAGCCACGTCTAAACGGATGAGAGAAAGAGAGATGATGGTCCAATTTTCCAAGGCATGGGGGCATCCCTTTATAAAGGAGGAGGAGGGGTGTCACCCTTGGTGGCTAAGTCATGTGGGACTAATCCCCACATGGCACCACGCCCCAATTGGCTGTGCCGACCCTAGGTGGGCCCCATTTGGCCCACCTAGGGCAGCCCCCTCCCAATTCGCACCTAGGGGGGAAGTTTCCCCCCATGGTCCTTCTCTCCCATGGGAAGGCCCATTTAAGGTGGCCTGCCTTTATAATTCCGAAAATAATTAAATAAAAATGTATTTAACTATTAATTACACTAATTAATATTAAACACATATTATCTAATTTATTCTAGCTACGAAAACCATTTCGTCGGCCCCCGAACTTCGTCGGATATGTCTCGGAACCATTCCGGAACCCTTCTCTATTCTCTTCTATATCCAATCTTTATAAAACCGTCGCCTACCCTTAAGTGTTCCATCCTACGGTTCGGGATCACTCCAGACATGATCGAGACACGTTCTCCGATCAATGACTATCAGCGGTGGCTGGACTGCCGTGATAGTCCTTGTGCGTCCATGAATGTCTTTTTGTCGTTTGAACCTTAGACATCCAGTTTCAACCTTTTGCCTAGCGATACTTAGATTGTCTGAGACTTATTCTCCGGTATCACGATTACCGAGCTTGATCTCGTCACTTGACAATTCTATCTTTACTCGTCTGTGATATTACATCCCCGTGACCTAGTCACATGCTTGCAAGCTTATTGATGTAATCTCACCGAGTGGGTTCAGAGTATCTATCCTGCTATGTGGATTGGCAAATTCCGCTCTTGATCATCGCCTCGACCACTTCCTTCGGATACCCGAAAGGGACACCTTTATTGTCACGCTAGATAAGACATGACGTTTGATGCAATCAAAGCACCTTCCAGAAGCAGCGATTAAATACGATCTCACGATCAAAGGTATGAACACTACGTTTATATATATCTTGGGTGTGTGTCCACCACATCATTAACCTAATGACATGATTCCATTGTCAATTGACATAAACGTCCATGATCAGGAAACCTTTATCATCGGTTACCCAATGGACTAGTTAAGAGGCTACTAGGGACCTAGTTGTTTACGTATCACACATGTATTAATGTTTCCGCTTAATACAGTTATAGCATGATACAAAACGTATTATGAACAATTGAGATATGACAAATAAAATATCTTTATTAATTGCCTCTAGAACATATCTCCTTCAAAATCTACATCTACCGCTGCCGAATCTACTGAAAACGAGCTCAGACACAACATTCCAACCAGGTCAACAAGGTCACGAGTATGCAGTATGCGGTACCATCGGAGGGCAGATCAAAGCAGTCGCACTTTGTGTAGGTGCGTGCTCATCGAGCTGAGCTCTGAGGAGGTTCGAGCAGGTGTGGAGCGGGGAGAGACTCTGGTGTGGATCGGTCACGGAGGGAGCAAGACAATGGCGTTTGGGTTTTTTCTGAATTTCTATTAGCATTGCGAAGCAAATCCTACTATTATGGACAATAAAACCTTGGTGCCTATAGCGCCTCATCGGACTTGATAAGTAGCACCGGCTGGGAATGTTGGTGGATGGGATTTTTGCCAGGAGATTTAAATCCCATCTAATGCCACACAACATTGCTTGGAGAGAGAGAGATATTTCTGTTGTCTAACGATCCGTGGTGCTTATGGTTACCCACCAGCCTTTAATTTGTCACCCGCACGGTGTCATACACACAATGTCACATTCTTCGCAGCTCAACCAACGCTTTTGGCAAGGGAAGCTCGAACCAAAGACATGTTTTCCTGATCGATTTCAAAGATAGTATAATAATGAAGAATTTGAATTAAAGAGCAACTCTATCAGAGCATGCAAAACAGACGAAACAACAAAATAACTGCTATTTCACAGTTTCAAGTGAGGAAATGGCCCGATCAGACACCACAAAATGGCTCGATTCTTAATTTCTTTTGTGGTAAACTGCAAAAGGAGGCGCTCATATGTGCACGGGTGGATTTTATGGTAAAATGTAAAGCACACGATTGGTTCGTGGGAGGGAAATTTTAGTTCAACCATCACCAAACTCGTCGGAATCCAGTCAATTTCAGCCATGCCAATCTCCAACGAGCCACCTCACCTCCAACAAATTTCAGCAAAACTCGACAAAATTCCGGTCAATTTTGAGCTCGTCATGTGAGCACTTCCATGGGAGCTTTAGAGTCAAGCAATCTCCGTGGAAGCACTTCCAGGGGGTAGGTCGACGGCACAGTGTAGGCGGGCCAGGGCTGAACGGATATCCGTCAGCAAGTGCGCAAGCCTAGGCATGCATCCATGGCTACGTCGCCATGTTGTATGCGGCCGGTGTGGGACTAGCGAGTTGCAAAAAGGCGGGGGATGTTGGGGCCAGGGAGACTGCGACGGTGGCACGGGTCTGGGCGTCTCAAGGAGAACGTATAGGCAGCACGAGAAACGCCAAACAAGCCAACAACGGTACGAAGATGGAGCGAAAAATAAATATAAATTTATAGTACGAGTATTGCGGGATATGTGGGACCGGGTATTTCTGTACTGATTCGTTTCCTGATGTTGAATATGGAGCTATTTTAAGCATCCACTTCCATCATAGTGGGGGATGGTCAAAACCCCTTTTGGAGGCTCCATGGCTTTGAAACCGAAAGACATTACCTTCTCATCTTTGCGGTGTTTAAAAGAAAAGAAAAAAAAAGGACTATCAAGAGTGCCATGCATGGCGACGCTTGGATTGGAAAAGTGGCATTAGATGAAAATTTCACGATGGCTCATGCTACACAATTTGTCGATATTTGGCCCCAGGCTAAGAGAGGTGCAACTTGATGCCAATATTGAGGACACCCATTGTTTGGAAGCTTTTGACGAACAAGCAATACTCGGCGGCTTTGGCATACAAGGAGCAATTCTTAGGAGCTTCGCTAATCTTGATGAACACAATGGTGTTGGAAGATTTGGGCCCCTCCAAAGGTTAAGATCTTTGCTTCTCTTGCAATTCAAAACTAGCTTTGGACGGCCGACCGTTTGGCGAGCGAGGCTAGCCTAATTTTGGGTTATGCTCACTTTGCAAGAGTATCCCGGAGTCGGTCTAACACCTGTTTTCCACATGCCGCTTCACAGTTAGACTTTGGGGGCCCATAAGGATTGGCTTGGCCTCTACGCCATTTATACCCAACAATGGTCGAGGAGGCTATGGCATCCCTTTCTCTCCTTATCTCATGCGAGGTGTGGAATGAAAGAAAATTGTGTGTCCCCCTCCATTTGTCATACTTGCCAACATCAAGAAAGAAGCTAGACTTTGGGTCATTACGACTGCCAAAAGATTGAGTGATATCATACCTGGAGGGTAGCCTTTTGTAATATTTTTTATTTATGAATATTCATATAAACTCCTTTTAATTAATTAATGCAGACAAAGTTTTGTCCCTGTTTCCAAAAAAAGAAGAAACCAAACAACAAAGCAACCTCTCAAAAGTTTAGGTTCAGAGAAACCGCATACATCTATGCAAGATAGTATGCTACTGGTTGTTCCAATGTGCTGAATGATTCCTACTAAGTAAAGCACACTACATTGCCCGAGACCTCTTATCCCTAATTCTGGATCCTTCACGGACAAATCCGCCAAACCAAGCTCATATTACATATTCTTACGCAATCAGTGAGGAATCAAATATATGATTAGTTTTGGACGTACAATCAATGAATGACCACCTTTTCAAGAGCTACCGTACTCAGGGTTGGTGAGTTGGTAAAAAGTCCAGTACTAAACTTTATTTGTCCTTTTATTCTTCTTTGTGTTCAGAATTAACTTATAATTTTTAGTTTTTCTACCTTTTGTCTTTACCTTTGGGTTCTGAATTACCTCAAAAAAATAGTTACTAGTATTTACATAAGAACATGGAACTTAAGGTGGTGGTTCAGGCAAAAAGACGAGACTCATTCCACTAATTAGGAGAGATCGAAGACAACTGAGATAGACCCAGAAGCAAATAAGCACTAGATCGTGAAGCATAAGTCAAGTAATTCTAGAGTGCTTATTATCCGCCAATGCTAATAGTGCTACTCTCACAAGATGGAGTAAATGCACATTTATCGACGCTTAAACACTGATTATTGAATTGTCTACACCACCCAAACTTCAATCTAGATGATAACTTGGTCCCCATATATAATTGAAAATCCCTAACCGTAGGGGTTCTCCCCTACGGTAATTGCTCTCAAAAAAAAAATTCTAGATGATAAACCAAAGCAGAGAAGTTAACCTTGCACGAGGATGACCATGAAGTTCGGAGAGCAATGGCACCTTCTACACAACTCAACCAACTATTTCTGCCAGGGCAATTTAAACGAATGGACATGTTTGACTTACCAAATTCAAAGCTGAAACAGAATGAAGAAGTTGGGCTTTTTGTAGTGAAGACCATCACGGGTAAATTTATTAACAATAATCATATAATAGCTATATCATCAAATTATGCAAGAGACAACTCGAGGGTTCATAAGCAATATTTTATTTGACAATGTGTAAATTCGACTTTCCCACTATCTGTTGCCTACAAAATACAGTCCGCAAACAAAGCTGCCTCCCCACTCCTAGAATCTTCTTAGCAGGATTTGACAATATGCCGTGTTTTTACCATTCTTTGCATTCACAACAGGGGAAAGGTGGACACCACTAACAGCAGTTGCGCCCTCAAACAAGTTTTTTTTTTTTGACAAACAAACAAGATTTATTTGCAACAGTATGTTGATAGAGAGAAGGCGAAAAATTGGTACTGAAGTAGTTCTACGATTTATTTGCAAAATGCATCCTGAATGATGACACTTACTCATTTCCAGTGAAAATGCAACAGGGCGACATTCACAGAGCACAAACAGATACGTACACAGGTGCAATACACAAACTGAACTATCATTTGTTACAGTTAGTCAATATACAATCATCTGAAGAAAAAAGTCAGATATACAGCCCTACAGGCACAGCTATAAATCACATCACATGGGGCACAGAGAGTGATGACCCTGGATCTCTCCGGTGGGAAGTCATGCTCCATGAGTGGCCCCTTCGATGAGGACACAAGGAACCTGTCGACCCTGGCCACCGTGTCAACATCGATCATGATACAGAAGACTGCTTCTACGAGACTGCTTCTGGCAATGCTCTATTTTGAAGATATAATAGGTCATCCTTACACAGAACGAAGAACAGCAATGCTGGACTAATTAATAGATGTACTGATAGAAACATTTGTGATATAGAAAGTAACAAAAAATAACCAAAGTGAAATTGGTTCCTAGAGACCTAACAAACTTACACGAAACTAAAATTTAGCTTTCCATGCAATTGTGTGAGTTGCTGTATCAATGAAGGAATGTAGGTGAGCTTACTGACCATTCACACAGATATTGCTGCCATGGTGGCTGCAGTGTGTAACTGGCTAATTAGCCACCCAACCCATAAAGGATTGAGACCATCATCTTAACAGAAAAAGTTTTGCATATCCACACAGATATTTTTGCAATGGCAGGGCAATTGTCGGAAACCAAAATTTGACTTATAAACAGCAAACAAGCAGGCATTCTCTGTTTAAACTGATAACTTACATAGTAGTAATTCTTGGATAAGTTAAAAGAGTACCACAAGGATCAAGTGAATGTGCGAAAGCAATTGTTCTTAGAAATGAGATAAACATGAGGTTGCTCAGACTCTTTGATCAGTTTTGGACATATAATCAAGGAAGGATCACTTTTTCAAAAGAGACCTTTCTCATATACCGTCATTTTGATTCGTCGCAGCAAATAAGTAGAAAAAACAAAAGCAAGAAACTCAAAGGGCATCATAAACTTTGGGCCTGATTGGAATGGGTGCAAAACTTTGGGCCTGATTGGAATGGGTGCAAAACTTAGGACCTGCTTGAATTTGTTGAGCTAAATACTGCTAAACACACAAATTTAACACCAATTCCAAGCAGACAACATTAAGCAAAAAACTATTCCAAAATGAACTTATAAATGTGCTGTTCTTTCAATTTAGTGTGGAAAGAAGAATTGCTTCAGTCGTTTGCTCAGAATTTTGATCAGTTTTGGATGTATAATCAACGAAAGGGCTTTCAAGAGCGATCTTTCTCAGATACCGTCCTTGTGTATCATCAAAGCAACAAGCAGATAAAAAGGAGTGCTTAAGATTGCTTAAATGACCTATTTTTCTTTCATTTTAAGCATAAAATATATGAATTAGTAAGTTATATCAATAGATTAATTGGTTATGCTGCTTGCTCAGAATAGTAGATCAGTTTTGGATGTGTAATCAAGGAAGGAGCACTTCTTCAGGAGTGATACTTAGTACCACCACAAGACTGCAAGAGGCACTATTTGTCGAATTTGAAATTAAAAGACTTTAGCAAAATGACAGTGTATAGCAAAAAAAAAAACAAATCAAGGGGAAGACAAATGTTTGATTGCACAAAGAAGATTTGTGGTGAAGGCCATCAGATAGGAGCGAAAGACTATTTTGTTCAAGTAATCACAGTTTGATCATCTGAACAATGCACTTGTAATCATCATTCAGCCTAGACAAACCGATTACTAAAGAGAAAAAGACCAAATTTGGGCAACGAATTTATCACTATTTTAAGGAAGAATACATGTTTATAATATAGCAGGAGCATGCCAAGAACCTGACAAGGATATTGCTAGCTGTTCATTACAAACTGCGCATGTTTGCTTAGAATATATGATCAGTTTTGGATGTATAATCAATGAAGGAACACTTGTTTAGAGGTACCTTACTCAGATACTATTCATCACGGCAAATATGGTTGTTGTGCTCATAATTTAAAGAAGGGAAACATGACAATAAAAGATAGCAGTCAGATCTTAAAGCTCAAACGACTAATGAATTGTTTGCATTTCAGAATTCCATACGTTTGCTCAGAATATTTGATCAGTTTAGGATGTATAATCAAAGAAGGGAGGCCTTTTACAAGAGCTACCTTACTCAGATACCGTCCTTGTGATTCATCACAGCAAACAAACAAACAAAAAAGTTAAGTAACCCACGAACTAAGTGAACTATGTGGTCTACATTCACAGCAAGAAAACAAAGCAGCGTGGTGAAGCAACCACTGAGGGATGAACTTTTAGACAAAAACACAAACACTGCTACCATAAAGATCTGTACATGTTTGCTCAGAATTTATGATCAGTTTAGGGTGTATAATCAAGGAAGGAGGCCTTTTACAAGAGCTACCTTACTCAGATACCGTCCTTGTGATTCATCATGGCAAACCAAACAAGCCGAAAAATGATAACCTAATTACCACATGAACTAGGCGAAGTACATGGTCTACATTTCACCGCATGATTGAATGCAAAAAAAGAAAAGAAATGAGAACACCCTCGTAAACAATTTTGTGGATGAACGAATGCACAAAAAGAAAACAGGACACCATCATAAGCGGACCAGCAGAAGGGTAATGTTCTAGATAAAAAAGAACAAATAGGTCGCAGATTCGAGTCAAAATTAAGATTTGTGCATTTTTCCCAAAATTAAGATTTGATAGCAGTCAACCGCTGAATTACTTTTTATTTCAGAATTGCACATGTTTGCTCAGAATATATGATCAGTTTAGGATGTGTAATCAATGAAGGAGGCCTTTTTCAAGAGCCAACTTACTCAGATACCGTCCTAGTTATTCATCACAGCAAACAAACAAACAGACAAGGGAACTTAAGTAACCCATGAACAAAGTGAACTATGTGGTCTAGATTGTAGATTCACAACAAGAGAACAAAAGACCAATGTGAAGCAACCCGCTGAAGGATGAACTTTTAGACGAAAAGCACAAACATTGCTATCAAATAAAGATCTGTACATGTTTGCTCAGAATTTATGATCAGTTTAGGGTGTATAATCAAGGAAGGAGGCCTTTTACAAGAGCTACCTTACTCAGATACCGTCCTTGTTATTCATCATGGCAAATCAAAAGCATACAAGGGCAACTTAATTAACCCATGAACTAGCTGAAGGATATGGTTACATTTCAAGCATGATTGAATGCAAAACAAGAAAACAGACCACCATTGTGAAGTGAGCCACTGAAGGATAGAGTTTTATTCGAAGAGCACAAACAATTTGCAGATTTCTGCCAAAATTAAGATTTGTGAATGTTTGCTCAGAATATATGATCAGTTTAGGGTGTGTAATCAAGGCAGGAGCACTTTCTCAAGAGCAACTACTCAGATACCGTCCTTGTGATTCATCACAGCAAACCAAAAACAAATTTAAGTCACACCTAGGAATCTAGGATGCGATGAATACTAATAAATCAGAAAAAATGAACACAGACTAGCATATGTGCATAATCACGCGGGTCAGACCCATCGCTCAGAAACCATCACAGTGAATCTCAGAGCAGCATCGCCCTTACAGCGATACAACACATTGGTGAGGAATGGTCGAAACTCGATACAACCCCCATCTACTTGCTCAAGAAAGTAGGCTACAATGTACGCAGGTTGGAAGAGTAAACATAGACGCTACAACTAGCGCACGCCGTACAGTAGCTATTCCATACGAATCACGTACACCTTCACAGAAGAGCTTGGTTCTATTTTTGCATTACCAACGAACGATTTCAGCTAAGCAAAGAGCACTACATCGCCTGAGACCTCCCATGCCTAAAGTCCGCTTCTACCTCACCGAACCGAGCTCCTCCAACACATTCTAACAAGTACAACGGGTATCGAGGCGGCAGTACGATACCATCGAAGTGGAAGTCAAATAAATCGCACCTTGCGAAGGTGCGTGCTCATCGGGTCTGAGGAGACTCGAGTTGTGTGAGTGGGAAGGGACGACGGGTGGTAAATGGTAGGTGGTGGATGAGGGCGGCGAGCAACCCTAGATCTGGCTGGGATCGGCCGAGGAGGGAGGGAGGTGGGCAGTGGCGGCCGGGCTAGGGTTTGGGTTCGACCATGGAGGCCAGATGCGGCGGCGGCGGCGGCGGCGGCTAGAGGATGAATGGAGGGAAAAGTTTCGTCTCTACGCCGTTATATCGTGGTGGAGGTGGACATTAATCGTTGAGGTCCCTAATGATCATCGTATTCACTTAGGTTATCCACCTTCCGGGATGAATGTTCATCTAATTAGTTTCAGGGGTACTCAGATGTCCGACTGCACATAACCGAACCGTAACCGAAAACCGAAACCGAAAAAACCTAACCGCGACCAAAATTCCGGTTTTTATGGTTAGTGGTTACGGTTTCAGTTAGCAAAAGTGCTAACCGAATGGCCTCCGGTTAATTCGGTTTATAACCGAAAAACCATTGGTTTAACCGAAAAAACCGAAGTGCCCAGCCTAATAGAAAAAATCACGTTGGAAACCCGGACTAATGTGTTATAACTGACATAGAGTGAGCTATAAACATTAAGGGCCACCCGACCTACTGGTTATGACGTGCAGACTTCTGTTTCTAACAGTAGGTAACGAGTTCAAGTCCCAGCTTTGAATGTTATTTTACATTGGCCGAAATTTCCTTTTATTTTTGTCTCTCATTTTTGCAGCACATCTAGTTTGCTCATACAAAATATAAAAATGAAATTATTTGCCATAACATTTATGTCTTACTCAAAAATTCGCGTCAGCTTTGGTTAATTTGGTTATTACCGAAACCGAACCGAAGTTAAATGGTTATTACCGAAACCGAACCGTATTCTCGTACAAAACCGAATTTACCGAAGTATCAAAATCGTATTTACCGTATAACCATATAAACCGAACCGAATTAACCATTTTAACCGAACGCACAGCTGGACTCAGATGTAAAAGAAGCAGGGTATTATTAAGCGCCAAAATAACCGGGCGAGAAGAGAGCAAATCAAAACCCAAAACCCTTGCGCGCCGCGCCGCAGTCCCCTCCCTCTCCCCTGCGATGGTGAAGCGGCTTTCCAGCCCCTCCTACCGCCCACACATCTGTGGCATCAGTCGGAAGTGGGGTCCCCAGGGCGTGGTCGACGTCGCGATGGCGCGAAGGGAGACAGTGGCGAAGGAGTCGGCAGTTTATGTCGTGAATCGTAACGTGTCTAGCTACGCCGACTAGTGGGCGTGAACGCCAACACGGTCATCTCGGAGTGGGGGGCTCACCACCACCGTCGGTCGCCTGGTCATGGTGTCGGAGGTGCTCGATGAGGTTCGTCACTCTCTTTCGCGCGCCGGCGCCTCGCGCTCCTGCTGCTCCATCGTCGAGCCCGCCTCCCGAGTTCGCCAAGAAAAGCCAAGCGGGTACCACGCAACCCGCAAACCATTTTTATCATATGGATTTTTTGGGGGGTCTCTTAGAGTTGCTCTTAGTTCTTGAACGTCGAAGTGGCTAAACAGGTATGGTCCAAGAATTCTGAGGCGGTAAAAATGGTAAAAATGGATGTCCAGATTAGCTAATGAGAAATTGAGAATACAACTGGGTGGTTAATCTATACTATATATCATAGCGCTGCGTTTCAGCGATCAGCGAAGCTGCCCACACCACCGCGCGCCTGTAGATGCTACAGTGACGCGCATCTACAGTGCGTGCGCGTCTCCGCGCCGTCCGATCCGGACCCGACGGTCCCCGAGGTCGTTTTGCAAAACAGAACCTACACTGTCCAGAAATTGCTCCGCAGTCCACAACTTCTCACTAAGAAGGACCTATCCAAAATTTCCAAAATTCCCAGGGACCCCGTTGAAAAATACGCACACAGCCCCCTCCCTCTCCTTCTCTCTCCCGCGCGACCCCGCCACCGCCGCCGACGCCGACGCGCATCGCCGCCGCTCCGCTCCTCCCCGTACAAATCGAACCACACAGAGAGCTTCGCCGCCGCGTCCTCCACCTCCTCGCCGAGCACCGCGTGCCGGGACGCCGCACGCGCGCCGAAATCATCCTCGGCGTGCTCGATGTCCGCCGCCGCCTTTTTGCTCACCGCCGACGGCTCCGACGACCAAATGGTCCGAGCCGCCGCCCGTTCTACTCCCCGTGACCTCCTCTGGGGACTCTGCGTAGCCCCAGGTCCGCGCGCGTGCTCGCCTGCTCGAGCGCGGCCGCGCCCGCCGCCGGCGGGCGACGTCACACGATGATGTCACCACGGTCCCACTGTCAGAATTTTTTACGTAAAAATTTCATAATTATTAAAACCCTGACATGTGGGTCCCAAGTGTCAGATTTTTCACAATTACAGAAAAGTATTGAAATTGAAAAAAAATCTTCTAATCTATGATTCAAAATAATGCAAATAATATGCTAAAAAATTGCAAATTTACCAAATTTTCAAACTTTTCCGCGCAAAAGTTTCACCAAAATTACATTGTGCACACAATAATGCAAACAATATATCAAAAATTTCCAAATTTAACAAATTTGCAAACTTCCCACACAAAAGTTTCAACAAAAAAACCATTGTGCACATTTCAAAATTTAAGAAATTTTGAAATTTACTAAATTTCCAAACTTTCCACATGAACTAATAAATGTACCTTTGGTTGAAGATTTAATTTACGATATTTCTAAATTTACAAAACTTACAAACTTTCCACACAAACTAATAAATGTCCACTTTTTTAAAGATTTGTAGGATTAGTTTTCGAATTAATTTTCCTATTTCCTACCTGAAAAAAAAATCAAATTCCAACAGATTTCAAAGTTTTCGATCACAATGGGCAAGGCGAGTTACCGCGCTAAATTTCACAGACTTCCCACACAAAAGTTCCAACAAAAAACCATTGTGAACGTTTCAAAATTTAAGAAATTTTGAAATTTACTAAATTTCCAAACTTTTCACATGAACTAATAAATGTACCTTCGGTTGAAGAATTAATTTATGAAATTTCTAAATTTACAAAACTTACAAACTTTCCACACGAACTAATAAATGTCCATTTTGTTGAAGATTTGTAGGATTAGCTTTCGAGATAATTTTTCTATTTTTCTCCCTGGAAAAAAAATCTAATTCCAACGGATTTCAAAGTTTTTGATCACAACGGGCAAGACGAGTTACCGCGCTAAATTTCACAACTGTATTACCCATTGTGAATTCAAAAAAAAAAGGAAAAAAAGAATAAGATGAGAAAACTCGATCTCCTCCACGCTAATTTCTAGCCGATAATATTTAACCACAACAGATAAATTAATGTGAATGTTATTCTTTTTTAAAACATTTTAAGATGGGAAAATAGGATCATAGTCAAACATTTTCAATTTGCTACAAAAATTGAAGATACTCCAAAATATATCGGCATGCTCAGGAAAAAAAATGCTACCTATTTATGGCAAAATACGACCATATCTATATTATATATCATATTTGATCATGTCAATCCAGTACATATTTGCATAGAATATAAATGAAATCTTTCTAAGTATAAATTTAATTTTAATAAATTCTTACATAATCCATTTTGTCTAAATATGGAGTTAACTTACAAATTTATTGAAAAATAGAAGCATATTTAAACATTTCAATTTGCTAAGTATTTTAAGATACTCTACATGATAAATTCCGACAGATTTCAACATTTTGAATCCTAAAGGGCACGGCGGCACTCTGCATTATCTTCCCAACTTACATGAATTCATTTCTATTTTCGGTAAAAGTTAGCTAAATTATTTACACCAAACAATTGTTTCCTTAAGCCTGATGGCCAAATTAACTACATTGCCAAAATGACACACAAATATTATGGTAACTAAATTTTTTTACTAATATTAAGAAACTCCCCACATATTTTCTTCGAATTTTGTAACTTTCTAGCCTGCATATACAAGTACAGAAACATTTGTCATTTTAGACAAATTCCTGCTTATTTAAAATGTGAATTTTTTTAAGATCATCTAAACATGGTACTCATGACTGCAAATTAACTACATTGCCAACTAGACTCATACATTTGGTGTGCAATTTAGGGAAAAAAAACTAAAATTACAAATAAGGAATTTTTTTGAAATCTTTCCACAATAAATTTGACGTGAATTTATCGACCTTCTCGACCATAATTTCTAGTTGCTGATCTTTAACCACGACAAATGGGATAACAAAAAAAATGCAGTATGCCGCCCCACCGAGTTTTTTGAGATAATGTAAATGCATTTCCCCTAATTATATGGAGTTAAATTTAATAACTGCTCACACATTGCATTCTCATTAATTGTGGAATTAAATTAAATATTTAAGACAAAATACACGCATACTTGAACATTCCAACTTGCTAAAAATTTAGAGATACTCGAAATAACAAGTTCTTTCTTTTCCTTTGCGTGTTTTCATTCTTCCTATTCTTTTATCTTTTTCTTTGCCTTCTTCCAATGTCACCAAACTTAAATATTTTTGAACAGTTCGTCCATATACAAAGTTGACATTATGTACTTCTGTCCGTGATTACAAACACTCTATATTAAGAAAACCAAATACACTTAATTATACGTTATACATACATTAATATACCTAATACTACTGCACATATCAATGCAACGGGCGCGGCGTGTCGCCGCGCGAATTTACCTAGTATAGTAAGAAGTACGAGCACTTTATTGCTTTAGATGTAGGTGATACATCCCGTATCTACCTTTTTAGACAGTTTTGTATTTTTTTGCTATTTAATTTGCATGGTTTTAATAAAACTAACCCAAACTGACGTTTTCGGCGGAATTATCTTGGTGCGCCACCATGGCTACGAGCAAGAGAAAGGGGCGGGAAGAGCTAGGTCACCAGGTTGGGTCAGGTTGTTTGGGCTGAGTGTTGTTTAGAATGGGGGCAATTTTGGTATAACCGAATAACTCGCAACTATTTCACACGCTGACGAACGGAAGTTCTTTGGCATATGACAGAAGTGGTATTTTGGCATCAAAAACGTAAACTACAGTGCCAATCTTGGTTTTTGGAGTGGTAGTTGGAACTCTTGGTTTCACTAGTAGCATACTGGCAATTTTCTCATATATTGAGATAATCATCGGCAACATCGGTTGAACCCATCGGCCATCGTTGTAGTCGTAAAGCGGTAGGGTGGGTGCATAAGGGCATCTGTAGTTTGCCCAAGCAAAATTTGCTATGTGAGAATACATGACATCGTTGCTAAATGTTGTTGGACATGCACAATGTAGCTATTGTTAAATTTACTTATATATAGGTCCAACTCTCACAAAAATTAAATAAAATACTCTCCCTTTTATGGGTTCATGTGGTAGCTAAAGCACTAGATGGGAGAAAGTGTATTTTTATTGCATTACAAAACTGGACAACAAACTAATCAGTAAGAAACATCTCTGAAAGTGTAACAATAGGAACCTCATCCCTCCGCGCAAGATGATGTGCTACTTGTTCCAAATGCGCAGACGATTCCTAATAAACAACGCACAGTCCCTCGCCCGAGACCTCCCATACCAAAATAGTATCCTTCATGGGCCAATCTGCCAAACCAAACTCAGATTCAAATTCCTATTTAATTTATTTGTATAATGAGGGCACCAAATATATGATCAGTTTTGGATGTACAATCAATGAAGGGTCACATTTCGAGAGGTAACGTACTCAGATTTGGTGAGTTGATGAAAAGTCTAGTGCTGAACTATTTTTGTCCTTTTATTTTTCCGTGTTCCGAATTAACTTATTTTTATCTAGATTTTGAATTACTTTTCTAAAGAGTCCAATACTGATACAAGGGCATGAAACTTAAGATGGAGGTTGATGCAAAAAGATTTGAATAATTCCATTAATTAGGATGGATCAAAGACATGAAACTTAAGGTGGAGGTTGATGCAAAAAAGATATGAATAATTCCATTCATTCAAAGAGATCAAAGACAATTGAGACAAAAAACAAAAACAAAGAAGCATAGGATCGTGAAGCATAAAGATAAGGATTCTCGAGTGGTTATCATCTGCACATGCTCGTAGCGCTGTTCTCACTCAAATGGAGTAAATGCAGATGGAATAGCGACACTTAAACAGAAGGGGCCGTCGATTATTAAATTTAACCGCATACTAGAAATAACCAGTCAGACCAAACTATGGGCACTAATCTAGAAGATGAAACAAATTAGAGAATTTAACCTTGGCCAAGGATGACCATAGAGGCCAGGGGTACAATGGCACCTTCTCCGCAACTCAACCGACTTTTCTGGGAGGGCAGCTAAAACAAATTGCCATGTTTGACCTATCAGTTTCAAAGATAAAACTAAAACAAAGCAATTGGGATTACTGTAGGGAAGACAACCATCATGGCTAACTTTATTAATAATCTTAAAATAATTGTAACATCTACCAAATTATGCAAGAGAAGAGTAGAGGGTCCATTAAAGCAGTTGCATGGATAACCAAGATAGCTCATCGGCTACAACAATAAATTCAACCTATCTTCTCTCTGTTGCCTACAATATACAATCCACAAACATAGCTGCCGCCCCCATTCCACCAAATGAACATGTTGGTAGAAGAGGATGAAAAAATTGCACTAAAGGTAGTCCCGTGATCTATTTGCGCTAACTGATTTTACTTTCTATGATCTGTTTGCAAAAAGCAGGCTGAATGATGACACTTACATTCATTTCCAGTGAGAAATAGAAGAGGGCGACATTCATAGAGCACAAACATATTAGGTCACAGGTGGAAATACACAAACTTAACTTTCCTGTGTTACAGTTAAAGTCAATATACAGTCATCAAAAGAAAATTCGATATACAAACAAAAGAAACAGTCACTGTGGAGCCAATTTAGTCAGGAAATCGACTGATTTGATATGTGCAACAAGCACCCCAGGCAGCCTTCAGATGGTGATGGCCCGGCACCTCTCTGGCAAATAGACAAGGACAACAAGAACCCGTCCATCCTGGCCGCTGTTTCCAGGTCGACATGCCTAGGCCGTCGCCCAATAACATAGATCTTCCTCCTGACAGCCACAAGCTCGCACGACGCGTTAAGTTATCCAACAGCCTGTCCAGCATCAACCACTCCTTGGTCTCTTTAACCCACTTCATTTCGTTCACTGTGTAATTCTTATGAAGCTTTGTTATCTGCTGAGATCAAACGATTTTCTATGAGACTTACATAAGGGAACATGCAGCATTACATGCTGCGAATTGTGGCATGAGAGAAGGCGGGTCAAATTTCACATGATTGTCACACCGTCAGTCAGGCCATGTGTTCGCAAAAAAAAAAAAAGTCAGGCCATCTCCCAGAAACGGCAGGCTTTGCTCTGACCGCAGGTCCCAGATTGCCGTGGGATGTGTAGTCCTAACCCCAGAAGAAGAAATTTAGATCAACAACCCTTCTAATCCCTGGCTTCACCGTGTAATTTGTTTATGTCGTCATGGGATTGTAAATCCAAGTTACTGCCACTGCTAGCCTAAGCACGACCAAAAGCAAAAATGCAAAATCATATATGTCTGATAGGTACAATTGTTCTGATGCAGGTTGGGGGCATGGAATTGGAATTGACAGCAAGAAGAGACTTTTTTTCCTGAAGGTATGTTTCATTTTTTTAGTCATTTAATTTGAATCTGTGATTTTTTGCTGTATTTGAAATCTATATAATTGTTTCTATCAATCGCTTAGGAACATCTCACTTATTTACCTTCCATAAGCTCCCATTTATTTAAGAACATCTCAGTTACTTTTATCAAAAGTTTGATCTGATGTCATCTCACAAAACTGTGTGCTCGGTTAGTATTGTTGTTACAATTGTGAAACGAAACTACACCTAATATGGGGAAAGTGCGATAAAAAATGATTGGTTCTACCGTCAAACTACATCTATTTTAGACAATATGGAACTTTGGCATAATGTTTATGGTTTGAACTTATGTATTTTCAGGCCAGTAACTTATGTATTCTCCCAGCATGACTATGGATGATCAAACGGTTTAAGAACATGCATGTATTGGCGAAGATATCCTACAAATTTCATTTCGTCGGACACGATTTTGCGCCAGTGGTTTGTTTAGTTGATTGATCAGGCGAGTGACGCGGTTTTCTTGCTACTCGGGTTAAAAATAGTATACATGATTCATGCACCAAATTACTTGTTTATATGGTGGCATGTGTTGTATTTTCCCTTCCTACACTATTTTCAGGTGAAATACCACACATAGAACATAAACAAATATGTTATTTCCTTTGCTGTTCGTGGCTGCAATGCGGCATTTCCTTTGCTGTTCATCCAGGGTCCCCGTGTCGCAGATATACCAAACTTAGAGTAACTGACACACTGACACTGTATGACTATACAACATATATTCTACATTGTGTATGTAAAAACATTCAACTGAATCATATTTTGTGTCTTGTAGAGACGTGCGTGCACGTGCAAGGCAACTAGTATAATCAAGGAGCAAAACAAACACTGCCGTGAAGCGATCCACTCAAGGATTATCTTTTTGACCATAAAAGCACATACCCAGATACATGTTTGCTCAGAGTATATGATCAGTTTAGGGTGTATAATCAATGAATTAAGCTTTTTTCAAGAGCCACCGTACTCAAATACCGTGCTTCCTACTCATCATGGCAAACAAACAAGTAGACAAGGGTGACTTGATTAACCTAGGAAGATATGGTGTACACATCAAGCTTGAAAGAATGCACAAAAAGAAAACAGAGCAGCGTTGTGAAGGTACCCAATGAAAGGTTAAATTTTAGTCGAAAAGCACAAATAGATTGCAGTGTCTGCGCTCAGATTAGGTAGAATCAAGAGTGTTAGAACCATCGCCCCTTGAATAATCAAGAAGGCAACCCACGGAAGATGCTAGCTACAGCACAATGACGCGGTCGCGTCAGCTGCAACTGCTAAACACCGAGGCTACAACTCGCAAACCTTGCATCGTTGCTATTCCGTACGAACCGTGTCCACCAACTAAAGACAGGACAGTACTGATTATTCGTCCTCTAGCAACGATTCCCGGTAAGCACAGCACAATACATCTCCCGAGACCTCCCATCTCTAAGTAAAGTAAATCTGCAACTACCGCTGGTGAGTACGCTGAGGGATAACACATTCTAACCGGACCAATAGAAAGAACGAGGCTCCAAGCGCATCGGATCTGAGGAGATTCGAGCAGCTGTGGAGATACGAAGTGTAGGTGGAGTATGGGGGCGTCGGGAATGAGGGTTTGTGGTCTGCCATGGTGGCGAGAATGTTATATGGTCGTGGAGGTGGATATTACTATTAATAATCTTAATAAAGTTGTGGCATCTACCAATTATGCAAGAAACGGGTAGAGGGTCCATTAAAGCAGTTGCACGGTAGATTATTAAGGAAACATAACTTCATGATCTTTGTGCCGTGCTCCATCAGCTGGCCAGTAGACAAGGACACCAAGAACCCGTCCACCCTGGCCGCCGTGTCCAAGTCGATCACGGCCATGCTCAGCCCTGCCCAATAACATAGATCTTCCTCCCGATAAAAAGGCTCGCAGGGCGCATTAGGTTGTCCGACAGCCTGCCAGCATCAACCACTCCTTAGTCTCTTTTACCCACTTCATGAGCTTTGTACCCGACCCGTGGAATAATTTTTTTTTTGAAACATTTTCTCCATTTACTCAAACCACCAAGTTACGATTACAATCAGATTCAATCAGTCCAGCCACGCAGGGAGGAGCTGACTGAACCATCACACAACCATCCAACGAATAACCAAGTTTAGCTAATTCATGTGCCACTGTATTGTTTGCACACTTTACATTACTGAACTTATAATCTGGAACAAGACTAAGTAAATCATGCATGTCTCTCACCACAGCAGCAAGAATGGATTTGTTCGGTTCCTTCTTCTGCAACGCCTTGATAACAGCAGCACAATCATTCTCCACAATGACTGGATTGATACAAAAACGAATAATCGCCTTAATACTCATGTTTCCAGCAAGAGCTTCAGCCATTTCCGCAGTACGACAATGTTCTAAGCATCCCCAGGCAGAAAGGAGAAGATTCCCCCCGTCATCTCTTAGGATGGCCCCCCAAGAGGCTAAATTTTTACTCTCCAAGAAACCAGCATCAAAATTCAGTTTACACCATCCCGGTGGTGGTTTAGTCCAGCACATATCCTGACACGAGAGCATAGAAGTGTCAGTTTTGGAATCATTAAAAGCTGGTTGTTTACCTTTTGGATCGGCCAAAATTTCAATATCAGTGGTAACACTATTGAAATTTAGACAATTCTGAAGGAAATGGGCAGACTGATTAATCCCACACTTTCCATATCCGAAAATCACATTGTTTCTTAAGTGCCAGGTATGCCACCAGAGCAGAAGAAGTTTAGAGCGCATGTCTTCATTCACTTGGCCAAGCAGATTTAAAACCCAGTCCTGTCCGGTAAATTTGAAGGCATCCTCTTTTGGCAAATTCCAGTCATCTCTTAGTCTGTGTCTAAGAGCTCTTGCCTTAGTACAAGAGACCATGGCATGAAAAGCATCTTCAGGTTCTGTTCCACAGATAGAACAGGTAGGCAGCACATCCATTTTCCTGCTGCATCTAAGTTCTTGGACCCCAAGCGAGTTGGAAGCAAGTTTCCAACCAAACACTCTCACCTTTGGTTGAACCTTAGCATTCCAAATCAGATTCCAAGAATTCCGAACCCCAGGTTTGTTATTACTCATTCCTTCTCCCCCATTATTATCCTGAAGCTCCAATGCAAGCCTGTAGGCATTTTTTTACAGTAAACATACCACTTTTCTCGTATTGCCACGCAAGGTAGCCCTCCCCTGCTCTACCAGACAGTTTGATCTGTAAAATATATTCTGCATCCGCGGCATGGAACATTGATCTGATGAGCTGCACATTCCAGGATTTTGACTCTTGATCAATAAGGTCAGAGACCCATCGCCTTCTCGAACCAGAAGCATTCCCAATTAATTTAAATTACCCCTTGGCACCTAATTATCTCTCCAAATCCTAACTTTTTCCCTGTTATTTATTGCGCCAGATCATACCATGCTTGAGGAGATCTAATCCATGCATTATACCCTGCCAGCTAGGAGAAGTGTTTTTAATAAAGGCTGTGTCTAAAAGTTCTCCTGAAGGAAAATATTTAGCCTTGAGGAGCCTAGCACAAAGGTTGTCCGTATATTCTATTAGCCTCCAGGCCTGTTTAGCTAACAGAGCTTGATTGAACAATCTCAAATCACGAAAGCCCAATCCTCCTTTGCATTTAGGTTGAATCATCTTCTTCCAAGACATCCAATGTACTTTCTTGCGGTCCTCTTCATCTCCCCACCAGAAATTTATGATGATTTGTTCAAGTTCATCACACAAACCAGCAGAAAATTTGAATACACTCATAGCATGTGTAGTAATTGACTAAGCCACTGCCTTAATCATAGTTTCTTTCGCAGAAGATGACATGTATTTTTCACACCAGTCAGAGCATTTTTTTCCTCATTCTCTCTTTATGAGATTGGAATTTCTCATTTTTTAACCTTCCTTCCGGAATTGGGAGGCCAAGGTATTTGTCATCAAAACTTGAGGTGCTCACATTCAGAATAGCAGCGGTCTTCTTTCCATCTTCCTCTGAACAAAACTGCCCCAACATAAGGGAACATTTGGCAGGACTGAGAAGCTGACCCGTGCTTGATTCATATTCCCGCAGAATTGAGTTGATCTTAATAGTCTCTTCTTCATTAGCTTTAAAAAAGAGGAGACTTTCATCAGCAAAGAGCAGATGGGAGATAACATGACTCCTTCTGCAAATTTGTAGACCTTGTAAATTTTCTAGATGGATCTGATGCTGGAGTAAAGTTGAAAGTCCTTCGGCCACAAATAAGAAAAGGTAGGGCGAGAGAGGGTCGCCTTGCCTTAAACCTCTCGTGGGCTTGAACTTCTTCAACAGTTTCTCATTTAACTTGACCGAGAAGGAGACTGTTTTTACGCATGTCATAATCCAACTTATCCATCTTTCAGCAAAACCAAATTTTCTCATAGCTTCCAACCCGTGGAATAATATATATCCACCTGTTCTATCATTTGAAACTACAAATATATGATTTAGCAAATTATATTAGAATTCTAATTTGCACCTGATTGCTAAGAATATTTGATCAGTTTAAGATGCATAATCAAGGAGCGCTCTCTCAGGAGTGGTCCTTCTCAGGTACCATTCTAGGACTATCTGAAGGCACTATTTGGCAACTTTTAAATTAATAATACGCTAACAAAATGACATCAGATAGGAAAACAATGTTTGATTGCACATAGAAGACTTGTGGTGTTGGCCATCAGATAGGAGCGGAAGACTATTTTATTCAAGTAATCACAGTTTGGTCATCTGAACTATGCACTTGTGATTCGGCCTATACAAACCATTTGCTCGAGAGAAAAATGACTCAGTTTAAGCTTATCATTATTTCAAGCGAGACAACATGTTTATAAAATAGCGCACAAAGGTAAGTAACCCATGAACCAAGTGAACTATGTGGTCTACATTCACAGCACAAAACACCATTGTGAAGCAACCAACTGAATGATGAATTTTTAGACAAAAAAACTAACATTGCCATCTAATAAAGATATGTACATGTTTGCTCCAAACATATGATCAGTTTAGGGTGTATAGTCAAAGAAGGAGGCCTTTTAAAAGAGCTACCTTACTCAGATACCGTCCTTATTATTCATCATGGCAAAACAAGCAGACAAGGGTGACCTAATTAACCGAGGAACTGAAATGATATAGGCTACACATCAAGCTTGAAAGAATGCACAAAAAGAAAACAGAGCAGCAGTGTGAAGGTACCCAATTAAGAGTTAAGTCTTAGTCAAAAAACACAAACAGATTGCAGTCTCTGCGCTCAGATTTGGTAGAATCAAGTGAGTGTTAGAACCATTGCTCCTTGGATAATCAAGGAGGCAACCCACGGAAGATGCTAGCTACAACACAATGACGCGAGATGATCGGCAGGGTCTGCTAAACATCGAGGCTACAACTCGCACACTCTACATGCTCGCTATCCCGTACGAATCGCGTCCACCTGGAGGCGACAGGAGCGTACGGACTGTTCCTCCTGCACGAACGATTACTCCTAAGCAAAGCACAATATATCGCCCGAGACCTCCCATCCCGAAGTAAAGTACATCCGCATCTACCGCTGGTGAGTACGCTGAGGGACAACACATTCTAATCGGACCAATAATAGGAAGAACGAGGACACGGGCGCATCGGATCTGAGGAGATTCGAGCAGCTGTAGACGGTCGGGGGAGAGACGAAGTGTAGGTGGCGTATGGGAGCGGGGGAGAGACGAAGTGCAGGTGGCGTATGGTTTGTGTTCAGCGAATGGATCCGTCTCTACGCTGTTATATCGTCGTGGAGAGAGCAAATTGCACATGATGATTGCACAAAACACACCCCAGGTTTTGGTCTAATTATTTGCACTTGGCCCAAACATACGAATTACAGCACTTGCAGTTTTAGCCAGGAATTTTGAGCAGCCTAACGGGACACAAATACACTGATTTTAGCTAGCAAAATTATAGCACAATTTTATGAATTCTTGGATCATATAAGGTCTTATGACGTTTTATAATTCCTAATTAAAATGTCTCTTGATACAACATAATTCACTTACTTAAAAAATCAGTAATTACAAAAGAGACACTTATTTTAGAATTAGACTAAAAGTTCCAGTTAAGAAGCCTAATTCATTTATTTGGGCCAGCTGCAACTAGTTAGACCAAAATCGGGGTCGACTGCAAAAGAAGTTTGTATTATGTGTTTTGTGCAACTCTGCTACCAAAGGTTGGTATTATGTGCAATTTGCTCGTGGAGATGGATATAATTCGTACATGCCCCTCGTTCCCTGATTAGTCGTAACGTTTTAGTCGTTCTTTGCCTTACGGGACAGATGTAGATTAACATATTTTATTGGTACTCAGATGTAAAAGAATCAGTCTTATCAAGCACAAGAATAACCGAGAGAATACAGAAAAAGGGAACCCCAAAACCCTTGCGCCCCACTGTCGTTGTCCCCATCCCTCCAATGGAAGCGTGGCCTCCTCTTGCCCCTGCCGCCGGTGATAGCGTGGTGGGAGATGGCGGCGACAGAGTTTGCGGGGCAGGCGGTGAGCCGAATCATGTCCCGGTCCCGATGCGTCAACTTGACCGTCATGGCAATGGCCGTCATGGACGCCAACACGGTCATCTCAGGCGGCGCCACGCTCGCCACCACCTCGGGCCACCTAGTCACGGTGTCGGAGGTGCTCCACAAGGTGCAGGACGTGGCCGCGCACCGGCGCCTCACACTCTTGCCCACCCCCAGTCGAGACTGTCGAGCCCGTCCCTGAGTTCCTCAAGAAAGGTCGAGACATTTTTGCTCCACGGTTCCTGTATTATTTCTGGAGTAATATAGCCCATGAACTTGTCGGCGGGGTTCAATTAGGTTACAGTACTCCGTGAATATAGTTTTAGTCGCAAAGCACAAACAGATTGCAGTCTCTGCCTTCAGATTTGGTAGAATCAAGCGAGTGTTAGAAGCATCGCTCTTTGATTATTCAAGGAGACAACCCACCGAACATGCTAGCTACAACACAATGACGCGGTATCACCGGCAGCGTCTGCTAAACACCGAGGCTACAACTCGCACACTCTGTATCTTCGCTCTTCCGTACGAACCATGTCCACCTGCTTAACACAGGAGCATACAGATTGTCCGTGCTATACGAACGATTCCCGGTAAGCACAACACAATACATCTCCCGAGACCTCCCATCCCTAAGTACAGTACATCCGCTGGTGAGTACGCTAAGGGACAACACATTCTAACCGGACTAGTAGGAAGAAGAACGAGGCCCCAGGCGCATTGGATCTGAGGAGATTCGAGCCGCGCAGCTGCGGGGGAGAGACGAAGTGTAGGTGGCCTATGGGGGTGTAGAGGAAGGCAAGTGGCGGCGGCGGGAGGTTCTGGCATGGTGGCGAGATGCGGTGGCGGGAGGATGGAGCGAATGGATCCGTCTCTACGCTGTTATATCATCCTGGAGAGAGCAAATTGCACATAACACGTAACCAGGACCGTACCTGGGAATTTGGAGGCCATGTGCAAAATTTAATAGGCCGCCCTATGCATAGTAGACAATGTAACCATGAAAAAAACAACTCTGCTCCCGTTTAGTTTTGCTTTCAGAAATATTCCGATCGGCGATCGTAGCCGAATAATCACTAAAATTTTGGCCGCTCTGGTTTTTATTCCGGGTATGGTTCATTAGTTTTTATTTAAATTCCATTTAAATCTAACCAAAATATAACTTAATTTAATGAAAGTTGCTTGAATTTGTGTGTGGCATTTTAATATCTGAAATAAATTGACCGAAGACAATTGCTTAAGTGTTCACCGACATGATTATTTTTTTATATTTCTAACAAATTTCAATCAAGAGTGATCACGTAACATTTTCCTTGAGAATTACTACCTCTCTTTGAAGATAGATGATATCATAGTATTTTTATCTTTTCTATTTACCGGGGTTATCATTGATTATTTCTAAATAAAAATATATAGATTTGTCAGCTGACACAAAATGGTCTACTAAAAAACTCACGTTCGGTTGAATAGAGGTAGTACCTACTCAAGAAGTCACGTTCGGTTGAATAAAATTTGGGGCCCTAATCAATTGTGGGCCCTGTTTCAGGTGCACACTCTGCACCTGCTTGCGATACGGGCCTACACATAACATAGTTGTACAAAACACAAAAAACAAACTTGTTTTGCAGCTGACCCAGGTTTTGGTCTAATTAGTTGCACTTGGCCCAAACATATGAATTACAACACTTAACAACACACTTACAGTTTTACCGAGTTGTGATGCCAGGAATTTTAAGCAGCCTAACGAATTATAATATCATATTTGTAATTACAACAATATGGCATTAAAAAAATTATTCAAAAGATTTACCATATGTGACAAGTTTTATGAAGTTAGATGGATATGAGTTAGTTCAATCTCTAACAGGTTAGGGCATTGGTTAAAGATTAGAGTGATGAAACTTTAATGTCATTTAATGCCCTAAATAGGATCGGATCATGGCCATTTATATTCTAGAAAAATTTGAACCTAATACAAAACATACGATATAGCGGGATGCCATACACGGCAGCTGGAGTAATCAGAGACGTTGATTAGTTGGAAGGTAATTGTGAGATATGCCCAAAGAGACTCGCTCTGGTGGACCATGCCTTCTGTGCCTTGAACGCACGAAATGATGAAAAGAAAGTGCATCCTATCCTGCTGCTGTAGCTAACGCGTAGGAGCCGAAGTCAATCCCTTAAAACACTCCTCCCCGAGGGGACGTTATCGGTCGCTTCGTTCCCTTGCGGAGTGCCGAGGGCGTTTTCAGGTTTTCCTGAGCATTTTAGAACCTTGAGGTCATTAGGCTTGGACTGGCAATGGAGAGGGAGAGCGAGGCGATCTTGGGCGATCGTGGCGGCGGCCTAGGGTTTCAACCCTAGCCGTCGCCGCCGGCGCCACCTGCAGCTTCATCGTCGTCGGCGGCGAAAATTGGATGGGTCCTCGCCTCCTCTAGTTGCCGTTCTGGCACTAGGAGGGGTGGGGACCTCGGACCTGCGCACGGCGCTATACGAAGGTCCTTAATGTTAGAGCTTGGTTTTGGTCGTCATCTTCTTCGTTAATGGAGATGGTATCGTCTGCAATAAGTGATCTTCCACGCTTCGTTCGACGGCGAGATATCCTTCCCGACGTCAATGGTGGCTTTGGAAGATTAAGTCTTTCTAGGTATGGTTCTTCATATCTTGTTTCGCCAGATCAATTTTGGATTGTTTCCCATGGTTGCCGCGAGGAGGTTTGTCCTCGCAATATCTATCCCGGTACTACGTCTTCGGCAATGGTGATTCGTTCTCTCGGCTCCCAACGACATCGACAAAGTGGTTCAGTTATTTGTCCCTGGAATATCAGTGGTGGTGCTCTTGCTGATGTTGCTTGATTAATTTAATGGCTGCGTGCGTGCACAAAGCTTTGGCATTGCGGCTCAAAATTAAAAAGGGAGAACCTTCGGTGGTATTCACAGGTCTGTGGTTTGGTGTTTTCGGCGTTGTTCTACGGCTGCCTTCAGAAAAGTACAAGATTGTGTCATGGATGAAGAAAGGGCTTGAAGATCTCATTGATTTGCTCGTCTTTTTTAGTTTTGTTTTTCTAATCGATGTAATCGTGTACTCTTTGCTTGTTTAATATATGTGGAAAAATTCAAAAAAAGGCTTGGACTGGCAAGTGTTTTAAGAGGGTGGTAAATTATCAAGCTGCAGATCTTTGGGCAAACATGTGCATTAACTTTATCGTTGTTTGTTTTTACGTACTACAATATGTTGACATTTTGCAGCAAGTAGCCTAAAACTAGCCTTGTACATGGTATAATTAGGCCTTAACTATCGAATGTTAACTTATCTAACAATCACATATTGACAGGAGGGAGAGATTGACTTGTACATCATCATTGTTTGCAGTTATCAAGTTCACCACGGAAAAGGAGACCTTCAAACACTGTGAGATGTTGCTATGAAGATTATCGCTCTAGCTTACATGCTGGAGGCTAAGGTCCATGGGACCAGCCATTTGCGGGATTTACCTATCACATGCAAGGGTGTATAATCAAGGAAGGAGGCATTTTACAGTATCTACCTTACTCAGATACCGTCCTTGTTATTAATCATAGCAAACCAAACAACCAGACAATGGTAATTTAATCAAATCGTGAACTGGTAAAGTACATGGTCTACATTCTGAGTATGATGTGAGTGCACGAAAAGAAAACAGAACACCACGACAATGTATTTTGAGCATGATTGAATACACACAAAAAAAAAACACCATCGTGAAGACCAGCTGAAAGTTAAAAGTTTTATATAAAAAAGCACACCAACCCATGAATAACTTTCCATTTCAAATTACACATGTTTGCTCAGACTATATGATAAGTTTAGGATGTGTAATCAAGACAACAGACAAGGGTGACTTAATTAACCAATGAACTATGATCTACGTTCACAACAAGAAAACAAACACCATGCTGAAGTGACCAAATGAAAGATAAATTTTTAGTGCGAAAACAATCTTGATAGCCGTCAAAATTAACATTTGTGCTCGTTTGCTCAGAATATATGATCACTTTAGGATGTGTAATCAATGAAGGGCCCTTTTTCAAGAGCCACCTTAATCAGATAGAATCCTTGTGATTCATCACATCAAATAAGCCAAAACATAAGTCACTGCTAAAGATGCATTAAACTTTGACAACTCAAATGGCGATTGAACGCAGTCCAACATATAGTACCTTACGACTAAGATGAGGAAGAAACACGCCTTCAAGAGAGGTCATGTTCTGTTGAACTGAAGTGAAACATTCGCTCAGGTAACAGTACCAGCTTGAGTATCGTCACACGAGGTGAAGGCCCGTCGCTCAGATCTGAACGACAGCTCAGTACGTACGTTGATATAGACACTCTCTGCAGCAGACAGTACGCTACAAGTTGATTGTAGACTACGAGCTACTACCACTCAGGAAGCCACACTACATCGCCCGAGACCTCCCATGCCCAAGATCTGCGTCTACCGCTGGTGAATCCACCGAAAACGAGGTCGGACAACCCATATAGTCGAATCAAATCAATCGCACCTTGTGTAGGTGTGTGCTCATCGGATCAGAAGAGGTTCGAGCAGGGGAGGAAGGGAGGTGGGAGAGGATTTGTCTCTACGATGTTATATTTGTGGTGGAGGTGGATATTATTCACGGAGACTCATTATTGTCTCATTATTCGTACTATTTTACTGGTTTTGCACCTTTCGGGACGTATTTACATTTATATATTGTTTTGAGGACTCATATGTAAAAGAAGCAGCAGTGTATTAAGCGCCAAAATAAACCTATCGGAAAGAAAAAACCGAACCCCAAACCCTAGCGCGCCGCCGCCGCCGCCATTGTCCGCATCCTCTCCCCAGCGATAGAATCCTGGCCGGCTCTCGCCCCTGCCGCCGGCGACAAGGCTTTCGCGACCCCCCCCCCCCCCCCCCCCCCCCCATCACGGCTAACTTTATTAACAATAATCATCTAACAGCAAATTATGCAAGAGACAACTCGAGGGTTCATAATCAATATTCTATTCAACAATGTGTTATTTCGACCTTCCCACTATCCGTTGCCTACAAACAAAATACAATCCACAAACATAACTGCTTTGATGATATGCCCGTTTTTTTTTTGCCATTCTTTGCATTCACAACAGGGGAAAGGTGAAGACCACTAACAGCAGTTGCGCCCTCAAACAAGATTTATTTGCAACAGTATGTTGATAGAGAAGGCGAAAAATTGGCACTGAATTAGTTATACGATTTATTTGCAATATTCAACCTGAATGATGACACTTCCTCATTTCCCGTGAAAATGCAAAAGGGCGACATTCACAGAGCACAAACTGATATGGCGGCAATACACAAACTGAACTATCCTTTGTTACAGTTACTCAATATATAGTCATCTCAAGAAAAAAGTCAGATATACATCCATACATGCACAGCTATAAATCACATGGGGCAAATATGTGCACCAAACACCCTGCACCCACAGGTAGACATACATATAGGAGGTCAATTATTCTATTATCCTTTCAGATAGTGATGGTCCTGTATCTCGACGAGGAGACAAGGAACAGTTCTGTGCCAAGGGACTGGGCCAGCTTGTAGAGCGTCCCATCATCCCGTCGGCCGGCAGAGGACAATGACCGTTTGCTGTTCCAAGCAGCCTATGTCAGGGTTGAGCATGGGATCCTTGTGCGCAAACCAGGAGCCGGTGCCTTTGTCGGTAGATGTCCCATGAATTTGGCAACTTGTCTGTCAAACCAAGTCCACCAGTAACATAAAGCTTATCATTAAGAGATGCAGTTACAAAATAGCATCTGAAATACAAAGAAACCGTGCTTAAGTGAGTTGTGCACTGGATCGAAAACAACAAAAGGCATTGGACAATACAAAAGACAGAAGCTGACGGACTGCCAGTAGTACCTAGCAGTAGGCATGGGGGCTGCTCTGCTCCAGGATTTTGAAGCAGCATAATAACAATATACTTCATCATTGACATCTTTTAGCCAGGTACAACCACCCAAAAGAAACCACTCTTGTCTAAGGTTCCCTGACCTGGATAACTTTCAAGGTACGGCTTGTAGGGTCATGAGCAAGAACATAGCATTCGTAGCCTCTACCCTACGATCACATAAATCCAGACTCGTCCAAGCTGTTCCTCTTGCGGTAGGAGTGTCACTCTTTACTGCATAACAATGCAGTCCATCTCCTTGAAACACATCTGAGAGCATTAAGACACTCCCGAGGAACCCTTGCTAAGCAAAGAAGAGTAATCTCATCAGGGAGACCATTAGTAAGCGGGGTCTCGAAGACAGCAGATTCCATCTCATCTTTCTACAAGACTGCTTCTGGCAATGCACTATTTTGAAGATGATAGGTCATCCTAACACAGAACAAAGAAGAAGAGAACAGCAATGATGGACTAATTAGATGTAGTGATAGGAACATTTGTGATACAGAAAATAACAAAAATAACTAACGTGCAACTATATACAAATTGGTTCCTTGAGACCTAACAAAACTTCCATGAAACTAAAATTTAGCTTTTCATGCAAATGTGTGAGTTGTTGTATCAAAGAAGGAATCACGTGAACAGTTATTCCTTAATTAGACACAACAAAACGAATTAATGTAGGTGAGCTTACTGACCATTCACACAGATATTGCTACCATGGTGGCTGCAGTGTGTAACTGGCTAATTAACCACCAAACCCATAAAAGCTTGAGACCATTATCTTAAGATAAAAGGTTTTGGATATCCAAAGAAAATTCTCTGCAAATGAGTCTATTTTGGCAATGGCAGGGCAATAGTCGGATACCAAAATTTGACTTATAAACAGCAAACAAGCAGGCATTCTATGTTTAAACTGACAACTTACATAGCAGTAATTCTTGGATAAGTTAAAAGAGTACCACAAGGATCCAGTGAATGTGTGAAAGCAATTGTTCTTACAAATGACAAAAACATAAGGAGGTTCAGACTCTTTGATCAGTTTTGGATATATAATCAAGGAAGGATCGCTTTTTCAAAAGAGACATTTCTTATATACCGTCCTTTTGATTCCTTGCAGCAAACAACTAGAAAAAACAAAAGCAACAAACTCAAAGGGCATTATAAGCTTTGGGCCTGATTGGAATGGGTGTAAAACTTAGGACATGCTTGAATTCGTTGAGCTAAATACTGGTAGGCACACAAATTTAACACCAATTCCAAGCAGACCACATTAAGCAGAAAAAATATTAAAAATGAACTTATAAATGTACTGCTCTTTCAATTTAGTTTGCTTAGAAATTTGATCATTTTTGGATGTATAATCAAGGAAAGGGCTTTCAAGAGCGATCCTTCTCAGATACCGTCCTTGTGTATTATTACAGCAAAACAAGCGGATAAAAAGGAATGCTTAAATGACCAAAAATATATGAATTAGCAAGTTATATCGGTAGATTAATTGTTTATACGTGCTTGCTCAGAATATTAGATCAGTTTTAGATGTGTAATCAAGGAAGGAGCACTTCCCTCAGACACTTAGTACCATCGCAAGACTGTCTGAGGCACTATTTTTTGAATTTGAAATTAATAAGGCTTTAGAAACATGACAGTTTATAGAAAAACCAAATCAAGGGGAAGACAAATGCTTGATTGCACAAAGAAGATTTGTGATGAAGGCCATCAGATAGGAGCGAAAGACTATTTTGTTCAAGTAATCACAGTTTGATCATCTGAACTATGCACTTGTAATCATCATTCAGCCTAGACAAACAGATTACTAAAGAGAAAAGACCATATTTAGGCAACGACTCTATCATTATTTTAAGGAAGAGAACTATGTTTATACAATAACAGGAGCATGCCAAGAACCTGACTAGCATATTGCTAGCTGTTCATTACAAACTGCACATGTTTGCTCAGAATATATGATCAGTTTTGGATGTATAATCAATGAAGGAGGACCTGTTTATAGGTACCTTACTCAGATACCGTCCTTGCAGATTGACCACAGCAAATAAGGTAGTTGTGCTCATAATTTCAAGGCAGGAAACATGACAATAAAAGATAGCAGTCAGCTCTAAAAGCTCAAACGACTAATGACAATAAAAGATAGTTGTGCTCATAGTTACAAGAGCTACCTTACCCATGAACTAAGTGAACTATGTGGTTTACATTCACAGCAAGAAAACAAAACACGATGGTGAAGCAACCAATGAGGGATGAACTTTTAGATAAAAACACAAGCATTGCTACCATATAAAGATCTCAACATGTTTGCTCAGAATATATGATCAGTTAGGGTGTATAATCAATGAAGGGTGCCTTTTACAAGAGTTACCTTACTCAGATACCGTCCTTGTGATTCATCATGGCAAACCAAACAAGCCGAAAAATGATAACCTAATTACCCCATGAACTAAGCAAAGTACATGGTCTACATTTCACGGATGATTGAATGCACAAAAAGAAAACAGAACACCCTTGTAAACCATTTTGAGGATGAACAAATGCAAAAAAAAAACAGAACGACATCTTAAGCGAGACCACAGAAGGGTAAAGTTCTAGATCAAAAAGAACAGGTCACAGATTGCAGTCAAAATTAAAATTTGTGTAGGTTTGCTCAAAATTTAGATTTGATAGCAGTCTGCTCTAAAAGCATGAGGAACCTTTTCATTTCAGAATTGGACGTGTTTGCTCAGAATATATGATCAGTTTATGATGTGTACATGGTTTTCAAAGCGTCCGCTTCAGGACGCCTAGGCGACGCCTAGGCGTCAAGGCGCCCCAGCTCCGCTTTGGAAAAACGCCCGCTTTAGGCGCTTTAGCGTCCAAAGCGCCCGCTTAGGCGTCGCTTAAGCGCCAAAGCGCCCCCCCCCCCCCCCCATGTCAAAGCGCCAAAGCGTCGCTTTGTAAACCATGGATGTGTAATCAATGAA
>CAMZMU010000043.1:6216229-6459472 GCA_947311845.1 Poa pratensis
CCCCCCCCCCCCCCCCCCCCCCCCCCCCCCCATCACGGCTAACTTTATTAACAATAATCATCTAACAGCAAATTATGCAAGAGACAACTCGAGGGTTCATAATCAATATTCTATTCAACAATGTGTTATTTCGACCTTCCCACTATCCGTTGCCTACAAACAAAATACAATCCACAAACATAACTGCTTTGATGATATGCCCGTTTTTTTTTTGCCATTCTTTGCATTCACAACAGGGGAAAGGTGAAGACCACTAACAGCAGTTGCGCCCTCAAACAAGATTTATTTGCAACAGTATGTTGATAGAGAAGGCGAAAAATTGGCACTGAATTAGTTATACGATTTATTTGCAATATTCAACCTGAATGATGACACTTCCTCATTTCCCGTGAAAATGCAAAAGGGCGACATTCACAGAGCACAAACTGATATGGCGGCAATACACAAACTGAACTATCCTTTGTTACAGTTACTCAATATATAGTCATCTCAAGAAAAAAGTCAGATATACATCCATACATGCACAGCTATAAATCACATGGGGCAAATATGTGCACCAAACACCCTGCACCCACAGGTAGACATACATATAGGAGGTCAATTATTCTATTATCCTTTCAGATAGTGATGGTCCTGTATCTCGACGAGGAGACAAGGAACAGTTCTGTGCCAAGGGACTGGGCCAGCTTGTAGAGCGTCCCATCATCCCGTCGGCCGGCAGAGGACAATGACCGTTTGCTGTTCCAAGCAGCCTATGTCAGGGTTGAGCATGGGATCCTTGTGCGCAAACCAGGAGCCGGTGCCTTTGTCGGTAGATGTCCCATGAATTTGGCAACTTGTCTGTCAAACCAAGTCCACCAGTAACATAAAGCTTATCATTAAGAGATGCAGTTACAAAATAGCATCTGAAATACAAAGAAACCGTGCTTAAGTGAGTTGTGCACTGGATCGAAAACAACAAAAGGCATTGGACAATACAAAAGACAGAAGCTGACGGACTGCCAGTAGTACCTAGCAGTAGGCAGGGGGCTGCTCTGCTCCAGGATTTTGAAGCAGCATAATAACAATATACTTCATCATTGACATCTTTTAGCCAGGTACAACCACCCAAAAGAAACCACTCTTGTCTAAGGTTCCCTGACCTGGATAACTTTCAAGGTACGGCTTGTAGGGTCATGAGCAAGAACATAGCATTCGTAGCCTCTACCCTACGATCACATAAATCCAGACTCGTCCAAGCTGTTCCTCTTGCGGTAGGAGTGTCACTCTTTACTGCATAACAATGCAGTCCATCTCCTTGAAACACATCTGAGAGCATTAAGACACTCCCGAGGAACCCTTGCTAAGCAAAGAAGAGTAATCTCATCAGGGAGACCATTAGTAAGCGGGGTCTCGAAGACAGCAGATTCCATCTCATCTTTCTACAAGACTGCTTCTGGCAATGCACTATTTTGAAGATGATAGGTCATCCTAACACAGAACAAAGAAGAAGAGAACAGCAATGATGGACTAATTAGATGTAGTGATAGGAACATTTGTGATACAGAAAATAACAAAAATAACTAACGTGCAACTATATACAAATTGGTTCCTTGAGACCTAACAAAACTTCCATGAAACTAAAATTTAGCTTTTCATGCAAATGTGTGAGTTGTTGTATCAAAGAAGGAATCACGTGAACAGTTATTCCTTAATTAGACACAACAAAACGAATTAATGTAGGTGAGCTTACTGACCATTCACACAGATATTGCTACCATGGTGGCTGCAGTGTGTAACTGGCTAATTAACCACCAAACCCATAAAAGCTTGAGACCATTATCTTAAGATAAAAGGTTTTGGATATCCAAAGAAAATTCTCTGCAAATGAGTCTATTTTGGCAATGGCAGGGCAATAGTCGGATACCAAAATTTGACTTATAAACAGCAAACAAGCAGGCATTCTATGTTTAAACTGACAACTTACATAGCAGTAATTCTTGGATAAGTTAAAAGAGTACCACAAGGATCCAGTGAATGTGTGAAAGCAATTGTTCTTACAAATGACAAAAACATAAGGAGGTTCAGACTCTTTGATCAGTTTTGGATATATAATCAAGGAACGATCGCTTTTTCAAAAGAGACATTTCTTATATACCGTCCTTTTGATTCCTTGCAGCAAACAACTAGAAAAAACAAAAGCAACAAACTCAAAGGGCATTATAAGCTTTGGGCCTGATTGGAATGGGTGTAAAACTTAGGACATGCTTGAATTCGTTGAGCTAAATACTGGTAGGCACACAAATTTAACACCAATTCCAAGCAGACCACATTAAGCAGAAAAAATATTAAAAATGAACTTATAAATGTACTGCTCTTTCAATTTAGTTTGCTTAGAAATTTGATCATTTTTGGATGTATAATCAAGGAAAGGGCTTTCAAGAGCGATCCTTCTCAGATACCGTCCTTGTGTATTATTACAGCAAAACAAGCAGATAAAAAGGAATGCTTAAATGACCAAAAATATATGAATTAGCAAGTTATATCGGTAGATTAATTGTTTATACGTGCTTGCTCAGAATATTAGATCAGTTTTAGATGTGTAATCAAGGAAGGAGCACTTCCCTCAGACACTTAGTACCATCGCAAGACTGTCTGAGGCACTATTTTTTGAATTTGAAATTAATAAGGCTTTAGAAACATGACAGTTTATAGCAAAAACCAAATCAAGGGGAAGACAAATGCTTGATTGCACAAAGAAGATTTGTGATGAAGGCCATCAGATAGGAGCGAAAGACTATTTTGTTCAAGTAATCACAGTTTGATCATCTGAACTATGCACTTGTAATCATCATTCAGCCTAGACAAACAGATTACTAAAGAGAAAAGACCATATTTAGGCAACGACTCTATCATTATTTTAAGGAAGAGAACTATGTTTATACAATAACAGGAGCATGCCAAGAACCTGACTAGCATATTGCTAGCTGTTCATTACAAACTGCACATGTTTGCTCAGAATATATGATCAGTTTTGGATGTATAATCAATGAAGGAGGACCTGTTTATAGGTACCTTACTCAGATACCGTCCTTGCAGATTGACCACAGCAAATAAGGTAGTTGTGCTCATAATTTCAAGGCAGGAAACATGACAATAAAAGATAGCAGTCAGCTCTAAAAGCTCAAACGACTAATGACAATAAAAGATAGTTGTGCTCATAGTTACAAGAGCTACCTTACCCATGAACTAAGTGAACTATGTGGTTTACATTCACAGCAAGAAAACAAAACACGATGGTGAAGCAACCAATGAGGGATGAACTTTTAGATAAAAACACAAGCATTGCTACCATATAAAGATCTCAACATGTTTGCTCAGAATATATGATCAGTTAGGGTGTATAATCAATGAAGGGTGCCTTTTACAAGAGTTACCTTACTCAGATACCGTCCTTGTGATTCATCATGGCAAACCAAACAAGCCGAAAAATGATAACCTAATTACCCCATGAACTAAGCAAAGTACATGGTCTACATTTCACGGATGATTGAATGCACAAAAAGAAAACAGAACACCCTTGTAAACCATTTTGAGGATGAACAAATGCAAAAAAAAAACAGAACGACATCTTAAGCGAGACCACAGAAGGGTAAAGTTCTAGATCAAAAAGAACAGGTCACAGATTGCAGTCAAAATTAAAATTTGTGTAGGTTTGCTCAAAATTTAGATTTGATAGCAGTCTGCTCTAAAAGCATGAGGAACCTTTTCATTTCAGAATTGGACGTGTTTGCTCAGAATATATGATCAGTTTATGATGTGTACATGGTTTTCAAAGCGTCCGCTTCAGGACGCCTAGGCGTCAAGGCGCCCCAGCTCCGCTTTGGAAAAACGCCCGCTTTAGGCGCTTTAGCGTCCAAAGCGCCCGCTTAGGCGTCGCTTAAGCGCCAAAGCGCCCCCCCCCCATGTCAAAGCGCCAAAGCGTCGCTTTGTAAACCATGGATGTGTAATCAATGAAGGAGGCCTTTTTCAAGAGCGACTTTACTCAGATACCGTCCTTGTGATTCATCACAGCCCCTGTTCAAGATATCTTCCGACATTCCGATAAATCGGCCGATTTATCGCTTTTCAGTGTCTGACCGATAGACCGATAAGATAAATGGTCGATAAATTCGCCGATATGCCGATAAATCAACCGATATGCCGATAAATCGGCCGATTTGCCCCTTATCTTGGGTCGATCGATAAGTTCCCGATAAGCGATATCCCGAACATTGATCACAGCAAACAAACAAGCAGACAAGGAAACTTAAAGTAACCCATGAACTATGTGGTACATTCACAACAAGAGAACAAAAGACCAATGTGAAGCAACAAACTTAAGGATGAACTTTTAGACGAAAAACACGAACATTGCTATCAAATAAAGATCTCTGCATGTTTGCTCAGAATATATGATCAGTTTAGGGCGTGTAATCAAGGCTGAAGCACTTTTTCAAGAGCAACCACTGAGATACCGTCCTTGTGATTCGTCACAGCAAACTAAAACCAAAAAAGACACACCTAGGATGTGCTGAATACTCATAAAGCATTAAAAAACACAGTTTAGCACAAAAATTAACCCAAAGACAAGGCATACAAGAAAAGAGTCGTGTGTCTCCTCAGATTTTAGTCTCAGATTGGGTATTATCACAACAGGGCTCGGAACATCATCCTCAATACAGAAACCCTGCACGATGATGATGATCTGAGGAGAATCCATACAACCCGCATCGACTTGCGCAACACAAAAAGGTACGCGGCCTCCAGGTGTCTCAACGAAACATGGACGCTACAACTCCGCCACTCAAGACCCTGGCTATTCCTTACGAACCGGTTCCACCTGAACGAAGCTGCTACGTACTGGCTGTGCAGTTTTTACGAATGATTCCTGCTAAGCAAACCGCACTACATCGCCTGAGACCTCCCATGCCTAAAATCCGCTTCTACATCGCCTAACCGAGATCGCACAACACATTCTAACACATACACCGAGGTCACGAGGGCGGCAGTACAGTACCATTCGCAGGGGAAGTCAGATCAATCGCACCTTGCGAAGGTGTTTGCTCATCTGATCTGAGGAGACTCGGGCTGTGTGAGTGGGAAGGGTGGTAACGGTAGGTTGTTGGTGGGGCAGCCAGCAACCCAAGAAATGGCGGGGATCAGCCGAGGAGGGAGGGAGCGGGGCGGTGGCGGCGGGGCTAGGGTTTGGGTTCGGCCATGGAGGCGAGATGCGGCGGCAGCGAGTGGATGGAGGAATGGAAAGTATTTTCGACTCTACGCCATTATATCGTGGTGGAGGCGTACATTAATCGCTGAGGTCCCTAATGATCATCATATTCACTTAGGTTATGCACCTTACGGGATGGATATACATCTAATTAGTTTCACGGGTACTTAGATGTAAAAGAAGCAGGGTATTATTAAGAGCCAAAATAACTGGGCGAGAAGAGAGAAAATCAATACCCAAGAACCTCACGCGCCCGCGCCGCAGCCCCCTCCCTCTCTCATGCGATGCAAGCCTGGTCGGCTCTCGCCCTGCCTCTGGCGACCCGGCTTTTCAACCCTCCTAGCGCCCACACATCCGCCACACCAGTCGGAAATGCGGTCCACATGGGAGTGGGCCGAATCCCCAAGGCACGTCGGGAGACGGCGTATGTCGTGAGTCGTAATGTGTCTAGATGTGCTGAATCGTGGTCGTGGAAGCCAACGTGGTCATCTCGGAGTGTGTGTGTGAGGGGGGGCATGCTCGCCACCACCATGGGGCGCCTGGTCATGGTGTCGGGAGTGCTCGATGAGGTTCGTCACTCTACAGCGCATCGGCGCTCCTACTGCTCCATCGTCGAGCCTGCCTCCCGAGTTCATCAAGAATGGTCAAGCGGGTACCACGCAAACCACAAACCATTTTGGTGGTATGGATTCTTGTGGAATGAATTAGAGTTCTTGGAACGTCAGAGTGGCTAAACAGGTATGGTCCAGGAATTTCAAGACGGTAAAACTGAAGGAGGCCCTTTTCAAGAGCCACCTTACTCAGCTACCATCCTTGTGATTCATCACAGCAAAACAAACAAGCATACAAGGTAACTTAACTAACCCATGAACAAAGTGAACTATTTGGTTTACATTAACAACAAGAGAACAAAAACCAATGTGAAGCAACCCCCTGAAGGATGACGAAAATCACAAACATTGCTATCAAATAAAGATCTGTGCATGTTTGCTCAGAATTTATGATCAGTTCAGGGCGTATAATCAAGGAAGGAGGCCTTTTACAAGAGCTACCTTACTCAGATACCGTCCTTGTTATTCATCATGGCAAACCAAAAAAGGATACAAGGGTAACTTAATTAACCCATGAACTAGGCTGAAGGATACAGTCTACAGTTCGAGCATGATTGAATGCAGAACAAGAAAACAAAACACCATTGTGAAGTGACCCACTGAAGGCTAAAGTTTAATTAGAAAAGCACAAACAGTTTGCACATTTCAATCAACAATTAAGATTTGTAAATGTTTGCTCAGAATATATGATCAGTTTAGGGTGTGTAATCAAGGCAGGAGCACTTTTTCAAGGGCAACTACTCAGATACCGTCCTTGTGATTAATCACAGCAAACCAAAAACCAATTTAAGTCACACCTAGGATGCGATGAATACTAATAATCAGAAAAATGAACACAGATTGACATATGTGCATAATCACGCGGGGTCAGAACCATCGCTCAGATAGACAGTAAATCTCAGAGCAGCATCGTCGTTACAGCGATACAACACAATGGTGAGAAATGGTCGAAACTCGATACAACCCCCGTCCACTTGGGCAAAATAGTAGGGTACCATTGAAGCAGGTTGGACGACTAAACATAGACGCTACAACTCGCGCTCTCCGGCCAGTCGCTATTCCATACGAATCACGTACACCTGAACAAAGGAGCTGGGTACTAGTTTTGCATTACCAACGAACGATTTCAGCTAAGCAAACCGCACTACATCCCCTGATACCTCCCATGCCTAAAATCCGCTTCTACCTCTGCTAACCGAGCTCGGAGAACACAGCAAATTCTAACACGCACAACGAGGTATCGAGCGCGGCAGTACAGTACCATCGGAGGGGAAGTCAAATCAATCGCACCTTGCGAAGGTGTGCGCTCATCGGGTCTGAGGAGACTCGAGCTGTGTGAGTGGGGAGAGACGAATGGTGGTTGAGGGTAGGTGGTGGATGTGGGCGGCGAGGAACCCTAGATCTCGCGGGGATCGGCCGAGGTGGGAAGGAGTGGGGCGGTGGCGGCGGGGCTAGGGTTTGGGTTCGGCCATGGAGGCGAGATGCGGCGGCGACTGGAGGGAAGGAATGGATTCCTCTACGCCGTTATATCGTGGTGGCGAGACATTAATCGCTGAGGTCCCTAATGATCATCGTATTCACTTAGGTTATGCACCTTCCGGGATGAAAGTACACCGCCTGGCGCCTGGTCATGGTGTCAGAGGTGCTCGATGAGGTTCGTGACTCTGCCGCGTGTCACGCCTCGCGTTCCTTCCACTCCATCGTCGAGCCCGCCTCCCGAGTTCGCCAAGAAAGGTCAAGTGGGTGCCACGCAAACTGCAAACCATTTTTGTGGTATGGATTATTGTGGGATATCTTAGAGTTGCTCTTAGTTTTTTGGAATGTCGAAGTGGCTAAACAAGTATGGTCCAAGAATTCCGAGACGGTGAAAATGGACGTTCATATCGGCTAATGAGAAATTGAGAATACAACTAGGTTGTTAATCTAGCAATTACAGTGGAATTATCTTGGTGCATCTCCATGGCTATGAGCAAGAGAAAGGGACATGAAGAGCTAGGTCGACAGGTTGGGTAAGGTTGTTTGCGCTGAGTGTTCTTTAGAACGGGGACAATTTTTGTTTAACCGAATAATTCACAACTAATTCACACGAAGTTCTTTGACATCTGACAGAAGTGGTAATTTGGCATCAAAAACCTAAACTACAAAGCCAATCTTGATTTTTGGAGTGGTAGTTGGAACTCATGGTTTCCACTAGTAGCATGGCAATTTTCTCATATATTGATATAGGGTGCGCCTAGCGCTCGGGTGATTGAGATTTAACCTCACGCTCGGTCGACCTACGCCAGGCTGTGACGCAATCCTGGGATTGAGTCCGTTTCCCTCCATCTCCGTTGTATCATTGTTATGTCGGTTTTTTTTTTGTCGTTGTTGCTACACGCAACGGGTTTTCTCCGTTGTACACACGGGAGACTAAGCCTATGAGCGTACAAAGCAAAAACAAATCATGCCGCGCCAGCGTACGTGCCCAACCGTCTCTGTAGATTTTTTTTCACTTTTTTGTCTTCTAGCTCGGTTTTCTAGAGGAAAAAAAATCCGAAGTTCAAACTACAAATTACTCCTACTTATAAACACGGTTACACAGAAATATGTGTAATTGCACAGAACGGGGAGTCAAAGTACACAGAAAATATGTGCAATTGCATGTTCATCATGTGTAATTACACGCTAACAAAATTATATGCAATTGCGCGCTAAAATGAGAATTATGTGCGATTGCGCGCTAAAACATGAATCATGTGTAATTGCACGCTAACAAAAAAAAACATGTGCATTTGCAGGCTAAACGAGAGTTATATGTAATTGCACGCTAAACAAGAATAATGTGTAATTGCACGCTAACCAAGAAACATGTGCAATTGCACGTTAAACAAGAATCATGTGTAATACACTAGATGAGACTCATGTTTAATTCCACGCTAACAAAAAAACATGTGCAATTGCACGTTAATATAAATCATGGGCAATTGCACGTTAAACAAGAATCATGTGTAATACGCTAAGCGAGAATCATGTTTAATTGCACACTAACAAAAACATGTGCAATTACACGCTAATGAGAATCATGTGCAATTGCACGCTAAAACGAGAAACATGTCGTCCCGAGCGAAGCAGGCAAGCTAAACTAGAATCATTTGCACATTGAACGAGAGTTATGTGCAATTGCACGCTAACAAACATGTGCGATTACACGTTATCCAGAATCATATGCAATTACATGGTACCGAGAATCATTTTCAATTGCATGTCATCGATAATCTTATCCATTTGCATGTTATCATGAATCATTAATCAAAAAATCGAAATGGCCATATTTCTCACCCTAACTGAGTTATTCTTGAGGATACAAAATAAATAAAAAAGTTCATCCAGAAAAAAACATGTGCAATTGCACATTTATGCAAAAAAAAAATGGACGCTACGACAAATCCATATGCAACTACATCATAGATATATCATGAGTAATTGCAAACTAACAATAAAATCATTAACAAAAAAAACAAAATAAAAATAAAAAGTAAAAAATGCTCAAGAAAAATAAAAACGTGCAATTGCACGCTAATAAAACTCATGTATAATTGCAGGCTAAACAATAGTCATGTGCAATTGCAGGCTAAACAACAATCATGTGTAATTACACGTTAAACGAGAATAATGTGTAATGGCACTCTAAGAGCAAACATGTGTAATTGCACGCTAGACGATAATCATGTGTAATTGCATGTTTATGTGCAAATTCCAATCTAATGCGCAATTGCAAATTATGGTCACTAATGTGTGATTGCACAATCATGATTTCGAAGCTTTTCATGTTCGGTTACAATTTCTGACGGCAGGAAATTCACTTATTATTTATACAATTACAAATTGTGGTGCAAATACATACTACTGTGCCAGTTTACGTGGAGAGTTTAGCTCCAATTGCACAGTATACTATTCAATGTACAACTGCGTGGTATTTTTTTTAAAAGAAAAAATCCCAACAAAAAATGAGACAATACAAAGCCATAAAAAAACATCAAAAGGCCAACAAAAAAGGGCCAATATATAAGCCCAGCAAGGAAAATCAAAAGGCCAGAGCAGAAAGCGCAGCCCAACGCGAACCTCACCAAGGAATCGATCGATCAAACCATGCAAAATCCATTGACCGAGCGCTAACAACAATCTCGGCTAACCGAGAGTTAGCAAAACCGATTGAGATAATGATCGGCAACATCCGCTGAACCCATCCCATCGGCCAGCGGAAGCCCGGTTGGGTGCATAAAGGCATCTGCAGTTTGCCAAAGCAGAATTTGCTATGTGAGAATATATGACATCGTTGCTAAATGTTGTTGGACATGCACAATGTAGCTATTGTTAAATTTACTTATATATAGGCCTAACTCTGACCAAAATTGAATTAATACTCTCCCTTTTAATGGGTTCATGTGGTAGCTGAAGCACTAGATGGGAGAAAGTGTATTTTTATTGCATTACAAAGCTGGACAACAAACTAATCAGTAAGAAACATCTCAAAAAGTGTTACTCAAGTCAACAGGAACCTCATCCGTCTGTGCAAGATGATATGCTACTTGTTTCAAGTGCGCGGACGATTCCTACTAAACAAAGCACAGTCCCTCGCCCGGCCGAGACCTCCCATATATACCAAAATATGTATCCTTCAGGGCAATCCACCAAACCAAACTTGGATCTTATTGAATCAATAGGTATGATGAGGGCACCAAACATATGATCAGTTTGGACGTAACAATGAAGGGTCACCTTTCGAGAGGTACTGTATTCAGAGTTGGTGAGTTGGTGAAAAGTCTCGTGCTGAATTATTTTTGGCCTTCTATTTTTCCGTGTTCTGAATCAACTTATTTTTTATTTCAGGTTTTGAATTTTAATTTTCTAAAGAGTCCAGTACCGACACAAGGGCTTGAAACTTATGATGGAGGTTGATGCAAAAAGATGTAAATAATTCCATTAATTAGGATAGATCGAAGACATGAAACTTAAGGTGGAGGTTGATGCAAAAAAGATGTGAATAATTCCATTAATTCGGAGAGATCAAAGACAATTGAGACAAAAACAAAACCATACAAGCATTGAATCATGAAGCATAAGATAAGGATTCTCGAGTGGTTATCATCCACACATGCTCTAGCGCTGTTCTCACTCGACGGAGTAAATGCGGATGGAATAGCGACACTTAAACACAAGGTGCGCCATCAATTATTAAATTCACCCGCACATTAGCAAGAACCAGTCGGACCAAACTATGGGAATTAATCTAGAGGATGAACCAAATTAGAGAATTTAACCTTGGCCAAGGATGACCATAGAGTCCAGGGCTACAATGGAACCTTCTCCACAGCTCAACCAACTTTTTCCTAGGAGGGCAGCTCAAGCAAATGGCTATGTTTGAACTATCGGTTTCAAAGATAAAACTAAAACAAAGCAATTGGGATCGATTACTGTAGGGAAGACAACCATCATGGCTAACTTTATTAATAATCTTAAAATAGTTGTAGCGTATACCAAATTATCCAAGAGACGAGTAGAGGGTCCATTAAAGTTGTTGCACGGTAGATTAGGAATGTTTAGGGTATGGTTTCCACATCATTCAAAAGATCAGACATACACATGTGTGTGCTCAGAGTAGGAGTGTTAGAACCATGGCCCCTTGGATAATAAGGGAGGCAACCCACAGAACATGCTAGCTACAGAAAAATGACGTGACATGATCGGCAGGATCTGCAAAACATCGAGGCTACAACTCGCACACTCTACAGGCTCGCTATCCCGTACGAATTGCGTCCACCGGCTGACGACAGGACTGTACTAACTGTTTCTCCTGCACGAACGATTACTGCTAAGCGAAGCACAATACATCTCACAATACCTCCCATCCCTAAGTAAGGTAAATCCGCATCTACCGCTGGTGAGTACGCCAAGGGACATCACATTCTAACCGGATCAGTAGGAAGAAGAATGAGGCCCCGGGCGCATCAGAACTGAGGAGATTCGAGCAGCTGTGGACGGACGGGGGAGAGACGAAGTGTAGGTGGTGGGGGAGAGGAAGGCAAGTGGCGGCGGCGGCGCTAGGTTCTGGCATGGCAGCGAGATGCGGCGGCGGGAGGATGGAGCAAATGGATCCGTCTCTACGCTGTTACTAGTGGAATTTTGCGCGGCGTCACGCCGCGGCTCTTTTGAATGTTGTAAAAGTGACATGGGAGTCTGATCTTACTAAATTTCATATTTCTGTTTGAGAAATCTGGATTAGGTTAACTAATATGGTTTCAAATTAGCAAAGGTACTCCCATCGACAAATCTGAACTTTGTGGCTTGTTGGTTCATTAGCTGTTACAATGAAATAGATAGAATCTCAGAAAAGATGGCACTTGGACTGACAACATGGAGAGAAGGAAAGACAGTATGTCATACATGAAATAGCAAATGCAATTCTAAGACCATACATTTCAGAATAACCCAACAATTAGTACTGTATATGCACAAAATATTAAGCATATTTGGAATACAAAATACACTCATTTGAGAAAATGTAGTGGGCAGTGAGTCGAGTAAAATTGTAGCTTGAAAGTTTTAGAGAACAATGGAAACGGAGAAATTACATTGAAACAACACTTCATATTAATGTTTATATTTGACTCCTGAAAGCGCTTATCAACATAGGATTTATAGCAGTACAAAAACTGTATGCTTAGCTAAAAACTCATATTCACCTAGATTTAAGTAAAAATGACATTTTGAGCATTCACAATGTATACATATGTTAGTCGGAGACGGATGGACTTATAGTCCTTCCTCAGATTATTGAAGTGACATGGTAACATGCAGCATTCAAGCTTGCACCATCAGCATGCATGTGAATGGGGTTAAGTAATAGAGTACAGGAGATACAAAAATACTTCTCTTTACAATATTATTCTTGGCCCCGTCTTTGGCAGTTACACGGAATATTTCTTATCCTGATGTGGTACAGAATGAGAGCAGAAGGATTTACTTGCTATGCAGCATAATGTAAACACAATATCTAGACATCCATAAATGAAAGAACAATCAAAACTACTAAGATGAGTGTGAATCGCTTTAAAAATAAATGAAGGTATTGAGTCGTTGTGTATTACAAAGAAATGTGTTGCGAAGTTTGCATCAATTATATATGAATATTGTTTGTAACCTCTTTGCACTGCTATACTTTCCTTTTAGAACTGAAATCATTGAAAGACTGAAAGATCAGTTGAAAAGCTGGACAATGAAACAGTGAGCAATTGTGAAAAGGATAGACTGCATGACAGTGGAGTCCATTATTCAGAAATTATACGAAATAGAAGCAAGTTAGGCAACTAAAACATGATAATTTGGAAAATACTACTCATAGTCATACATTCATGAGCCTGACTTACGTCAGCACCTGCAGGATGCAGCAGTTTAAAAATAGTAGCGAGGCATTAAAAATTAGAAATACCAACCTTTTCTTGTCAGTATAGATACTGAACTGAATAACTTGCCTGTCCCCAACACGTGTGACCAAATCGATTTGGTGCGCTTCACTGTAATCTTCATGAGGAAACCGAAGGTTAAATCAACTGCAAAACAAAAGATGTAGACACAGAGCAGCAGAACCAGGAGAAGAGTTCAAGTAAAATCAAGTGTAATCAGTCTAATTGAAACCTGACACTATAGATAAAAATAGCAGGAACAGATGGACACCTCTGATCCAAGGAGCAGCAAGTAAATTGTTCAAACACAGTGTACAAACATTTCATTTGGAGGTCTTCAAACTGAGATTTCTACCACTTCTGCAGAAGAGCATTAGGAAGCCATATGACCACAACACTCAAACGTGCACAATTTGTCCAGGCCACCGTGTGCATGTATAAATTCTATGAGTTCATCTACAACGACTAAGGGATTATGTCCTTCCAACCTAGGTTGTCTCAATCCCAAATCTAAGAAAATACTCATTTAATAAGCTGCGTCATGATGGTGTAATTTACTCAGTGTCTGTTATTTTCTTCTAAAGAAGCATGATTATAATCTCATGTCCCTTTTAGAATTAAATCAATCTACCCAAAAACTGTAAAAGTTATCACTACAAAACCATTGAATTTGATTCCAGGGAAATTCAATGGTTTTGTAGATAGAGTAGCTCTCCAGCTACACGGAGGGAACACTAACCCAAAGGAGAGCAGATGGATGACAATTTACAACAGAATAAACATAGCATACAATCCTAGCTTAGCCCACCTGTTTGCTCAGCATTTCGTTGCTGCATCCCCATATGACTCTGGTCTGGCTCGTTGCTGCAGAAAAACTATGTTATCTTAGGGATTAATTAAAAGCTAAGCGGCACAGACGCTGGTAAGCGACCTGACATGCTAACTCAATGCCCTACCGAATTGTACTATATACTCTTAACTTTCTCGGTCATCCTGTTGTCATAAAATGCATGTATACTTAATTAAAATGGGAGCATAAATGATCAAAAATCGTTGGTTAAAATCAAATAAGATGATTTTGTGGACCTATTTTTGATCTTGTGGTGCACTGCAGTATTGCAATTAAAACCAGAAAACTATATACTCTAAATTTCTCAGTGATCCTCATGTCATAAAATGCATGCACACTTAATTAAAATGGGTGCACAAATAATCAAAACCCGTGGGATAGCCGAAAGTTTCACTCATGCTACACAGTTCAGGCTGGATGCCTCCTTTCCAAAGATCTAATAGCCGCACGGAAAGGAGCAGAGCTACCTGCAAGAGAAACAAATTTGAACGGATGAAATATGATGACGTAAAAGATAGTGCAATAAATCTATTTTGGAATCAAGGGAAAAGCATACAGTATATGTAAACAGAGCCGTTCGTTGCAATATTCATTGCAGTCGGAATACATAAGTAGAACCATTTGGAAGCAAATAATATAAAATGGTTTATTCCTTTCGCAACCACGTATGCGAATATTAGTACAGCAAGTGACGAAACATAATTGATTTGGCATCCAAAGCCATAAAATCTGATGGTTAGCACATCAAATCAACCATAGATCATAGCAGAAAAACATTTTAATTCATTTTAAGAAACATGTCAGTATAAAACATGGGTGCTTGCATATGGAAGCTGTGTTCATGAATCGAGGAATAATAACCGAAGAAGCTAATGGTAAGGCTAACATCTTGTGGGCTGTAATTTCGTTCACAGAAGACATGCTATAATAACAATGGCCGCTGATCTGAACTCAATACTAAAAAGTATCATAAGTATGCATGTCTGTATACAGAAGAACTATGTAAACACAAAAAGAGCAGTAAGCTCAAATTAAGCATGCCGGCTAACGTCTTATCAGGTATAATCTTGTCATCAGAGAAAGTAGCACAATCAATATTTAAGAGTAACATAGGTAAGCATGAATGAATACAGAAGTTCTGTGCAAGCACAAAGAGAGCAGCAGTAATCCCAAATTAAGCACGGCGGCCGACGTCCACTGTAGTTCCAGATCATATGGCATCTATCGGATGAAAGAAGGTCAGCCCATATTGGTGGGATGTTCAAGTTTTGTTAAGCGCTTCTGCTTGACACCAAGTTTTGCATTACAATGACCTGGGAAAAAAAACTGATGTAAGAAATTCAAACAACAATTTTCAGACTTTTTACAGAGTCTTGTATAAGTACATACGCGTTTCAGATAAAATTATTTTGGATATTATGAGTTGTTGCATCGATCTGCCTTGTGGATATCAGTGCCCCAAATTTTTTTCAAGATCTGGCCGTGTACAGCTGAGCTATAAATCAAGACCCACCAATAAGAGACGAAATCTTTTCGGCACTATCAATCTATTTGCATAATACTACGGAACTACAATACTTGAGACCCCAAACGAATTGACTTACTCGTGTACAGCCTGAATAGCACGATAAAGCTAGATCACAAACTCCAATTACCCATGAAAAGCATCAACGCGAGAAACTGATCCCAATAGCACGATAAAGCTAGATCACAAACTCCAATTACCCATGAAAAGCATCAATGCGAGAAACTGATCCCACACTAATACATCCATTCCACACTTAAATTGAGGGATTTAAGTTTACCTTCTTATACCTCGATGCAGACAGGCATCGGCCTTGGGTCGTCGCCTCTTGGGCCGGGCACAGGGGACGGCGGCCTGGCCGTGCTCGGGATCGGCAGTGGTGCCGCTGGGGTACCGAGCTGGTGGCGGCGCCGAAGCGAGGAGAGGCGGACGGGGGCGGCGGCAAGCTCGCACGCAAGGGGGTCGCGCGGAGCGAGGAGAGGAGGACGGAGGCGGACGGTAGCAGCTTGATGTGCTCGATGCGTGGGGGCCACCGCCGTGTGCACCGCGCTCCCCATCAGCGCCCCCGCTGCCACATCCCGCTTGAACTCCCACGCCCTCCCGTTCGCGCCGCCGCGGCCTGGATCTGTTGCAGATGGATCGGAGAAGAGCAGCGGTCGACGGCAACGGGATGGAGAGTAGAGATCGAGGGCGGCAGCAGAGCGATGGGGGAGGGAGGATAGGGCGCGCAGTGGTGGTTGGAGGCCGGGTCCGTGCCTGCGATGGGGATTCGGGCGATGGTGGTTGAATCGGGAGAGAGACTGCCGGCGGCCGGGCTGGATGGAGGTGGGAGTGGGCTGGGCGGCGACGGGGGGGGGGGGGGGGGGGGGGGGAATGAGGAGGATTAGTGATCTAGGGTTAAGTGGTTGGTATATATACGGAAGGACCAAATCATAATTTGTGAAAAGTGGAGGGACTTTTTTGCAAAAATACCACGGGGTACTGTAGAACACTGTAGATACTGTTCCTTAGACCAGTAGCCGGCGCGCGGAGAGCTCGCTAAACGGATGGTCTTTTATATAGTGAGTAATATCCTCGTGGAGAGAGCGAATTGCACATAACACGTAACTAGGGCCGTACCTGGGAATTTGGAGACCATGTGCAAAATTTAATATTCGATCCTATGCATAGTAGAAAATGTAACCATGAAAAAACAACTCTACTCCCGTTTAGTTTTGTTTTCAGAAATATTTGGATCGGTGATCGTAGGTGAAATAGTCACTATTTTTTTTGGTGATTATGGTTTTTATTCCTGGCATGGTTCATTATTATTTTTATTTCAATTCCATTGGAATCTAACCAAAATATAACTTAATTTAATGAAAGTTGCTTGAATTTGTGTGTGGCATTTTAATATCTGAAATAAATTGACCGAAGACAATTGCTTCACTGTTTACCGCCAGGACTATTTTTTTAATATTTCGAACAAATTTCAATCAAGAGTGATCACGTAACATTTTCCCCGAGAATTACTACCTCTCTTTGAAGATAGATCATATCATAGTATTTTTATCTTTTCTGTTTGCCCGGTTATCATTGATGGATCCATTCGGCCCTATGCATAGTAGAAAATATAACCATGGAAAAAACAACTCTGCTCCCGTTTAGTTTTTCAGAATATTCCGATCAGCGATCGTAGCCGAAATAATCACTAAAATTTTGGTGATTCTGGTTTTTATTCCGAGCATGGTTCATTAGTTTTTATTTCAATTCCATTGGAATCTAACCAAAATATAACTTAATTAAATGAAAGTTGTTTGAATTTGTGTGTGGCATTTTAATATCTGAAATAAATTGACCGTAGACAATTGCTTCAGTGTTCACCGACATGACTATTTTTTTATATTTCGAACAAATTTCAATCAAGAGTGATCACGTAACATTTTTCCCGAGAATTAATACCTCTCTTTGAAGATAGATGATATCATAGTATTTTTATCTTTTTTGTTTGCCGGGTTATCATTCATTATTAATGTTCGGGGTGCATCAGATGCCAAGATGGCGACTCTCCTAGGCGACTCGCATGGCGACTCTAGGGCGATCTAGGGTTTCCACCATCTCCCACCGCCGGCCTGCACTCCGCGGCCGTCGGCCCCCTCCCTTCCCTCTCAGCCATGTCTCAGTCCTTCCTCCAGGCCCCGGGCTGTGATGCATGTAAAATGCATACATGAACTTTGCACTTTAATTGCTTATATTCCAATCATATTTGCATCATATAAGGGTTATATCAATGTTTTATCATGATTTTGGGAATACTTCATAGTTTTCCCATTTATTTGGAATTAACCCTGCACAGGCAGAAAACCCTAGTTTTTGTATTTTAATGTTTCAGGGACCCAAACGTCAACGAAATCATCTGGAAATTTACGGGCGTCAATATTTGGAAGGAAGAAGGACTACGGAAAAAGGAAGCAAGCAAACGGAGCCCCGAGGGCCAAACGAGCATGGCCCACGCGGCCACAGTACTTGGCCGCGTGGGACCCACCCGTTTGGGCCTCGTGGCTCCGTTGCCGTCGATCTTCGCTCCACCGCCTTCGTCTTGACCTAAAAACGCCTATAAAAAAGGTCCCCCGTCGTTCTTTGGAAGGAGCGCCGCAGAAACACAGAAACACCGAAACGGAGATCAGGAGCTGCAGATTGGAGGGGGAAAACTCCGGCGGGGCGCTGCCGGCGTGGTCTCCACCTCCTCCATCGACTTCTCCACCGTCTCCATGATGAAGAGGGAGTAGTCCACCTCTGGACTATGGGTTTGTGGAAGTAACTTATGTATCTCTCCTCTCTTGAGCTTCACTAATTAGTACCGTATGAGCTGCTGAACATGATTACGGTCACCGTTGTAATACGTTTGTGGTGGATCTTTATGAGTTAATATATGTTTGAGATTGCAATGTTTGTTTCAGTTATGAGTATAGATGCATATTATGTACCCCGTTCTTGTCTACTTGTTCTGATCAAGCATGTTTATGAGAGCGTGTGAGGGGGAACGTGTGCATTAGTTGGAGTAACGGGGGGTGGCTAGTGCAGTGAACGTGAGAGAAAGTTCTGCGATCCACTTTGGTATCTTTACCTTACTTTGTTGGCTCACTAGGGATAAACTAAAATACCGTGCTACCGGGGATGTGGGCGTGACCATTGCCACTACTCCATGACTAGATCTAGCATGTTCTTATTTTCACTTCATGTCATGATACTTATTGCTATACTCTGAGTTATCTTAATTACTGAGGTGTTATGATTTGGTTCACATCTTGGTGGAGTATAAGAGAGGTTAATAACCAAAAGATCTTTATGTTAGGACGTGATGCCCATATATTTAAGTAACTTGTTATCAAACCCTGTGTTGCAATCTCATATGTTAACTTTGTGTGTTCCATTGTCTACCACTTTATAAAGAGAGAGTGCATTTGTGAAACCATGAACCCCAGTCCATTTTTAATCATAAGAAACACCTTTCCAACACCATATACCACTTTTATATTTTCAGCCATCATTAAATCCGAAAATACAAAATACTTTTCATCTTGCATACATCATTTAAAAACCAAAAAATATCATTTATCATTGCATCCACCATCATTGCATATTTATTTCCTGTTTGCATTGCATAACTATCCTGATATCATTCTTACACCTTGTGCTTGACAACCACAGGTGAGGTTGAGGACCAAAACATCTAACCTTGTTTTGTAGGTAACCAAAAGAAGGATAAGAAGATAAATCTACCACTTCAGATTCCCCGAGAGTTCGATATTAAACCCTCGAGTCACCCCTCGTGGGGAAAACTGTCTTCCACTATACTATACACTCTGCACTTGGAGTCTCAACCTAAATCCCGTTATTTGTGCAGGCATCAAGACTTGCTCTTCGGGATCATCAGGCTGCTGGAGATGGAGGGCCCTTTTCTCCCACGATCTCAAGAAGACCATCGACAACATCTTCGAAGGTTTCGTCTGGCTGGATCCGAAGGCCAGGCATGTCCGCCTCATTGATGCGCATGGGTACGTCGTTGATGCGCGCCCACTCAAGGTACGCGAATTCATTCGCCCTGGATCTGAGATCACTTTCCCATGCCACCGCGTTAAGGTTCAGCGTAGAATTTCTCTTGTGGATGGGATCTTAATGGATCGTGGAAATCCTGTAATCATCCCTCGAGATCAAGGGCCAGTGCCTTTGCTAGATAAAACCACCTTTGATCCTGCCAACATGCTTGTGCATGCATCCCGTGTTCTGGATCTGGATTTCTCTCGGGGTCAGGCTTTTGCCAAAGAGGTCTGGAATCTCTTCCGTGATACAGTGCATCCGACTGAATTTTCTGAACATTTCACGTTGGTGGTATCTTTTGGACGTGCTTCCTTTCGTTTGGATGAGGACACAGTCAGTCTGGCCCTTGAGGCTGTTCTTGGAGGGTTTTGTGGTAGCTTACATGTCACTCATCTGCGTGATCGGGTCTTCTCTTTTCGGGTTTCATCTAAGGCAGTGGGTTTTCATGTTCTTGAGCTGAATCGGTTCGTCTGCTTCCAGTTTAAATGCTTTTTTCATCTGTGGGGTTTTGGTGGCCCAAATTGGCAGAAAGAGTTCAAGCTTTGGAATTCTGAAACTGAGAATGATTGGACAACAGTGCGATCTCGCAAGGCTGTGCAAAAAGGCTATGTCAAAAAGGTTTTCCGTCAGTTTGCTCCAAGGAGAGTTGTGGTTAAAACACCCTCTCAGAGAGTTGTGGTTCATGAACCCTCTCGGCTCAGATCAGTCATTCTTGCTCCCTCCATTGCATTGCAGGAATCGCCTGTCGCCCCCATTCAGTTTGGTTCTTTTAACAGTGGCAACGCAGTCCTCCAACACTGCATACTTCTTCAGTTAATGAAGGTTTGCAGAATACAGATAAGGAAACCGAATTTCTGAGGCGGAATTGGCGGGGGTGCCGTTTCAAACACTAATGGGCCATCCGTGATCGTGCCTTCGGCAGAGGAAGCAAATGAGGCCTTTACAAAGATGATTGACTCCATGGCGGCCCAAGTTTGGAACTGTTCGCGCTGCCTCAGTGCCAAGCATAGCACGGCTGATTGTACGGGCCGAATCCGCTGCTGGGCTTGTTCTCAATTGGGCCATATTCGGAAAAACTGCACAGGGGCAAAAACGTCTTTTCATTGGGTAACCGTGACCGTCGAGGACTCTGCTAAATCTCTTGCTTCCCCTGTTATTAACCCCAAACCCTCGTCTCCCGCAACACTTCCAATCCCCTGCGAGGCGACAGCGGCGGAAGCGGCGACATCGGTGACATCGGCGACAATGGCGAACTTCCCTGTCGACCCTGCGCGGTTCACACCGACGGGGATGTTCGTTGATCAGCCGTGGGGAGATGATGAGCGGCCGGCGAGGATGTACGTCACGGCTACTGCGGCGCCGATTAGGCGGAACGAGTCCTGGGCCATCATCCAGCTTGAGCCCAGACCTCCGGGAGCAGAAATCAACGATCTTCTGAGGAAATCGTCGACTACATCTGGCAGCATCACCATTGGGAGGTATTGAACTTCTCTGAAAGCGCAGTTGGTATTGGGGTTATTCGTATGCCAGACCAGATTACTCGTGATTTGCTAGTCAACACCAATGCTGTCCCCTTTGGCAATGGCCGTGTTCTGTCTTTTGCTCGTCATGATGAAGGAGATAATTTTAGAGCCACCACCTACACTCGCCTGGGTTGGATTATGCTGCTTAACCTGCCCTTTGATTACCGCAATGATGAATTTCTGCGTGAGACAGTTAGCCAATTTGGCAAATTTAGGAACTGGCACAGAGAAGACCCTTCGCCTGTTCGTACTCTGATCAGATGTTATTATGGTGGTGCCCGGGACATTCCTCGCTCCATTGTGGTGCGTGAAACTCAGAGGTTTGGTGGTGTGGTGGTCTCTTGGACAGTTCCTGTTTATATCCTGAACAGTGAGCAGGCAGATGTGCTCCCAGGTGATGAATCACCACCTCCAGAGGATGGCAATCCACACCCTGTCCATGACATAGCCCCTGGGAACCATGAAGCTAATTGGGTTCCCCCTAATGTGGATGATGGAGCTCCTGTTTGGGGACAATGGCATGAGGAAGCTGCTGGTGATAATGTTGGCCAGGAAAACTGGGAGCAGCATGTCCCCCAGTCCCCCCACAGCAGCAAGAAAATGAAAACCAGGCTCAGTCCTCTATCACCATACAACTGTCAGATGGTTCTGTTGATTCTGTGCAATTTGTGCAAGCTGCAGGGCCAGTACATTTTGTTAATGTGCAGCCAAATGGTGTTGCAGCTCAAGCTGAGCCAGAGGAGCCAGAGGCACCAGATGCAGCCCAAGAGCAAGCTGCACAAGTTAATCCAGTGGTTCCTGCAGGCCAACTCCTAGCATTGGAGCAGGAAGCCAATGCGGCACCTGAGGCACCTGATGCACAGATCATTGCTGTTGAGCATGATGAGAATGTTGCCCCTGAACACATGGAGGTGGACAACCAACTGGCCCTAGTACCTTTTATCCCAACAATTATCCCTGATGTACAGCAAGAGGAGCATGATTTTAAACTGCTATTGCCAACCCCATCACTGCCTGGATGGATACTATGCTAAACATCAGTTCTCCATCATGTTTGCAAACCAGGAGAGAAATCCTGCTCTGCCTTGGAAAGATGCTGTCCTGGGAGGAGAAACACATCTATCTGAGCCTAGCTCGGCGGCCCAGGTGGTTTCAGTGAGAAGATGAACAAGAAAAGGGGTAGAGCCCCTAAAGGATCTGCTTTGGTGATCACAGAAGTCAGGCACTCCACCAGAAGTGCAGTCAAGAAGATGGGGTTCAAGCTGGTGCCAATGCAGGACAAGCCAGAACAGAGGAAGAAGCCAAGATCAGCTAAACCTAGAGAGCAGGAGGGAAGCTCTGCTAGTACCTCTGCACCAGTTGAGACACCAATTTCAGTCCTCCAGAAGGCGGGAAAGCTGCTTGAAATTCCAGATGCAGAGTTGACAGAGGAGAGGCTTAATGCTGCTCCCTCCAAGCCCACAAGCCCAATTCCTTCCGATGATTAATAAGGCCCATTGCAGTACTGGGTTCTGGGGCGTGGGATGGATGCTTTTGGAAAGTTACCTGTTATCTAAATCTGCTGTGGCCCTTTGTTATATGGGCTGGTCTTTTGTTGCCTCCTCTTGGGCTTTTATGTTTCCTGTTCTATCAGACTTGGTCACAGTTATGTTATTTGTGTGCTGTCCAATTATGTTGGACAACTGCTTTGCAACTTATTATATGGGTTTTAATGGATAGTACATCTAATACTTTCCTTGCCTGGTTGATCTTTGATTGGAATGTCAGAGGTCTTAATGATAAAGAAAAAAGAACCCATGTGTATGCTAAAATTGATGAAAGCAATGCTGCCATTGTCTGCTTACAGGAAACTAAGTGTGAAAATTTTGATCATTCCTTCATCAGAAGTTTTTGCCCTAAGAGATTTGATCAATTTGTTTTCTCCCCTTCTGTGGGTGCTTCTGGGGGATTAATTATTCTATGGAATAGTGCTATCTTTAAAGGAGAACTTCTGGAAATTCACAGATCTGCAATAAGAATGAAATTTACTTCCACACATAATTCTGAATCCTGGAACTTGGTAAATGTCTATGGCCCATGTGCTGGTGTGGAAAGAGATAATTTTGTCACTTGGCTCTATAATCTTTCTATCCCTAGTAATGATATCTGGATGATTTTGGGGGATTTTAATTTCATCAGATCTGTGGAAAATAGAAACAAGCCTGGAGCTAATATGAATGACATTTTTCTTTTTAATGACATCATTAGCCACCTGGGGCTTCAGGAAATTCCTGTAAAAGGAAGGACATATACCTGGTCAAATATGCAGGAACAGCCTCTGTTGGAACAGCTGGATTGGTTCTTCACTTCATGTGCTTGGACTCTAAAGTACCCAAATACAACAGTTTCCCCTATGGCCAGGCCCACCTCTGATCATGTCCCCCTTCTGGTCAGAATATCCACAGTGATACCAAAAGCAAAGATTTTTCGTTTTGAAAATCATTGGACAAAACAACCAGGTTTTCTGGAGCTTGTCAGTAAGGTTTGGAATCAGCCAGTGAGGGCAAAAAGCAGTGTGGGTATCATATCTGCTAAGCTGAAACTGCTCAGGCCAGTTCTGAAGAAATGGGGCAAATCCCTCTCACACATCAAAACACTTATTGAGAAGTGTAATTTGGTCATTTTATTTTTTGATCAGCTAGAAGACGACAGAGGTCTGAGTAATCCTGAATTTAACTTCAGGAATATTGTGAAAGTGCATCATAAAAAATTGCTTGGCATACAATCTGATTACTGGAAACAAAGATGCACTGTGAGATGGGTACAATTAAGTGGAGAAAACACCAAATATTTCCATGCCAGAGCAACTGAGAGATACAGGCAGAATACAATTTCTTCTATTATGGACCAGGATGGCTCCATTATGACGGAGCATGACGAAAAGGCTTTTGCCTTCTGGCAGTGTTACAAGAACAGGATGGGAGTGTCTAATACAACTGTAACCCCCTTTTGCCTGGAAAATATTATCTCACCAGTGGATGGCCTCCATAATCTGGGAAACCCCTTTTCCCCTGATGAAATTGAAAATGTTGTGAAATTCTTGAAGCCGGATAAAGCTCCTGGACCTGATGGGTTTACTGGACTTTTTATTAAACACTGCTGGCCAATTATAAAAGGAGACTTCTACAAAATGTGTGCAGATTTCTCTAATGGGCATGCCTCTTTACAGAACATTAATGGTTCCTTTATCACACTGGTTCCAAAGAAGCAGTCTCCTGAATCTGTCAATGACTTTAGGCCCATTTCGCTGACAAACACCTGCCTCAAGTTTCTGACAAAAATAATAGCAAATAGAGTGCAGGACATTATCACTAAATGTATTCATGAGAACCAGTACGGGTTCATCAAGAGCAGAACAATCCAGGACTGCCTAGCCTGGTGCTTTGAGTACATCCATCAGTGTAAGCAATCCAAGAGGAAAATTGTCTTGTTCAAAATTGATTTTGAGAAGGCCTTTGATACTATTGAACATGATGCTATACTGAAAATTCTGAAATGTAAAGGATTTCCTCCCATGATCATCCAGTGGGTTAAGGAGATCTTATCCTCAGGAACCTCTTCTGTGCTGTTAAATGGGTTGCCTGGTAGACAATTTCATTGTAAAAGAGGAGTGAGACAGGGAGATCCTTTATCACCTCTTCTTTATGTTCTGGGAGGGATCTGCTGCAGAGCATTGTCAATTTGGCTTTAGCTGAGGGCCTTCTGCAGCTCCCAATTCCAGTAGGAGATAAATACCCAATTGTACAATATGCAGATGACACTCTGATTATCTTGCCTGCTGACCCGGAACAGTTAAAAGTTTTCAAGAAGTTGCTTGATCAATATGCTGGGTTTACTGGCCTAAAAGTGAATTATCATAAATCCTCTATGATCCCTATTAATTTGGATGCAGAGGAAGCTGCTGGCCTTGCAGGGATTATGGGTTGCCAATTGCTGCAATGCCTTTTACATATCTGGGTCTACCCATGGGAACTACTAGACCCACAATCAGAGACCTGGCCCCTCTGGTGGATAGAATTGAAAGAAGATTGTCTGCTACTGTGTCTTTTCTTTCATATGGAGACAGCCTAGTGCTGGTCAATTCTGTGCTTTCCTCCCTGCCCACATATTTTATGCTGATTCTAGTGATACCTAAGGGGATTATTGAAATAATCGACAGAGCCAGGAGAAGATGTTTATGGAGAAAAGACAAGAACAAAGAAAGAGTTAATTCCTTGGCAGCTTGGGACATGGTTTGTAGACCAAAGGAGAAAGGAGGGCTGGGAATTATAAACCTACATGTCCAAAATCGAGCTCTGCTTCTGAAACATCTTGATAAGTTCTATAACAATGCTGATTTGCCATGGGTTAAACTCATTAGGGATTCTTACTATTTCGAGACTGTACCACATGCTGTTGTTCTCAGTGGATCTTTCTGGTGGAGAGCTATTCTAAATCTCTCGGATACCTGGAGGTCGATCTCACATTGCCAGGTCAGCAGTGGCACCTCTGCTCTATTCTGGGAGGATGCTTGGCATGGTGTGCCCCTGGCAGGAAAATTCCCTAGGCTTTTCTCCTTTGCCAAGGATAAGCTAGCCTCAGTGAAGGATTTCATTGCCCTTGAGCAATTGTCTGATGGATTTCAGCTGCCTCTGTCTATGGAGGCCTTCCAGGAGTACAATTCCCTTCATACTATGCTGGAGGGAGTTGAACTTCAGCAGGGGGATGACAAGTGGATATATAACTTCAGTAAAGGAGTATACTCCCCCAAAAGTTACTACAACCTTCATTTCTCCTCACTTCCAAAGCATGGGCCTTCTGAGTCTATATGGAAATCGAAGTGCATGTCGAAACACAAAGTCTTTGCATGGTTACTGTTACATGACAGACTTAACACAAAGGATATGATGTTGAGGAGGCAATGGAAGGTGACTGACAATAATGACTGTGTGCTCTGTAATGCACACTGCCTTGAGGACTGGAGCCATCTGTTCTTCAAGTGCATGTACAGCTCTAGGATCTGGAATTATTTACAGATAGAGTGGATTGATGACACACATGCAGCCTGTCTACAACATGCAAAAAAGAATTTTTCTGGACCTTGTTTCACAGAAGTTTTGATTTTAGCCTGCTGGAACATATGGAAACAGCGTAATGCTTGGATCTTCAAGGATATTAGACCCACCTTCAGGGGCTGGAAGGCTGGGTTTGTACATGACGCCTCTCTGCTTAAGTACAGAGTAAAGGCTAAGGTTCTTCCTCTCTTAGAATCATGGCTTAATAGTCTTGTATAGTTTAGTTTAGTTCTATTTTCTGTTTGTACAGTTTTTGCTCTCTGTAAATATGTACTTGTTACTTTGTGGGGATGAATAAAAGGCTGTGGGGGCTCCCCTGCAGTAGTTAAAGCTTCAAAAAAAAATTATTAATGTTCGGTTGAATAGAGGTAGTAGTACCTACCTTTTTTTTATAACCGAGGAGATAGTAAATTACTAACTATCGATTGAAAGAAAATCTGAAATCTTACTCAAGTTGGGAGATGTGGGGGCCGGGCGGCCGGCGAGGGAATTTTGCTGGCTGATTTGGTTCCCTGGGAGAGTAAGTACAGCTATTGCTCTTGATTAATTCTACCGACTGGTACTTAGGAGAAAATTTGGGGCCCTCTGCAGGTGCACACTTTGCACCTGCTTGCATACCGGCCTGCACGTAACATAGTTGTAAAACACACAAAAAACAAACTTGTTTTACAGCTGACCTCAGGTTTTGGTCTAATTAGTTGCACTTGACCCAAACATATGAATTACAACACTTGCAGTTTTACCTGTGATGCCAGGGATTTTGAGCAGCCTAACGGGACACAAATACACTGCTTTTAGCTAGCAACATTATACGACAATTTTATTAATTCTTGGATCGTATAAGGTCTTATGACGTTTTATAGTTCCTAACTAAAATGTCTCTTGATACAACATAATTCACTTATTTTAAAAAATTCAGTAATTACAAGAAGACACTTATTTTAGTTACCGACACCTGGGCTGCAACTAATTAGACTAAAAGTTCCAGTTAAGAAGCCTAATTCATTTATTTGGGCCAGCTGCAACTAGTTAGACCAAAATTGGGGTCGGCTGCAAAGAAGTTGTATTATGTGTTTTGTGCAACTCTGCTACCAAAAGGTTGGCATTATGTATAATTTGTTCTCGTGGAGATGGATATTATTCGTACATGCCCTTTGCTCTCTGATTAGTCGTAACGTTAGTCGTTCTTCGCCTTACGAGACGTATGTAGATTAACATATTTTATTGGTACTCAGATGTAAAACAATCGACCAATCAAGCGTGAGAATAACCGAGGGAATACAGAAAAAAGGAACCCCAAAACCCTATAGCGCCGCTTCCATTGTCCCCATCCCACCAATGGAAGCGTGGCCTCCTCTTGTCACCGCCGCCGGCGTGGTGGGAGACGGTGGCGACGGAGTCTGCGGGGCAGGCGGTGAGCCGAATCATGTCGCGGTCCCGCAGTGTCAACTCGAGCGGCATGGCGATGTCCGTCGTGGATGCCAACACGATCATCTCAGGCGGCGCCATGCTCGCCACCACCTCGGGCCGCCTAGTCATTGTCCTTGAGGTGCTCGACGAGGTGCGAGATGCGGCCGCACTCCTGCCGATCCAAGTCGAGACCGTCGAGCCCGCCCCCCGAGTTCCTCAAGAAAGGTCAAGGCCATTTTTCTCCAGAAGTTTCTCCACTGGGAAGCGTTGGATAAGATGTTTGAAGCACAAAGGGATCTTAATTCCAGGATACAAGCGTTGGATAAGATGTCCAAGACAACTGTCGGACCTGACCAACAAAGGGTTATCTTATTCGCCGCAACCCCGCAGGTCTAGTCGACGAGGTTGTATTGCCAACGAAGTACATCCTATTTAGGGTTTAGCTCTGCTGATACAAATAACACCTGAAATCAAAGTAGGCATTATCATGTTTAACTTGATAACTTACACAACAATAATTCTTGAATTAGTTGAAAAGATACCACAATGATCCAGTGGATGCATGAAACCTCTTTGATCAGTTTTGGATGCACAATCACATAAGGATCACTCTTTTGTAAGAGACCTTTCTCAGATACCATCCTTTTAATTCTTCAGAGAAAACAAGGGGTTACATCAACTAAACAGCGTATCTACATAGGAAGAAAGTTGAACAACCAGTGCTCAGTACAACATCCTTTTGTTTCGAGCATGATTGAATGGACAAACAGAAAATCATCATGAAGCGAGGACCACAAAATGGTAATGTTTTAGAACGAAAAGCAGCTGTGGATTGATTTTCATTTCAGCATTGAACATGTTTGCTCAGATAATATGATCAGTTTAGGATGTATAATCAATGAAGGAGCACCTTTTCAAAAGCTACCTTACTCAGATATCGTCCTTGTGATTCATCACGCAAACAAACAAGCACACAAAGGTAACTTAACCAACCCATGAACTAAGTCTAGTATTTGGTCTACATTCACAACAAAACACCACCGTGAAGCCATCCACTCAAGGATTAACTTTTAGACCAAAAAAGCACAAACATTGCTATGACATAAAGATCTGAACATGTTTGCTAAGAATATATAATCAGTTTAGGGTGTACTCATATACCTTCCTTGATTATTAAGAAAAAAATAAAAATTTAATAAAAGCGCATGTGTTTGACATCACAGATTTGAAATGACATCACACGGTTTCGAATCCTGGCTGCGCCACTAGATCAACTGTATCTGCTAAACATCGAGGCTACAATTTGGACACTCGGTATCATCGCTACTCCGTAGGAATCTCGTCCACGTGCTGACAACAGGAGCGTACTGGACGTTCGTCAGGTACGAACGATTCCCGGTAAGCACAACACAATACATCGCCCGAGACCTCCCATCCCGAAGTAAATCCGCATCTACCGCCAGTGAGTACGCTGGCTCAGAGACAACACATTCTAATCTGAGGAGGTTCGAGCAGCTGTGGACGTCTCTACTACGCTGGTTATATATCGTCGTGGAGGTGGAGGTGGATATCATTCGTACAGACCCCTTGTTCTCTGATTACGGGACGTATGTAGATTTACCTATTTCATTGGGTATTCAGATGTAAAAGAAGCAGCAGAGTATTAAGCGCCAAAATAAACCGACCGAAAACAGAAAACCGGAACCCCAAAACCCTAGCGCGCCGCCGCCGTTCCCATCCTCTTCTCCGCCGCGATGGAATCCTGGCCGGCCCTCACCCCGCCGCCGGCGCCGCGCCCTTCCTCCCACCTGCCCCTGCCCCACCCCCGCGCCCGCCCCCGGCGGCGGTCCGGCCCCCTGGGCGTGGGGCGACGCGGCGACGGCGCGGCGCGAGACGGTGGCCAAGGAGTCGGCGGCGCAGGCGGTGAGCCGGATCGTGGCCAGCTGCGCCGACTCGGGCGGCGTGGCGGTGGCCGTCGTGGACGCCAACGCGGTCATCTCGGGCGGCCTCGCGCTCGCCGCCGCCAACGCGGGCCGCCTCGTCACCGTGCCGGAGGTGCTCGACGAGGTGCGGGACGCCGCCGCGCGCCGGCGCCTCGAGCTCCTGCCCACCCCCGTCGAGACCATCGAGCCCGCCCCCGAGTTCCTCAAGAAAGGTCCACACCATTTTGCTCTGCAGTTTCTGGATTAATCTGGTCAAGTGCTGATAGATAGCCTTGTTATGGTTTCTTTTCTATGAAATGGAACCGGGGCGGGGCCCTTTATTTCTAAAAAAAAATAGATAGCCTTGTTTGCCTGGTGTTTGTAGTTAGAAATTAGAACTCCAGTAGCAGCAAAGGTCACAGTCATGACACTATATGGGATGAAATTTGGAAAACAAGTAGTAGCTCTTGTGGTTTAGTTGATTCTTTTTGGTGTTACCTGGAGTAACCTTTGAGGTCATTAGGCTATACATATGGACCAACAAGTGGTTTAGTTTAAGAGGGTGGTAAAATATCAAGCTGGCTGTAAATCTTTGGGACAAACATGTGGCATTACCTAGCTGCGTGCTACGCGGCACGGATACGGATACAGGCCGATACGGACACGGAAATATGGCATTTTGAAAATGCGCCGATACGAGGATACGTTTTAATATTTTTTCAAATAAGAAAATAAGTACATGTAACAGCAGGTATGAACTACAGAATAGCAGATTACCTTGTTTCTTGACTTTTTAAGCATCCAAACTCCAATTCTCACTCCATTCCAATATTCCATTCCAAGTTGGCAAGTTCTAAAGAGTAAAGACAAAGACAGCAAGATAGAATGTTAGTTAATTGTTTAACACTCAACTAAACTCCAAGTTGTAACTAGAATAATTAATGGCAGCAGCACTTGACCTTTTCAGCTTTTCTTCCATGTTGAAATGCAGCAACCAGCATTCCAGCAATAAGTCAATAACAAGGCAGCAAGCAACCAACGAGCCAACCAGAACAGCACGGCAGCAAATAATAACATAAGCAAGTTCAATATTCCATAGGACTAAGTGGCAGTTCAAATATTACATAGCAAGCATGATAGAAAAATAGCATAAGAGTGGCACTGTGGCAGTACGAAGTTCGAACATATTACAAGACCAAGACATCATAAATTAATAACTAGGCTTCATTCTCGTCCTCATCCTCATCGTCTAAATTGACCATACCAGCATCCACATCTCCAAATGAGATAGCTCGCAGCTGTGGCTCGTCAATGGACAAGTTAGCAACCTCAAGTAGACCAACACCCGATAGAGACTCAAAAGCATCTCCTCCCACATCCCACATCATTGATTCACCCTTCTTGTATGCATCTGATCTTCTTGAGAGCAATCTCAAATTAGAATGGGTGTACACCAAATCTTGTGCACGCTCAGGAGTTAATGCATTTCTGCTCACACTATGTATGAAGCTATATGTACTCCAATTTCTCTCACAGCAAGAAGATGAGGCTGGTTGGCTAACCAATTTAATAGCCAAGCTCTGCAATGAAGGAATTGATGAACCATGATTGGTCCACCAAGCCATTGGAGTACACATCCATCTATCATTGATTGACTCATGATCATTGAATTCTTCGGAACAAGTGGAAAACTTGGTGTACTCTTCTTTCACCCTTGCCAAATCTTCTTCAATTGGAAAAAACTTCCGGAAACACTTCAACCTCATTATCGACACCTCCTTATCCTTGTGTGGGGGTTCACGATTTTTATCTTGTGCAAGCCACTTGGCACTATAGTATCTACAAGAGAGAGCATAAGCATGAGTTAAAATCTTGTAACATGTAGAGAATGATCAAAATTCAAACATGAAAAGCAAGCAAAATGGAGTACCTTGGATTGAGTGAATGGGCCATGCAATGGAGAGGGTTATTTCCTTTTGCCCACCTTGAGATCAATATCTTCTTAATAACATTGTAAAAATAGCAATCAGTCTCCTCTAATTCCTTTCCTTCATACAGATACACTTGTTTCTTCACATTCTCAATCATTGAATCGCACATCTCATAAATAAGATGAAGACATGGGCTGTCCGTGTCCGCCACACGTATCATTTCATAGATAGGAGCGGTAAACTTGAGAATGTATTTCACGTTATCCCACCACACATCACTAAGTATCTTCTCCTTGACATTAGCAGCAGCTTGAACTTCCTCCTTGTAAACATCCCACTTTTCATAGCAAGGTTGAGAGTGTGTACAACACAAGGTGTCCAATATATTGTGCTATATTCACTCTCCACAAGTAATCCAGCGCCTCTACAATTTGATGCATTGTCGGTGATCACTTGGACCACATTGTGAGGCCCTATTTCTTCAATAACAGATTTCAACTTATTGAAAATGTAGCTAGATGTCTTCTTGTCGCCTTCACAATTATCAGCCCTATAAAATACCGGTGCTTTCTCAGAAATAGCAACAAAATTGATGAGTGGACGCCTATGCGGATCTGACCAGCCATCACTACAAATTGTAACTCCCCTCTCACCCCATGTGCTCTTTACATGGTCCAGCAATCTGTCAATATGAAGCTTTTCTTGTTTGAGAAGTGTAGTCCTAAGCTTATTGTATCCAGGGGGTTTATAACCTGGAATGTTGTGGGTTGCAGCAAAGGTGAATGCTTCTTGAAAGTGTGGGTTTCTTGCAAAGTTGAAATGCAACCCTGTAAATTATAAAGGAAAATAATCAGCAAAGATGCATAGGTGAAAACTGAAAAGTAATGGAACTGGTGCTAAAAATGAAAAAACAGGTTGCGTAGCCCATACCTCCAGAATAAAAAGATCTTGCAATCTTTGCATCCAATTGGTTGCGCAGATCATTTGCCCAAGCTTTCTCTAATTCAGTAGTAGGTCCCTCTCCCCTCCTCTTCTTACCACTGTTGGGATTGTTTGCAGTAGATGAAGCAGAAACACCACTTGCAGATCCAACACTATATGACACAGGTTTAGCCTTTGTTTTTTCCAGTGCTCTTTTAGCCATCTCAACCTCACTTCTAAGTTGGGTCAGAATTTCAATTGTGACCTTCTTACATGGAGCTGTTTGATGTCCTGATTGTTTCAACAAATGGGCTTGCACTCTAGAGTAGCTAGAAGTGGCAACATGATCACAGAAATTACAGCGCCATTTGGCATTGCCCCCACCCCCTTGTTTCTCTAAAATAGTAACATGACTCCACAGTGGAGCCCTACGATTTGCAGCTTGCTCTGCCATTATTAGATATTAATCTACAAAATGAAAAAAGAGAGAGGGAGAGTGAGCTAGCGAGCTGCAGCCTGCAATTACTAATTAGAGAGAGGGAGAGTGAGCCTGCAATTACTAATTAGATTACAGGAGTAACATGACTAAAGAAAGGAGGAAGGAGAGCACGACAAATAAGAAGATCAGAGGAGGAAGGAGACTGCTACCTAGTACCTGGTAGGCTGGTACTGCTGCTGGAGAGGATGAACCGAGGAAGAAGACGACGACTCGACGACGCCGACGAGCTGCTGCTGGTTCGGTGGTTCCTGGCTTCCTGCCCGGCGCCGGGCCGCTGGCTGCTAGCAGTAGTCGCCACGAGCTGCTGCTTGCCTGCCTCCTGCTTCCCGCCGGCGAGGCGGCGAGCTACTGCCGGCTGCCGGTGAGGAGGTCGCCTGGTCGGGTCGCTGGCGGCTGCTGGAGTGGATCTAGCGGCGCTGCCGCCTGCCGCCTGCTGGATGTGGACCGTGGAGGCGGCTGTGTGGCCTGTCGGGTTGGGGATTTGGGGAGGGTTACAAAGGGGTAGGGTTTAATCTGGGCTGGGCTGTATCCAGTTTTGTGTCCAAAACGTATCGAAACAGGTATCCGAATTTCAATCATTTGTTTTTAATTCACCAACTTTCCGATACGGCAAAAACCGTAGGGATACGGTATCGGGACCGTATCCGTATCGGATACGGTATCCGACGCGGACTCGGCTCCTCTGCCCCGTATCCGTGCAGCGTAGGCTGCGTGACCTTATCGTTGTTTGTTTTTTTCCTACTATACAATATGGTGGCATTTGGTAGCCAGTAGACTTAACTAGCCTTTTACATTGTAGAATTCAGCTTTAACTCTCAGATTTTTCTCTTATCTGACAATCACATATCGATTGGAGAGTCTAACATGTCTATCATCATTGCTTGCAGTTATCAAGTTCGCCAGGGAAACGGAGACCTCCAAACACTGTCAGATGTTGATATGAAGATTATCGCTCTAGCTTACATGTTGGAGGCTGAGGTCCATGGGACCAGCCATTTGCGGGAGCACCCACCTCCACTGCACGTGGTCAGCGTCCGGAGCTTGAAAGAGGCCCCGCTGCCAGGCTGGGGCTCTAACGTGCCTAACCTGGCAGAGTGGGAAGCGTTGGATAAGATGTCTGAAGCACAAGGGGATCTCAATTCTCGGATACTTCCACTCAAGGATCTTGAGAACCAAGAAATCCCAACAAGTGAGACCAACAGTATTTCTGAGACACCAGGGGATGAAGAGTTTCAGCCTTCAAGGAAAGAAGCTTCCATTCCCTGGGAAGATGATGAGAATAATGAAGGTTGGCTGCCTGCTGTTAGCCGCACCACACACAGGAAATATTTACGGAGGAAGGCGAGGCGTGATGCCCTCAAGGGATCTGAACAAAGTTTTGACACAAGTTCTATGGCAACATCAGTTGATGACGATAATGACTTGGCTGAGAATTGTTTGGATCCAGTGGATGCCCCTTCTGTTGCTCCCGAAAAAACGAGGTCAAATACTGATGGCTTGGAATCCCAGGAAGAGAATCAACCCGAAATTGCTGAAGAGAATGGGGTGGGCAATGCCTATACTGTTGAAGGGAGAGATGCTACTGATGCGTGTGCTGAACAGTTGGATAACTTAGATATAAAAAGTGAGAACGAGGAAGGCTTTGAGGCATCTTTTGTAGATGATGAGAGCAGTGAGCAGAGTTGGGCACTGAGGTCCTTATCTGAATCTACTGTAGCATGTATTACAAGTGATTATGCCATGCAAAATGTTATCCTGCAGATTGGTCTCCGTCTCTTGGCACCAGGTGGCATGCAAATACGTCAGCTGCATAGGTATTTGAATTTAACATTTTCGGACCTTCTTGGCTACTCAACATCCATTTAGATTTATATCCTATTTATAGAAGCTTGCATACTCTTATCTGTCTCTAATGTGTTGATGCTGATTGGCCAGGTGGGTTCTGAGGTGCCATGCTTGCTACAAGGTTACCCAAGAGATTGGAAAAATATTTTGTCCGAAGTGTGGCAATGGTGGCACCTTGCGGAAGGTTTCAGTAACTGTCGGGGAAAATGGGATTACTATGGCTTCACGACGCCCACGTGTTACACTCCGAGGAACAAAAGTGAGTGCGGCAACTTTACACTTTAATTCTGGGTTTTCCATATTGCCTAGATCTCACCTATTTGTAGTGTCGCAATTGTGGTTGATTATTTTCTGTATGGTCTGCTGTTCTCCAAGAATTTTTACCAAATACATATGAATGTTATCATACATATTTTGTTTCCATGACAGTCAGGGGTGTAACAGTGAAAAATTGCGTTCTTTGAAATGAATAGTGATGAACAACCAGAACTCTGCTAGGAGCTTTTCGACAGTTCCGTATGCATGGCTTGATATTAGAACCTTCGATCTCTCTTTGGTGAAGCAGATTGTAGTTTCTTGCAGTGATGGTTTTCCGTGTGGGCTTTCATATTCATTTCATGAGTTGGTCTATAATACTCCCTCCGACCCGAAATACTGGGCGCGGTGGCGTTTTTACAAAAAAGACCCTGTTGTTTTTCACCTGAAGCTAGAGATCCCCGCCACACAAAAAAAGAAGCGCGACATAGGTGACGGTCTTGGCGACGGCGCCAGGGGGTGCTTGAGCAGCTGCGCCACGGGCGGCACCTTGCCCTTCTTCCCGGACCCCTCCGCCGCCACCTCCTTCTCCTCCTCCGCCTTGGCAGCCATGGCCTCCCCGCCGTCGCGGACGGAGAGGGACGCGAAGGCGCCGGAGGAGCGGCCACCGACGCAGAGGAGGAGATCTGGCGGCTGCGTGCGAAGGCGGCGGGCGCCAGGAGTCGCACGCCTCCACTCGCCGGTGGGTCATCGGGTGGTGCGACGATGAGGGAGTACTGGACGACGCCAGCGTCGCTCGTGGGCGCCATGGCGTTCCTGCAGGGGATGCTCCACGCCTTCTTCCCGGCGGAGCTGCGTGCGGCGGTGGCGCGGTTGCTCGGGCGGATCACGCGGGGCTTCTCCCCGTACTGCTACTTTGACGTGACGGAGACGGACGGCATGAGCAACAACGAGATCTACGACGCCGTGCAGCTCTACCTCAGCAGCACGGCGGCTCCGTCGTCTGGCGCCCGGCTCAGCCTCACCCGGCCCTCCTGCACCTTCGGCCTCGCCGCCAGCGACCGCGTCGTGGACGCCTTCCGCGGCGCGGCCGTCACGTGGGAGCACGTGGTGGCGCCGCGCCAGTCGCCCGGGTTCTCGTGGCGCCCGCTCCCCGAGGAGAAGCGCCGGTTCACGCTCCGCATCCGCCGCGGCGACAGGGGGAAGCTGCTCCCGGCGTACCTCGACCACATCCTCGCCACGGCGCAGGACATCCGCCGCCGGAACCAGGACCGCAAGCTGCAGTAATCCCCACCCAGGAAGAAGGACCTGATTTCAAAACATTTCGAGCTGGCGGGGGGGTTTTTGTAAAAAAAAATAAAACATCACTCCGCCCATTAATTCGGGTCGGAGGGAGTACTTGTGTTGAATTTTTTTCCATGTGCCCACCTGACCTTTGCTGAGTTGATTCATATAGTGATGTCGACAATGTTGTAACTAATTGCCTATTTGCTTTGCAGTTTTCCATCCCAATGCCTCAAGGTGGAAGAGCTGCTGTAATTAATAATCCAATTTTACGTGAAGACCAACTTCCCTCGAAGGTTCTGCATCCTAGATCGAAGAAGTCAAGCAAGCTGGTTAGTGCCCCTGCTACTGCTTTATATGACACGCAGCAATATCATGCTGTCTCTGTTATATCTTCTGTATCAAAACATATTATCTTGGTTTTAAAGTTTTACAGCCTTCCCTCTGTTATTTCTTTGTTTTGAATACTTCAGTTTGTTATGGGTATTAGTAATATAGAGGAACAATTCTTATAACCATTACTGTTTCCTATAGGGCGATGAGTTCCTGGGCGTCGAGGACATATTCACGCACAGCGGCGAGAAGAAAGTGGAGCTGAAACCTCCAGTAAGGAAGGCGCTCGCGATGTTCAGCGGGAAACGGAATCCGAACGATAACCACTTTTCCGCAAGAAGACCTAAGTTCATTCACATTCTGCCCTTCTGTTCTTTTGTCAGCCATTGCATTGTAAGTCTTAAATTATGTAGGGAGTAAACCAGAGTGTTACCCAGACCTCTTTTCCTGACTATTGTGGAGAATGTCTAAGACTCCAAGCATGCAAGGTTTACTTGAAAATAATATCTATGTAAGGTTTATGTTTTGTTCAAAAAATGTAAGGTTTGTGTTTGAATACTATCGCTGCGTATATGTAACAACTCCAGTGAGTGTAATCGAAGTTCTTTGAATACGAGATGTCTCGGAGCAGCAATGAACGGCTCGTCCTCGTTCGTGACAAAGTGCAATGGAGTAGGTAAGGATGGCTCAGAGAGTACAAGTGGTGCCATCGGAGGAAGCTGACAACCTAAGAGCACTTCCGTTTTTATCCGCGTGGCCGAAAACCAAGCCTCAACGTGGCGACGCAAAGGAACTGCTGTATGTTTTTCCTGCCGTATGTTTTTCTTTGCCCGTGACCCATTATCATTTGGGCCAAGTTCAGCTCTTGTGTCCTCTTGTCCGCCCCTGACCCGCTTAACGGAGCCAAAATCGTCACTCTGGTTTTTTCTCTCCCAAAACCAAACTCCAATTCCTGTCCTAACCATGGCCGACGTAGCCGCCGCCGATCCCGCTGGAGCTGCCGCTGAGCAACCCGTCATCCTCGATTTCGCGACCGATTCTCCGAAGAACCCAAAGAAATAGCTCACGCCGGAGAAGAGGGCCGCCGAAAACCAGAAGCAGGGTGCCTGGAAGAAGAGGGAGAGAGCGTAAGAAGAAGCCACCGCTAAGAAGTACGCTGCTACCAAGGCCGCCGCCACCAAGAAGGGCCAGGGCAATGACATTGTCATCGTCTCTAGGGCCGCTGCAAGCTGCCCTACTCATGATTGGCATTTTCCCGCCCGCAGGAGCGGCCGCAACCGCGGCGACCAGCTCCAACGTCTCGGCCGCCATGGTCGAAGTCATCTACGATGACGCCCTCGCCACCGCCACCGCCTGCATATGGCTTCCTTCCAGGAAATGTGCCGCCGCGGTTCTCTCCAAAGCTAGTCAGGGATTCAACGCCGGCCGGCTCTGTGTTGCCTCCCCTTGATCTCAACGCCGCGTCTGTGGTCGTCTACTCACCGGCGCCGCAGATGAAGGCCGCACATGCAGCTGACCCACCAAATGTCACCCAAGGCCGCAACCTGTTCGGCCTATTGCCAAGGCCGTCGCCGGGGGACGCAAGGTACTACGAGAAGCCGGAAGGGGAGGGGTTCGTCCAAGACATGATCAGGGACAATGGCCAGAAGTGACCATGATGATTATGCCGCCAGGGATGATGAAGTTGCGCCGACCGGCCCTGATGTGATCAACATCGACGTCAAGTCAGCTTTTGTCGACGAGCTCGAGAGCCAAGCCCGGGCTATAAAGAGGAAGATTAGCCAAAGAGACACCTCATTCACCCAGAAGGAGGACGAGCTCATTTGCGTGTCATGAATCGAGGTTGGAACGGATCAAATCATCGGGGCCGAGCAAAGAGGGAGCGCCTAGTGAGTACGGTTCTACAAGCACTACAATGAAATGAGGAAGCTTCCGCCCTATGAAATAACGGATGAGCGGACCGAGATATCAATCCAAAAGAGGTGACACTATATCTCGGTGGAGGTAAGAAAATCTTGTGGCCCGGCCAAAAAGAGGCCTTGGAATCAAGGAATTGGTACTTCCTCTTCCCTCGTTCACAAAACCTCTTATGCAGTGTCCTCCCATGCATAGGTCTTGCAAGCATTGGAAACCTTCAAGACTCAGCATGGGAGGCCTTCACCTTGACCCATTGCTACAAGGTACTCAAGGATCAATAAGAATGGAAGGACCTCTAAGCGTCCCTCAATAATGGGGGGAGGGGGCAACGGCGATCGGAAATGGGAGCGACCCATCGGAGAAGGATAAGAGGCCAAGGGGTCGAAACAACTCCAAGGCCGAGTTGAAACGTGGCGCAACAACAATGGCGTTGCAAGAGACATTGAATGGGTTTATTAACCCAAAAGGACAAGTCATGTGACAACAAGGAGAAGAGGAAAGAGAAGGAACACCGAGAGAGAGAGAGGATGCATCCAAGCAATACTTCAAACTGCAAAAGGAGAGGCTCGATGTCGACAAAAAAAATGCCCGGATAAGAGCCATTGAGGCCGAGGCAAGAGCCAAGGAAGCCGAGGTCGAGGGGAAAAACCTTGAGCTTGCCCTATGCCAACAAGAGGCCCAGATCACGGACATGGATCTCTCTACCTTGACCCTACGAAGAAGGCGTACTATCTCAAGAAACGAAGGTACTATATGGATCAAGAGTGATCACATCTCAGTCGTTTTAACAATGTTGTATACCGGTATTGAACTATGGCCGAGATGGCCGAGAAACATGACCAGAACTATGTGCGATTGTTTTTTAAGTTTGACGTTGTATGCCGCATGCCAATATTCTTTAGACACAATTTGTGATGTGTTTGATTCATTGCTAGCCCGTCTTTCCTATTTGTTTGTTTAAATGATCAAAAGTGATAAAAGGGATAAAAATGATCAAAACCCCGATCTTTACGCATGGTCGTGCTCCCAAAAGCCAGCCCCCCAATCCTACTCTCTTGTACCAACCAAGACCTGTGATCTCTGAGGGAGCAATTGACCGCCTTGCGGATTTGACAAATGCAATACGAAACACCACACCAAAAGAGACACGTTTGGAACATCGATTCACTAGAAGCCGCGGGTACCTTGTTAGTCAAGTCAGCCTGATGCCTCTCATCCCTACGTACGCATGCTGCGCTCTAGCATCCAGCCCACATCACTCCTTGTTTTACCACATGAATGCCACGCCCAGCCGAGCTGCTTGACCAAACCTAGCTAGCTGTTGTAGTGCTAAGAAGTGAAACGAAACTTCACGCAAGTAAGATATGCATAGACCCTGAGTCGCTTGAGTTCCTTTTTGTAGATAGTGATGGATAGGGAGACCTGCATCATTTCACCCACCATGCATTGATTTACTGCCCGGTTGATTATAATACAACTAGGATCTTCTCTAGTCTTGTACGTAGTACTCCCTCCGTTCCAAATTAATTGACTTCCATTTGTCCAAATGTGGATGTATCTATACTTGTAACATGTCTAGATACATCCACATGTGGGCAAAAGGAAGTCAATTAATTTGGAACGGAGGGAGTATAAATGTAGCTCTTAAGATTCAAGTTCTTTCCAAACTTCAAGACACTTACAGTTGTGGCATCAGGTAAAAGCATATAAGCGCTTTGTATGCCAGTGACTACAACACATGAGACACATGACACATCCACACAGCTTTGTACAGAGCTGACCAACAGATAGCAGTAGCGACGTCAATTAAGCCGAGGAACTACAGATGAAATACCATCACTTACTTAAGTAGAATATGCTGAATAATTACAGATGTAGTATCATCAATAATTTAGATGGAATTGTTAGAGATGTACAAGAACCGTGTTTGCGGTTTTTCTTTGAACGTACATGTGTTTGTCAAAACCTGCTTTCTGGCGCTACAAGTGCACCACGAGAATTCCTCTATTACGAGATGAGATCATATTTCCTCAAAGCTCTACTCTAGATTCACTGTTGATGGTGTTATATTTGTGGGTGGACAGTGCTTTCAGTGCGGACTCGATGCATCGGTCTGTTGGGTGTTGTTGCCACGCAAAATTGCCGCGCAGCACCACGATACCGTCGTACTTTCGTGACGACAAACTGATGCTTTCCGAGCAAAGCAACAAAGATCCCCTCGCTTTCGTGGAGGAGAAACGACCGCTTTTCAGCGCAAAACGGCAAAGATAACCGAACCCTAGCTGGTAGAGCTCGGCAGGGAAGAAACAATAGGAAAAAAGGTACGATAAAAAAGATACGTGAAAGTGTAGATGTATTTTTAGATGAATGTCGATTGGGGGGTTTCAATCGGCCGTATATACCTATATATAGGTACGCCTGGATTATGGCTTAGGCACGGATCCGTTTCCTTGGCATGCAAGCCAAATAAAATATTCCTAATCTCTAATTGATCCGGCCGTGCATGCTATAAGGTATAGAATATTATGTTGATGCATGCTAATACTAGTACGACTCCTTGTCCTGGCTTGGTACGTACACAAACTGAGAAATTCTTTCCATACGTGCTTTGATAGCCTTTGCAATCCACATCGGTCTCAGCCTGGCCCCGGGCATCTGAAGCCTGGTAGGAGTTGTCTTATGCAGTGGCATTTTAATTCAGACCATCTCTGAATCTGTCCAAGACTTGTTCTCCGTAGTCTCTTTTTCTGAAAATAATCAATACATTTGTCTTGGCCAAATAGCTTGCTACACTTGATATGCCGCTGCAACACATCTGTAGTGAAATGCGACCAAAGCTGCAATTTGAACTAAACAGCAAATTCAAATGTATATGTCAAGTAATAATCTAACCACAATCATTAAAACTAATTTGGCATATACAACACCTAGCAGCCAAATTACACTTCAACACATGCCCCCCTGTTTTTGGTACAATAGTATATATATCAAAAACAATATAAATGTACCTCAGAACGATTTCGTCGCTTCACCAAAGATATTATTACTTAGGACGATGTCTAAAGAACACATCGGCCAAATTTTCTTGGGGCGATAGCTCAAGTAACATATCGGCCAAATTTTCTTCAAGCTTCGGGTGCACGAAATTCAGTGGGCAATACGAACACCATATTAACATCCATATTAGTAGATATTTCCTTGTTGCTTCCTGAATCCTCATCATCAATTATGTCATCTGCGGGATCAGCAACTGTGTCATCTGTGACTCTACTCTCCTTCCCCGTAATGCGCTTCTCCCTCCATATCATCTTCGGCGATATAGGTTTTTCTCGTTTGAACAATTCATCGCTCTTCTTTTTGCCTATTTCTTCCTTTATGTCCAAAGCTCGCAGTCGCTGTACACGCCGTTTCTGAGTGTGTGTAAGTCCCGTCGGGCACCAACGAGGTCCTGGTTTGGTACCTGGAGCAACTGATTTAATTTTGCTGCCCCCCGAGTCTCTCGGCCTGTAGCGTCGTGCTGTTGTTCTTGGGATAAATATTCTATCCTTGGCCGAAGTAACTCTCAGCTGATCACATGTACTACCGATCTCAAATATTCTGTTGCCTCTTGCATGTCGATCAGTAGACGCATCAGCTGACTCACTAGTACTAGCACGTACATCTGCCTTCTCTGAACGTGTGTGCACATTAGGCTTCAAGGTAGCATATACGCTCATGTCTCCTGCTGCATTATCTTTGGTGCAGCTATGTTCAGATTCAACACCTGTGACAATATGCTCTGTATGGCTTTCACGGTTTACCGGCATCCACTTAAATTTCTGACCACGTCTGTTTACTGTGCCAAAACCATTTGGAGACAAACTCGTTGATGATCCCGGGCTACCATTTCTCATGACTGAATTGGTACGTGTGCTAGCTGAACGAAATTTCATACTAGTAGTAGTAGAAGATGCAGCAACGGTATTACCGAAACATTTATCCTTTGCTTTTTTGTGCACCGATCCACTCCATACAGTCTCAGCGTACGTTGTCTCTGTACCATTATCAATACTTGTAGCTGATTGGCCTTCTCCAAGTTTCAGAGCATGAGCAGTATTTAAATCATCTGAAATTCTTACAGTCTAAGGTCCAGCACACTTCACCGGCACCCAAGTGAGCTTGCAGCCATCATTATATTTCCTTCCATCTGTATTGCGACCCAGTGATCGGTTAGCTCGAATGACAATTGCATCACGTGCTTGAGATTTTTCATTGAACCGAGCCCTTTTCTCATGTGAGTATGGTCTGAACATAGGCCTCGGTGAATCCCATTGTGCTTGAAAATAACATGCTGGACCTGTAGGGCATGGCGCCCGAGGATTAAAACCCCACGGACTAAATCGTGGATACATAGGAGATGTACAGCCCAAGTAAGCCGACTCCAGTGGATAATACGGCTGTTCATCATAAGAATTTATTCTCCAGTGCTCATGATCACCAAGTCTAGAAGGAAACTTAGGACGCTTAATGCCTCCAAACCGATTAAAAACATTGTCGGCCTTACGTGTAGTGTATTTGGCCAACAACAAGCTAACTGTCGGCTTTGGTCTTGGAGTTTGTCTCTTACCTCCATTGACTTTCCACACCCCTACTTCTGAATTTTTTGGTTTGATCATCCTCGGTGCTGCATTATCATCAATAACAACATTTTTTCCTTTTGTAGATTTGGTCTGATCCGACCGAATAAGAACTTTCTTGTTCTCAAACTCAATCACATTGATTGGAGAAGAATCACTATCGAGTTTCGTGTTAGTATTCTTTGTAAATGTCAATCGTCCGTCATTAATGGCCGATTGTACCTGTCTTTGAAACACATTACAATCATTAGTAGAATGAGAATAGGCATTGTGATATTTACAATAAACTCTTTTACCCAATTCTCCTGAAGATGGAATAACATGACCTTCTCTCAACCTAATTAATTTTCCTTGCAACAATATATCAAAAATCATATCACACTTGCTGACATCAAAAGTATACTTCATTTCCTCTTTTCTAGCAGGTGTGGGCTTCAAAACAGAACATGTAAAAGGATTTGACATTGGCGCTTTAACCCATTCGGCTACACATATATTAGCATCATCTTCACTAGCCGAATCATTATCATATTCTAAATCATGAACCGTGTGGTTATCCTTCTCACCATTCATATTATCTTTAAACCGGCTATATTGTTTAACTTCCTTAGCCTGGTTTTCTTGCATGGAGTCGAAATAATCAGGGTATGGTTTTTGAATTGCACGTTCTCTATCCTTAGGTGCTAAACCAAATTCTCTAAGTATACTATCAAGCTGATCCTCAAAACTACCATTGGGCTGAGGAGAATTGGTTTGTCGAGTAGAGGGGATACAAGCACGTGGTTGAATCTCCGGCAAAGAAATTTGAGTACGCGACGTTTGCAACGGAGATCCACTAAAATAGGTATCGTGTACCGGCCCGTACGGAACTCCGGTACCAACAGACGGCAATGATGTTGTATTGTATGCTACCGACTGATCAATAGCTTGTTGTAAATTAAAATTAAAGTCTACACTTTGGCTATTGATGTGATTATTTTGCGGCACCGAAGTTGAGACAATAGGAGCAGCTACGCTAGGCATATAATTATTAGCCGGACTGCTCAAATAATTCCAACTACCTTGATTGTTGTCTAGAAGGACCTGAGCTTGGGCAACATGAGCCGATGCATCGGATATACATGTATAAGTAGGAAAATTATTTAATTTGCTACTATCCGGAGCCATCAGGCTTTTTTCATAATATGCATCATTGTTTTGGAGCAATAATGAACGAACATGAGGAGCTAGACTACTTTCAAGATCAGCCGAACTGCTCATATAATTTCGGCCACTTTGATAATCATGTAAAGGAACGTAAGGCTGTTGTGCAACATTGGAGACAAAACTTTTGGCCGAACTGCTAACATGGTTCCGGCCATCTTGGTTATTACTTAATGTAGCGTGAAGCTGCTGCGCAGCACTAACCGATGTACCATGTGTATGAATATTACTAGCACAACTAATGGATCTGCTATTTCCCAAAGGCATCAGCTTTTTGTCAGGATGTCCGTCGTTGCTTTGCAGCACTACCGAACGAGCATGACCAGATAGAATAGTTTCTAGTTGCTCCTTAAATTCATCAAATGTATTCTCTAAATCTTTAATTATGCGTGTCGTCATGTCAGATTCAAACTTTCTAGCTACCAACACATCTATTAAATGAGCAATATTTTCGGTTGGCTTTTTTACCTCAGCGCCGAGTGTATCGGATGGACTCGGCGTAGGTACCTTCTTGACGACGCCGTCTCTTGTCTTCTGGTATCCAGCCAACATCAGTTTCATCGTCTCGGCTTGCTCGTTCTCAATCTCCCGCTCGAGCTCGCGCCGATCCTCTTCTGACAGATCATTGAGGGTAATGGCGGTGGTGATGTCGGGGTCGACGTCGCTGCCGTTCTTGATGGCGGTGTTCATCTTGTGTAGGTCTTTATTCTTCGGTCCCCAGCGGAGTCGCCAATTGTGTTGCCACGCAAAATTGCCGCGCAGCACCACGATACCGTCGTACTTTCGTGACGACAAACTGATGCTTTCCGAGCAAAGCAACAAAGATCCCCTCGCTTTCGTGGAGGAGAAACGACCGCTTTTCAGCGCAAAACGGCAAAGATAACCGAACCCTAGCTGGTAGAGCTCGGCAGGGAAGAAACAATAGGAAAAAAGGTACGATAAAAAAGATACGTGAAAGTGTAGATGTATTTTTAGATGAATGTCGATTGGGGGTTTCAATCGGCCGTATATACCTATATATATAGGTACGCCTGGACTATGGCTTAGGCACGGATCCGTTTCCTTGGCATGCAAGCCAAATAAAATATTCCTAATCTCTAATTGATCCGGCCGTGCATGCTATAAGGTATAGAATATTATGTTGATGCATGCTAATACTAGTACGACTCCTTGTCCTGGCTTGGTACGTACACAAACTGAGAAACTCTTTCCATACGTGCTTTGATAGCCTTTGCAATCCACATCGGTCTCAGCCTGGCCCCGGGCATCTGAAGCCTGGTAGGAGTTGTCTTATGCAGCGGCATTTTAATTCAGTCCATCTCTGAATCTGTCCAAGACTTGTTCTCCGTAGTCTCTTTTTCTGAAAATAATCAATACATTTGTCTTGGCCAAATAGCTTGCTACACTTGATATGCCGCTGCAACACATCTGTAGTGAAATGCGACCAAAGCTGCAATTTGAACTAAACAGCAAATTCAAATGTATATGTCAAGTAATAATCTAACCACAATCATTAAAACTAATTTGGCATATACAACACCTAGCAGCCAAATTACACCTTCAACAGGTGTGGTGACTAGATAGGGGCGGACATGGGACGGACTCCTGTCCGTTTACATTGGCCTGTTGAAATCATCCTAATGTGCTCTGTCGCTGCAGCATCTGGCGAATCAGGCTACCGATGGAATATGACCTTGGGATGAAAATGAAGGGACATGATCCAGCTAGATGATGAGCTGTTGGTTTATTTGCACAATGGAACTGGTAGCCTCACACTCTCACCGAATGTGGATTACCATGTTAATTTGCACAAACCAAACATGTAATGAGGACCTGAAGAATATGATAATCATTTCTTTACGGATATACATGCAGCACATCTAAGAGAAAAGTTCCACACAACATTCACAACCCGATGTCGAACTAGCATGAAAATGTCAAACAAAATGTACAGATAGTACTTTGCCGATCTGTTCTTGACATGAGCAAAAGCACAAGAAGGCTAGGCATATGCACTGCAATTTATAACAATACAAAGATTTTAGACCATTGTTTTTTTTTGCTGCTACAGAATATGTGAAACACGATATGAAAACAAAAGGCACATAAAGATGGTTTATTAGTCATGGTAACACCTAAAACCAGCAACTCACGAAGCGACAACCCCACTCTAGCTAAGCAACCGCAAACTGACGACTACCCTAGGACCACGCAGCTGCCGTTAAGCAGTCGCGGGCGCCTTACCAATGTCGCCACTCTTCTTGCCTATGCTCCTAAGAGCCTTTTTCACCTTTTTGATTTTGCCAGTAGAACCCTCCTCAGCTATGAGGCAAGCAATCGCCTCGCCAGATACATGGCTAGCTGCCTCCAAGCAAGCGAGCAAGTCACCAAGCTTTTTCACGAAGACCGCCTGGTCAATACGTGTCAACATACCTTCACAGTAAAAAAGGGGTGACCGGATGGACGGACCTCCACTACACACAGAGGAGGGCAATTCGCAGGACTCAGACGGAGGTGGGGATGGCACGATGTCCACCGCCAAAGGCTCCAAAAGGCCTAGCTCAACTGGAAGCACCACAGATGATTCCTCACAATGATCCTGCAGCTCAGGCAAGTTCTCCACAACTGGAGTCACAACCTCGGTGGCGACAACCCTCGTAAGGACAGACGACGATGCATGTAGAGCACGGGGAGAAAATTCTCCAAAGCAGCATTCGAACCCCTCAACAACAGAACCAGTCTGTATCTCAGGTGGTAGAGGCACAACCGACGCAACCTGAAGCTTGGCAAGAGCGTCGTGTACCTCAGAGCGAAGCAACTCAAACTTCTGAAGGACCTCCATGCGTAGCAGGGCAAACTGGGACTCCACAGTAGAGACTGAATCCTTGCAACACGGCTGCACCATAGGACGCAACGACGAGTGGCCCACAACCCCAGCCCAACTCAGAGGCGACGAGGGGCGACGAGGCTGAGCGGACGAAGAACGGCTCCGCTGGCAAGGAACACGAGCGTCCGGAGAACGAGCCCGAGCCTCCGGAGAGCGAGAACGAGCAGCAGGAGAGCGCGCACGGCAGAAACGCTCCCGATGACCAGGACGACGATATCGGATGCATCTGAATGGCCCACGACATGAGCTGACCTGGCGTCCACGCTCGAGGCACCGAAAACACCTCCCTCAAGCCCAACGCTTGAAGGCGAGGCTAAGTTCGAGACCTTCTTCTCGAAGCTGAGACAAAGGCACCCGGCTGGGACGGCCGCCCTGACCCACTTGGGTCCAGCCTTCCACGTCATCAATAGCGGCGGCAGCAACAGAGAGGCCACGGCATGGCTCCGCAAACGCCTCCTCCGAGTCGGAAACAATGCCTTTGGAAGAGGCCAACGGTGTAGCAAACTCCTCACCATCGTGGTCCTCGACAGAACACACCCCCGCAGAGATCAGGCCGCCTGCTATCAACACGGCAGGGTCAGACGAAGCGTGGAAGGTCTTGGTGGCAGCCGGCGGCGTGCAGGGGGCCAGCAGCTCTTCCTCATCGCCGAACTCATCGTCATCAGCAGCAGAGGACCACGAAACAGGGCGCGGCACGGTGAAGTGCTGGGGGCGCTGCTCTTGTATGGAAGACACGGGGATGAGCTTGTCAACGTATGAACGCGGAGGCGGCACATGAACTTCTGCCAGCAGTGTTGTTGCAACCGGAGCAGGGGCGGCGGACGACGCTGGAGTGTCCACCACCGCTGTAGCGGGACGTGGCTGAGAGCTCCGGGCCGGAACGTCGGTCTTCATGGCGGGCGTCGACCTCAGGTCGGAGGAGGCGCTGGCGAGAGGAGCCGCAGCGGTGGGCGGCGGGGCCGGCGAGAGGAGCCGCGGCGGGCGGCGACGGAGCCGGGACGACGGTCTTCGTGGCCGCCGGCGAGCGCTTTATCAACATCTTGCCACGAACCAAAGGGTCGGTTCTGCGGGAGGCCAGAGCAGCTGCGGCATGCACGGCGGCGGTGGACGGCGAGGCCATGGAGCCCCGTCGCAGTCAAGGGAGGGCCGGAGCTCCCTGAGCGGCCGTGGGGACAGCAGGCCGAAACTCTACATACCAGGCGGATGGGTGGAAAGAGGGCGTTGAGAGGAGGCCGGATCTGCTTGCAAACTTTGGAGACACCGGCGGAGGAGGGAGATCAGGCCGGCGGCGGTGGGAGTGTGGCCATGGTCACGGGTCGCGAGAGCTCTCCACTCTGCTCGACTAATTTAGCACGACTTTCGATGTGTCACCATGGGAGAAGTGAAGAAGAGAGATGGCTCAACAATGGATCTCGTGCTATAGTGTACAGAGAGGACAAGGGAAGGGGGAGATGATTGGTCTGAAATGGACCGTTCGTGCAGTTCAATGGTGATGCAAGGTTCTCTTTGTAAAAATACCAACAGTCGACCTTGTGGTTAGATCTGACCTCTTCGTTTTTTTATCCAAAGGCCCAAGATCTCTGGGTGCACCTATTGCACAATTTCCCTTGTTTCACATGATACATTCTCACGCTAACTGTTGCTCTTTGTCTGGCGGGGAGGTGGCGCTTGGCCACCAGTTGGACCATGATCACGATGTCCAAGTCTGTGGTGATGTCAACGGTGGCAAAGGCGCCATGAAGATGGCGACGGCCGCCATTGTGGAGCTGTGAAAACGACCGAAGTGTCGTCAATGATGAAGACCACCACCGAGACCATGTCGATGGCGGTGATCAAAACAAAATTGTAAACGAGAGAGACGGTGAACAAATGGTTCGAACCATTTCTATTCCATCGATATCGATGATTATAAGGGGAAGTGACACGATGGAGAGATGCTTTGGTTCGTGGGAACGTTGTGAGCCGAGACAACCGTACGAGATTAACAAAATCTTAACAGTTCGTTCAGCAATTTGCCCTACTTGTAATTTCATTTCTTAGTAGTAGTATTTCGTTTCTGAAGTTTTTTTAAAAAAAATAGTATATATAATTCCATCCGTTTACCGTTGTTAGGTGGGCTTTATAAATTTTCTCTATGGACTCGAATTATCACGCGCACGTACATATACAAACCCTAAACTGTAGACTCGTACCAATGCCATCGTCCACGATCCATTTATCCAGCCACGCACGACAACGAGGAGAACGCCGCCAGCCGCCAACCCCGATGCCGCACGTCCCGCACGAGGTGGTGACGGCGATCTTGCTCCGGCTGCCCGTCAGCTCGCTTGCACGGTTCAGCTGCGTCTGCAAGGCCTGGCGCGCCACCATCTCCGACGACCAAACCTTCCGCCGCGACCTCCGCCTCCACCGGCGTCACAACCCGTGCCTGCTCATCGTCCCGCGGCTTAAATTCTCCGAGCACAACGGAAGAAGAAACAAGGCTGGGTTCTACCGGTGGGAGGAAGCCGACGGGGCCGCCGCGATCTTCATGCACCCCATGGAGTTACCCCCAGAGGGACGTGCTCTCGGGTACGCGCACTGCGACGGGCTGGTGATGGTGGCCACCTTGGACATGGTGCGCGTGCTTGACCAGGCCACAGCGCGCGTCGACCTCACCCTACCATGGACCTCCCCTTGCCTGCCGGTTACCGGCTTCTCGGCATTCGGCCTCGGGCGCGAACCTCGCACAGGCGCCTACAAGATCGTTCGCCTGTTCCAGCAGACAGAGTATAGTCCGACCGGCACCGTCCGCACATCAGCAGGGGCGGATCCAGGATTTGACCATAGGGGGGGCCAAAAAAACATTGAACTCAGAAAGCTTTATAAGTATACTACGTACGAATACATGTTATATAATTGAAAAGAAGCTTTTCTAATAGTTTGAATGTCCCATACATCTACGCCCAAACATATCGAACAAGTCAAAATTTAGTCGAAATTTTATCGAAATTTTACAAATCAACCGGAGAATTGGATTTATTATGTATGGTAGCTTTCTATGTAACCTTTGTCTTCTCGATTGGGTTTATGATTTCAGCAGTATAGTCGGAGATCAAACCAACCAGCTTGAAATAATAACCGTCTAACTAGCAATGTGTTCCTCTTTACGACTTAATCGGCTCTACCCGTACAAATTATCAATAAACTTTTTTTTCGAAAAGTAAATTATCAGTTAACTATTATAACTAGCAAATGGAACTGGCAAGTAGCAAATACTAGATTCGATAATAAAACTAGCATGTAGCAGCTGCAATACCTTGGTGCGACCAGGCTAGAAATTAGGTGTGGCGGCTTGGCGTGCAGGCCGACAGCAGGCTATAGTCGTTCGTCGACAATTGAGATGCAAAGACGCGGGGATAGTGCAGCTTCGTGGATCGCTGACGCAGCGACGCTCCAGTTCTGTGTGGCCAATCCTGGCGGCAGCGGCGGCGACGGCGGTGATTCTCAATCACGAAACCCTTGCGGTTGGGCAGCAGCGAAACTGGGTCGAGTAGCTGCCATCGATTCTGTTTTACCTAGTGGTAGGTCCGTTTGTGACCTCTGGCGCTTGGTTATTTGCTTTGGGCTTGGCCCATTTAACTCACCACAGCTGGGCAGTATTAGGATTAATTAAGCCTCGAACTAATGGCCGGAGTACTAAGCATAATTTAACTACTGGCCACTGCTACACAGCGTTGAGGGGGGCCGAACCATGGGGGTGGCCTGGCACCCCCTCGCCCCTCCCTGGATCCGCCTCTGCACATCAGGCGCTGAGGTGTTCACCATCGGAGACGACGAGCACTGGCGCCAACTCGCGGTGCAACAGCCGCACTTTGCCGTGGCGTGGCAGACGGCGGCATTCTTCAAGGGATCCCTGCTCTGGTGCATCAGCAGGTATGACCACCTTCTTCAAGTATCGTCTACCACAGGCTTCCTCCGGTTAAGATTGGACGAGGAGACATTCAGCGTTATTCCGCCGCCGCCTAGCTTCTCGTGGTGGTCTGCGAACGACGTGCCCATCTTGTCCGAGCTGTGCGGTGAGTTGTGTGCCGCCTGCCCACGAAAGGGCACCGACGCAACACTGGATATGTGGATGTGCACCGACTTGGATACCGACTTGCCACAATGGGATAAACGCTACACTATCCGCTGGGACTGGCCCAAAACATCCCTCCGTCCCATGGCCGTGCTGGATGATGCGGTACTCGTGTGCCAAGCCTCGGGAAACCTCCTGTTTCGGTGCATTCTGCAGACTCAAAAGCTCATCGAAGTTAAGTTTCATATGGAAGCCATGGAATACTACAATCTGGAGGAGGACCCACTTCTGGAGTACCCTCAAGAAAGCATGTCCCACTTCGATGTAATTCCCTATGTTCCAAGCTCGGTCTCCATCTAGCCAAAGTCATGGGCGACTAAGTAATTCACTCGGATCCGACGAGTTGTGAGTTTGTATACATGGAGACATAATTGTCGTGGTGTTTTTAGGTGTTTTGCACGTTATTGTATTTCAACATTGGTTTTACCTCTATATGGCATAGTTTTTATTGGGCCGCCGCCTCCATTCAGCCTACCCACGGCTCTTCCTCGGAGTAGAAGATGCTTTGACTAGAAACTTTCTCAAACAAACGAGTAGGTCAAAGCAACGTCGACATCAATTTCTACTTATGTGGAGGCTGACCTAGGACAACATTTTGTCGCATCCCAATTTTCACATTTGAAGTTTCAAGTGTATTTGTAAGGCACAACGAGGTCAAGGATAGTTTATGAATGACATGTGGTATATTGCAACCACAACGAGGACACAAATGTTAAGTACTCGCGACAAAGTGCCTACTTTGATGTAATCCCCTACGTCCAAGCTTGGTCACAATCTAGCTAAGATGCTAAGTTGAGACTGGCTAAGATTTCAGAAAATCGAAGAACTGGCAGAAGCTGGACCACATTTGAACATGCCCTTAGTACATATGCGACTCAAAGATAAGGCGCGGCCCAATATCATAACTGAATTAATCATACATTTGTTTTGGGTCCGTCTAACGCTCAGCTCAGCTGACGTCAGCCATGCTGTTTCTCTTTTGGACTAGCTGAAAACGACATGGGCCTTACATGTACTGGGCAGGGCCGTCTCCATGAATTTGGGGCCCCTGTGCGAAATATAAATATTTCTAATATTTTTTATTCTATACCTTGAAAATGTCTATTATTTGTAATATGCCAACAATTGATTTTTTTAAATTTTTTTATCCAATGGGGCCACATCCTCTGGTTAGCAACCAAGCACCACCCATTAGTTTTGTATGACTTTTTTTGTTAGCTCGACATCACATAGGGCTAGTAGCCCACGTCTCCTAGTCAACCAAATTAGGCCCAGAAGCCCGACACCTCTCCGCTTCATCGATCCATCGTCTTCTACTTCACGACCAAAGAACAGACGAGTCCCTTCCATGGCGTTGCTGCAACTTCCTCCATGATCTCCTCAGTATATTGAGTAGAATCAAATAATTTAAATTAGGCGGCCACCCCACCTCGAAATACCAGAGTAAGACTTGGGGCCCCTAATTTTTGGGGGCCCGTGCGATCGCACAGCTCGCAATGGACGGCCCTGGTACCGGGCCTAGTATCTTAGCGTGGTCTTCTTACCTTCGTTTGTTTTGTTCTGAGCATGGTCATACAATGGACATTAGGAAAATGAAAGACGACTAAAAAAAGAAAAGCTAGCGAGTGGGAGACAATAGGGGAGTGAGATTTTCAGTTGCAGGTGAGTTTTTCAGGGTGGGCCTACAACTGAGATTTTTCAGCTATGGGTGGGTTGCAACTGGAAATTATTTTCAAATGAAAAAACTCAATGCTAGTTCGACTTGCAGCCGGAAAAAAAAATCTCAGTTGCCACCCCACTTGCAACTGAAAATATCTGAGTTGCAACCTGGCTTATAACTGGAAATTATTGCCAACTGAAAAAACTCAGTTTAACCAGATTTGCAGCCGAGAAAAAAACCTCAGTTGCAACCCGACCTGCAACTGGAAATATCAACTGGGAAATTATTTCCAAATGAAAAACATCAGTTGCAACCTAACTTGCAGTTGGGAAAAAAATTCTTTGTTGCAACTCGATTTGTAACTGAAAAAACTCCCAGTTGCAAGTGGGTAGGTTGCAACGGGGAAAACTCAGCTATTTTTTTCTGTAGCACGGAAAAAACTATTCAACAACAAAACATGATACACACAAATAAAATCTCGGTTGCAATCTGACTCACAACTGGAAAATTCTCAGTTATCAGTTGCAACTCAAGTAGCCACTGGATACAATTCTTAGTTGAAGAAGAGCTTAGTTACAATCTGACTTGCAACTGAAAAAACTCAGTTGTAGCCGAACATTCAGCTGGTAAAAATTACAAAATTTACGAGATTTTTTTTGTACTATACTGTTTTTACACGAGATATCGACGAGAAATTTAGTAGACTGAAAATAAGTATCTAGAACTTCAAAATATTAAAAACAAAAACAAAAAGGTCGAACAAAAGAACAGTCAAAAGGAAAAAAATATACAAATCACAATAGTTCGTATTTCAAGCAGACAAGTAGCTTCTAGCGTGGGGGTCAGTATGCTTGTGTTTACCACTCTAGGCCCTGTGTTCTAAGCTTGCCAAAAGCAGTATTTTTTCTAGTAATTCGAATTTTGCTCGGAAAATAAAATTGCATGCATCTCCGAGTAAAATCTGACGACTGTATAGTTGACTGAGCACTAATTTAGTTCTCAGCTAGATGAGAATTAGCAAAACCGATATTTTTTTGTGCTTCAAAATAATCTCACATTTGTGCATTGCATAATACAGGTAAATATGCTTTTTTATTGCAAAGAAAACAACAACAAAAGAATTATGTCCAGCCTAGGGAATTCCCTCTAACACCATCACATTTCCCTTACACAGAAGAAGAATAAAATCAATCTCTTTCCATTTTCATGCACAACATCAACACAACAAAGAACATTTCTTTTTTTGTACGGTCACATGCAGCATCAAAGTGAAGCCGAGTTTCAGAAGAGCAGATCGTCGTTCGTCGTGCTGAACCCGCCGTAGATGTCGCCCATGTTGAGCAGATCGAAGTAGCCGCCTCCGGCGACCATGCCGGCGCTGCCGCCGTGTGGGACGGCAGCGCTCTGGTGGTGGTGGTGATCATGCTGGTGCTGGTGCTGCAGCGCGCCGCCGTAGCTGCTGCCGCTCATCTGGTCCCCGACGAACGCGCCGTGCGAGGGCGTCACGTTGCCGGAGCTAGCCGTGGACGCGGGCCAGTGCGCGGATATTGAGTAGCTCTCCGGGCCCGCGGGCCGTCGGCGGCATCCAGTCGGTGAACACGAAGTTCTTGGCCTCCTGCTGCTGATGCTGGTCGATGCCGAACGGCTCCGCGGCGCCGCTGCCGCTGAGGTTGGCGTCGTGGTCTCCGTGTGTCGACGTCGCCGTGCTGCCGCCGCCGCCTCCGGTGGCGGCGCTCATAGAGGTGAGCGGCGACGGGCTCTTGCCGGTGTTGGAGGCGCTGCCGGGCTGCTGCTGCATCACCCGCTTCTTCAGGTACGAGTTCCAGTAGTTCTTCACCTCGTTGTCCGTCCGACCCGGCAGATGCATCGCGATCTGCGACCACCTGACCAACCAAACAAACAGATCTCAGATCATCACCACCACCATGATTTCGCATGGAAAACAAATGCGAGATGTCGTCGCCTTTCTTATCAGCTTGAGCTTCTATGCGGTCACGCTACCGGGTTGAAAATTCAGTGATTCAGATTTGCACGCAGTGAAATTTCAGTGTTTTTTTGTTGCATTGTTGTTTCTACATTATGCATGTTTTTAGATGGTTAGAGATGAGTCGCGTGAGGGTTCAATTCCTTACTTGTTGCCCAACTTGGCTTGGAGGTTGATGACCACGTCCTCCTCTTCCTGAGAGAACATTCCGCGTTTCAATCCGGGCCGTAGGTAGTTGATCCAACGCAGCCGGCAGCTCTTGCCGTTTCTCTGCAGACCTACAAGGAACCAAAACATAAAAAAGGCAAACAATTTCAGGCATAATTCAGGTGAATGTGTTATTCAGAGATGGCAGTTCACTCTAATTGGTATGTGGTATTTTGTGCTACAATTTTGATCAATCCGGGAAACTGTACCCAAGCTTAGATCATATCAGAGGGTCAAATGGAACTCTAAGCAATTGTTTCTGGAAGTTAATTGTTGCTAACCAAATAGTGGATGTGCCTAGAACTCACAATTCACCTATACAAAGACTAGATCATGCATGCCAGGTTCCAAATGGAACTCCAAGCCAAATACAAACAAACCATAAAAAGTTACTGCAAATTCATCAACCAGATTCTTGCTAACAGGAGATGATGCATGCTAGAATTTACAATCAGCCATGGATTGCTCATGCATTGTCATGCAGCACTGAAAAGAAGTAGCTAGCATCATTCTTGCATGAAGAGAACGGGGGGTATGCATGAGGGAGCTCTTACCAGCCTTTGCAGGGACAGCACTCCAGCAGCCAAGGCCATGCTTGAGGATGTAGTCCCTCAGCCTCTGGTCCTCCTCAGGGGACCACAGTCCCTTCCTGTAGTTCATCTTCGGCTTGTCGCAGGACCGGCACCCCATTGCCGCCCTCTCCTTCCTCTGATATACTTCCCTAACTTGCTGCCCCTGCTCTTGTCTCTCAAGAGAAGAAGATGAGCTGTTGCAGTAGTGGTAGCACTAGACTTCCCCGGCTCCATGTGCTCCCTGTGATTTAAAGGCCTGCCTCATTTTGCTTCCCGGTTTAGTTTAATCTTTGTGGAATTGAGTTGGTGATACCTCTGCACATGGCCTCAGATCATGAGTTTAGAGGGCTTGGTCAGAGGATGTCCACCCCCATCTCGAGATTCTCGAGGGTTATTCACTAGGTTTTGGCTTCGGGCTAATGATTATGTGTGGATGGATGCTTGCTGGCACTAGGATAGGACACACATTTTGTTCCGGAGTCAGTAACTGAGATGTTTCTGTAATCGGCAGTTGTTTATACATACGCCACATGGATCATCAGTTTGTTAATGTCAACCTGTTTCTTTTACTGAACCCAGAGTATGTTTGCATCGGCATCGGGTACTACGACTACTCCGAGAATGTACTGTGTTTTCGGTGAACAGATAGGAATGTTGAACAGAGTTTGTAGTAAGAAAACGTTGTTATCCAATAATCATTGCAATGAAGGTCGGACTTTCCTTCATCAATGATGGGTGGAGCATTGACATGAGCTGTTCCTGCAATGACACAGGCTCTTGGATTAGCAATGACAAGGCCTGATTTATCCCGTCTTACAGAAGTCAATCATTACTGATGCCAAGAAAGGAGAGCCAAGGACACAAGCAATAAGAGACATACCAGTTGGAATCCAGAAGGATTTGCACCGCAAGGATCAAGAAGGTGGAATTGTTATCTAAACAAGGACCTTACAGACACAGGTGAACCATGATGAGCAACTTTTCTGCCAATCACAGTGCTCCATTTCACATTCACCCAGTGTTGTAACACTGAGTTGGCAGACGAAGACCAGTCGAAATCGAGCTGTTTTACACTGTTTTGCGTGCAAGACTCCAAATTTTCTGTAGCTGTCGGTGAATGGTATATGGCATTGGGCCAGTAGGACTGAGATTATGTTAAACTTGCAGAAGGAGCCACTTGCTTCAGTTTGGCAGCTAACATCATCATGCATTCCTGAAGACTCTGTCCTTTCTGCACACCAGTTGTTTTCAGGAAATATTAGTGTGCGTGGGACTTTGTCCTTTCTGCCCACCAGTTTTTTGTCTCTGCTTTACCTGCGCACTCATGAAAAAGAAAGACCTTGTCCAGAGTGACAGATCTACAAAAGACAAGTTTTGGTCTCATGCGAACTGCTTTTCTCTAGGATTCATGGGAAGTCTTCAGATTTGGAACTTCTGAATGTCCTAGTGCTGCTAGCTCTGTCTTCAGTCTTCAGCATACATTTTGCCGTTCTTGGGGTACACGAGAACCGAAAACAAAGAGCACGATCCAGCATGTACGCGGCGCATTATTCACCGAAATAAAGAACATTTATCGGCGAAGTTTCCGATCTGTTAATTCATTGACTAGGTGCTGATTAATCATGTGGCATGAGGTCCTATCTTTCTTTTTAATACACAGCGATGACCTTGCAGGACAGGACGGCCCCATGTGAGCCTCAAGGGAGGAGCGTCCTAATCTCCTCAGCATCAAACAAGGGGATTTGCTGATGACAAAAGAGAAGAATCAGAGATTAAAGATCTCTCGCTTTGTAATTAGCCGACACATATATAAACTAGAAAACCTAAATTGACTTGGGCACAAGTGCATGTGGGCAAACACCTAATTTCCATATAAATTTAGCATCTTGCACCATAAAGTATGCACCACTGATTAAACTAGTGGCATTCTTCACAAGAGAAGGATGTGAGGAATCTTCTGTCCCGGTGAGAACAGCTCCCTCACTTGCAAGAGTTCTTGTCACAACCTCTAGATTAATGTAAACACGAAGATGAATTTTAAATTTTAACCTTTTAATTTTCCAGCGATGATTAAAGAACGGCGAATGATGGGGATGTGCAAAATATGATGCCAATTAAACAAGTGAGCCAAGAACATGCAGTAGCAAGGGAGGGGATTCTGGTTTGTAGGGGTACTTGCAATGATGGGGGTGCAAGTCAATGCTTTGCTCCAGAGATAAATCCACAGATCAACAGGCAAGGTGGCCTAATTGTATACACAAGCACAGCTCATCGATCCACCATGCATGAATTAATTAATTCAATCCACTGCAGAATTGTGTCAGTATATCTTTGCAGGATTAAGCAGAAGAACTAGAGAAATAGAAAAAGTTGTGCCTAGTGCCAACTGGCTAAGCATGCACATTAAAAAAAAACTTAAGGATTTCCTTAGGACACTTAAGTAAGAGGAATGCAGGCATCATGCATGATGTCCGAGACAACTAGAGTTGATGTGGTTTTCCTTGTGGTAACAAATGCTAACTAGTACTCTTTCTCTCAACCAATAGAAAATAAAGGCTATGCCATGTTTAAGCCTGTATGTGACCTTGCATGCACACTATCAAAGAAAAATATTATCTAACTAATCGAAGTGAATTGTCATGAGTACATGACAGTTAATGCCGTACAAGGCGATTTGTGAGTGTACTAGCCCAAATTAAGTGGAGGAGAAGAGGGGATCCATGAGCACATTGTTGGCACTTAACCCAACCTAGATAATATAAATCTAGTTTACTTACGATTACAAAATCTATGAGTATAACTGAGATAAGATCTTTCTACAATAAGTGTCGGTTTGTGAGTCATCCTTGACGTATTTGGTGGTGTTGAACTGCAGAAAGTAAAAAAAAATGGTAATCTGACTGCAGAAAACAACAAATGGTCACTGGATCGCAACCCACACGTAAATCTCAGTCTCTCGCTTCATCACTTTCTCGGAATCTCAGTTTCTCGCTCCACCAACACCCTTTTTCTCTCTCAAAGACAATACATTATAGATCTCTTGCATCGTGCTGGTATGTCTAACTGCCAGCCCTCCAAAACACCAGCAGATGTCAGCTGCAAACTGTCTGCCGATGGTGATCCTATTCCAGACCCCAGCCTCTATCGCAGCATTACCGGCGCCCTTCAATATGCCACTCTCACTCGTCCCGACATCTCTTATTCTGTTCAACAAGCATGCTTGTACATGCATGATCCTCGTCTTCCTCATCTTAACCATATCAAACGTATCCTCCGATATCTCAAAGGCACTCTTGATCATGGTCTTCTTCTCAATTCTTCCTCTCCCACTACTTTGACAGCTTACTCTGATGCAGACTGGGCAGGTTGTCCAGATACTCGAAGGTCCACTTCCGGCTATTGTGTTTATTTGGGTGATAATCTTGTTTCATGGTCCTCCAAAAGACAGGTTACAGTTTCTCGGTCTTCGGCTGAAGCAGAATACAGGTCTGTTGTGCATGCTGTGGCTGAATCGATTTGGCTCCGACAACTACTCACTGAGCTTCACCGGCCTATAGATCGAGCTACCATTGTCTACTGTGACAACATCTCAGCAGTTTATATGGCGGCCAATCCTGTTCATCATCGGCGCACGAAGCACATTGAGATTGATATTCATTTCGTCCGCGAGAAAGTTGCTCTTGGTGAAGTCCGAGTTCTTCATGTACCCACCAGTGCACAGTTCGCCGATATCTTCACCAAAGGACTGCCGACTGCCCCATTCACAGATATACGCTCCAGTCTCAACATCGTGACACCCGACGTCGACACTGCGGGGGGGGGGGTTATTGACGGATACGTCTCCGTATAGACTTCTATAGCTAAAACCCTAAACCTATGTCGGTTGTGATCACATGTACTATATATACAATGTAATATCGATCAGATCAATACAAGCAATAGTTCTATCCAATCTACAAATGGGCTAACAAACGGAGTGCACTCATCTTGATTATGCAGGTTCGATGAAGTGGATATGTAATGAACACGTTGGTTAGGCCCATGTAAACAGAATACGTTCAGTTAAAAAAAAAAACAGAATACGTTTTTTTTCTTTTTTGCTGGTAATAAACAGAATACGTTACATACTTTTACATGCAATTTGCGCAATTGGTGGGATGTTTTTACAGATGAACCAATGGCCACTAACACAAGAATTCTGCCTCATGTGTGGACCCCTAAGCTCGATTTTGACGATGTAGGTGTTCGCAGCATCTTTGGCGCTTGTGCATAGGGCCACGTGAGGAACATGATCTTCTATGTGGAGGCGCATAAGTAGAGATTATCATCCTGAGGTCTCCCATGCCCACACTGGATGAACTAAGGGAAAAAAAGGAAACAAATCCAGATCTTAGGTGCCACATTCTTATATGATCATAAATCTAACACTGCAACTGAGTTCTCTCAGGTCAATTTCCTTCACCGTATTGAAGTACAAAGTCACTACTACAATATCTATTTATATACCACCATTACAAACATACATATATAGTTGCTACATAAAGTCCATTTACTTCTAGATAGAGTACTTATTTTATAAATAGTAGCTGCAGCCAGATTTTTTGAATACATGGTCGAGATATTAGGTGTACATGAACTTCATCTACTTGCAAAATAAGCAAAATGTACATGGATTTTCACTTTTTCAGCACACCTAGATTGAGAAACTTTTGTAAAGGCTATTTAGTTGTACATATTCCTAGCTAGTTTCATTAGTTTGCACATCACTACTAGGAAATAGCCTTTCTGTGGCGCACCATTTTTGCATTCTGTGGCGCATGGTGGGTGCGCCACAGAATCCTCGCCACAAAAATATTATTTCTGTGGCGCACCCCAGATGCGCCACAGAATTGTTCTGTGGCGCACATCTGGATCTGGGATTTTCAAAAAATTATTTTTTTTCCAAAAAACAGAAAAATTCAAAAAATGAAATAATTTGGAAAATCCTAAATATTTGAATTTTTTGAACATTTTTAACACTCCAAGCATATCTCAAATGATGACTTCCCAGTAGGTCACCCATCCTCAGATTGCTCCAACCCAAGCACGCTTAACTTCTAAGTTCTATTCAATTCAACTACCCTCATGCTATTCAAGTTCTTGTTGATAATAGTATGATATCAACCCTCTTAACCCTTGTGTATGTGTATATATGTGTAGTTTATATGTGGTATGTGTATATATGTATTTCTAAATTAAAAAAAAATCAAAAACTTCTGAAGGAAGTTAAAAAAATCCACAAAAATTCAAAAAAAATCAAAAATTCAAAAAATCCAGAAAACTTCAAAAAATCCAGAAAATCAACAAATCCAAAAAATTTGAAATTTTTTATTTTTCGATTTTTTTTGATTTTGTAGAAAAAAATCTTCTTATTGAAATAACTTTTTACTCTTTTGGAATTTCCCGAATCTGAGAAAAGTTCACCGAGTAAACCCTGGTGAAATCGAGCTCCTTTTTTTCTCACGATTTTTTTGATATATTAAACGCATTTTTGAGAAAAATGACGCGTGTTTGAGAAAAATCAATTTAAATGGGCTATACAGTCACATACAAGATCGTGTGAGTTAATATCTTACTGAAAGGTTAGAACTAGATCGTGTGAGTTAATATCCTACTGCAAGGTTAGACCTAGGTTATATCTGAATTTTAAGCATAGAAGGGGCTGTTCTTGATGCACATGGAGTGGAAAATCAGTATGTTAATGTTCTTCAAATCAGGTTAGTAGTACGTGTATACCTTGAGAGATAATCTGGTGATGCGTAGACTCGACGATTGTACGGACGGGGCGGCGGGCAGCAACCCAACGTGGTCGTCGAGGCATCGCTAATTGCCGGATTATAGAGCGACTACCGGAGTATAGACACGGAGGAGGAGCCGACAATTTTTTTTGTATATTAAACGCATTTTTTCGACATCGTATGCAAAAGTTATGGCCGTTCAAACTTTTTTTTTTGTTTTTTGCAAAAAATGTCAAAATTCATATTTCAAAATTTCTATACCTACTAGACACTAAAACCTAACTATATCTCAAAGGATTTTATTTTTGAAGGTTTTATCATTTTCTTTTCTTGTTTGCAAAACTGGAAAGGCGATCCACGCGGGGGGGGGTGGGGGTGGGGGTGGATCCGATTTAAAAAAAAACTGTGGCGTATGGGGCCTGGTGCGCCACAGAAGTTCTGATTTCTGTGGTGCATGGCCTCATGCGCCACAGAAGTTGCCTTTCTGTGGCGCATCCCAACCCATGCGCCACAGAAAGGTCAAATTCTGTGGCGCATCTAGCCCATGCGCCACAGAAAGGTTGAATTCTGTGGCACATCTAGCCCGTGCGCCACAGAAAGTAGGCATTCAGTGGCGCATGGGACCTCCATGCGCCACAGAATGTGAAACTTTCTGTGGCGCACCAGCTTAGGTGCGCCACAGAATCTTTTTTTGTGGCGCACGGCTCAATGGTGCGCCACAAAATGTGGATCCATAGAAAACCGTGCGCCACAAAATGTGGATCCATAGAAAGGCAGTTTCCTACTAGTGCATATACATGTTTCACATAGAACACCCGTCTATTATTGGCGTTAAGATAACAAATGCCTAACGATTTCAAGCACGTTTAATCATGCCTGTGACGTGCATACACACTACACCGAAGAAAAAGATACACACTACTAAAAAGATACACACTACTAGAAGGCTAAAATAAATATTTTTGTGGGTTAGAAACTCCGAGATGACACAGATTAACAAATTGTACAAAATGGCTAAAAAATATCGACGACTACACCAATACACGACAATCCTGGAAAAGTTACTAGTAGGAAAATTACATCTTGCTCCCAAAGTGTGATTCTCTTAATGTACGAAGTGGATCATAATGGTCTCCGTGCTTCTACATAGGGCTAAGCGACAGCGAGAGCTTCCTCGTCTAGCGGAAAGGTACAAATTATCATCCTGAGGAGCAACGATAGTGCCGATGAGTCATGGACCTGGGCGGGGCGGATGACATCGGGGCGAGAAGTAGGCAATGTGAGGGCAGGGAATTGAGAGAAAATGGGCTAGGGTCAACTGAATGGGCAAATGAAATGTTTGTATAAGCACCAAGATATTGGGCTTTTGACCACCCTCATCAGACACATGAAAACATGTAGGTTTCTTATGTGGCTCTAGTATCCCCTATCTGTGCGTGAATCCACTACTCCGTACTAAATGAACTGCTTACTCTCAAGCATGCTTCGGAAGATGGATGAGGTGGACTGTAGCACTCTCCGTGCTTGTACATATGGCCAAATGAGTTTTCAGAGCTTTTGTGTCTAGACTCTAGCCTATAAGGTAGAGTTAATATCCTGAGATCTCTCATGCTCACATTGGAAGGAACCAAAAACACCACTCTACTCACATAGATCAATCTCTCATGGATTCATCTTACAAGCCATGTAATCACAGATTCTAGCCATTACAGGAAGACGAGCACATGAGGAGGAGGAAGGAGACACAAGCAGAGGAAGAAATTCCCGGTCCAAGCCGAGCCTCTTCCTAAGCCACTTCCCCGCATCATCGTCGCTTCCCAGCAGCCCAGGCCCAATGGTGAGTAGGGATGGCCGCTAACAGGACCCAAGACTATCTTAAGTGGACATTGCAAGTAATCTCTGTTGGATCAAATTCCGTCGGTCTATTGATGAAGTACTAAACCACTACTACAATCTATATATATATATACTTTTTTTTAGATAAAGAGCATATATTAATATCGAGAAGATACCAATTACACTCAGCCTCTGCAACAACACGTTGCCCTAGTGGCCACACGAATGCACACATCCCAGAATAAAAAGAAGAAATATAAAAGAAAAGTCCCGCTACGGTGATCTATCCTTATAGCAGCAGACCTAACCCCACTAAAACAGTACCAGAAGTTCAACTTCTCCAAAAACGACGCCTCCAAGAAGGGAACAGTGCTCAAGCGCCGTCGTCGCTCTGATCATAGATCATAGGTTTTCACCCTGAAGAAGGTCCGCACACACAAAAACAATGCCTTCAGCAAGGTCATTGCCACGCACAACCAATTAAGGCCAGACCTTGGATTTTCACCCTAAAGTTTAGACTCTGAACTTCTCCTGTGCTATCGCCCCCACTTGCCGTTGTCGCTGCTGCAAGTTTTAAATCATCAAGCCAATCCCTCGTCGCCACCAGTACTCGAACCACCATTACTAGTACTCAAATCTCGGCTTCCATGTCATTCTCCGCACACTGACTTCACCATAGATCAAGACATGTCCACGGTGGCAACCGAGTGCAGAGCTTCGCAACGCTCCCTCTGAAACCAAACGGTCAGAAAAAGACATGGTTGCGTGTGACCAAATTCCACCCGATCCGGCAATCTCCATGCTTGAGTTGCACAGTGGAGTTCGCCAGCGGAGCCTTCCGGAACCTGACAATCCGGCGAGAGAGGAGGACATGCGTGGCTGGTCTTCGTCTTGGCGCAAGAGAGACCCTAGGACAACCGCCATTATTCGAGCACGCCAGCAGGCCCCCACGCCGCTGGTTGGAGCAGCAAAGGTGGAGGTGGCCGCAGGAACCACCCCGAAAACCCTCCATGGCCGTCGGCCATACCAGATCGGGTCTTAAGATCCAGATCCTTGACCTGCCATCACGCCGTCGGAGTTTCCTGCAGGAGGTTCGCGTCTGCCACCAAACTCGCCGCCCCGGCAACAGGCCCCGGCCATGGAGGCCGCGCCACCAAGTACCGCCGCCACCCACCACCACCGCCCGTGGAGCGGCCGCCACGCTACCCTCTCCGCCCCTTCGTCCTTGCCGAGAGGGGGGCCGCTACCGCCGCCGGCGTCAGCGACGGCGCGGCCAGGATCCGCTCCAGGAGAGGACCGGCAGCTAGGTTACGGGGTACCTCCAGGGTCGCCCGGGTGGGGAGTGACCCGAGAGGTTACGAGATTAGATCGCGGCCCAACTCCAAAGCCATCTATATATACTACAAGCATTAAAAGAATTTATAGTTGCTAGCAAAGTACACTTGCTTCTAGATAAAGAGACACTCTTTTTATAGCTGGTAGTTGCAACTAGCTATACGTTGATAAATACATGGTCTGGATATTAGATAGAGGAAATACTAGTGAAGTTCTGAACAGCCATCTGCTACCGCACTCATTTTCATTAGTCATCCGATCCAGCCACGTTTGGACATCCGCGAATTCTGTGGCCTTTAAGCTAGTAGCCTAGTACATTCGTTTTATTCGAGCACTTGTGTAAAAAAAGATCATAGATTTCAGACAAGACCGCAGGTTCTTAATGTTGAGAGCTTTGGTGCTCTGCTTTACGTTATACTACTAGACCCTAAAAGCGTGCGTTGCCATGCCTGCCCATTCCCCTATATATAAAAGTTGGTGCGATTCGCACCTCTTCCCGCTATCCACGTCGCCCACTTTTTCTGGCCGTCCGATCGCCGCAGCGCACGTCCCAGATGTGTCCACGTCGACCCCAAAACGCGAGGTACTGTAGCACTCGAATATCTACCAATTACAGCGCGACACGTCGCCCCGCACGATCTTTGGTGCAGCAAATTTGCAAAAAAACGCCCGCAAAGGCCCTAATCGTAATTTCCGTAAAGGTCGAGGATTTTTTTTGCAAAACTACCCGCAGAGCACGCTCTCCTTCCTCTTCCTCTCTCTCCCGCGACGGGCGCCCGAGGCCGCCGTCGGCGCCGGCGCGCATCGCCGCCGCTACGCCGCTCCCCGGACGCATCGGAGGCCACAACGAGGTCCGCCGGCGCGCTCTCCACTTCCTCGCCGCGGATCGCATCCCGGGGCGCCGCGGCCACGCGGGAAACACCGCCGCCGTGCCGCGGTTTCCTCCGCCGCGTTGACGGCCGCGGGATCGTATGGGGAGATGTGGAGCGCGACGATCTCCTCGAGGAGCAAACACGGAGGGCAGTCGTCCATCCCGTCGATCCCCAGCGCCGGCCAGCCACCCGCGCCTTGCTCCCGGCCGCGGCGGCCAGGATGGTGCGCCGGCAGCACCGCCGCGGGGATCGGCACCTACCCTTTTGTGCGTGATTGCCTCTTCTCCCTCCAGAAGGTCGTCCACCGTCCTTGCCGGTGGAGATTCCATGGCCGGCTCCGCCACAGGCAAGCTTCGGGATCATATGGGGAGGTGCTGGAGCACGTCGATCTCCTCGAGGAGCGAACTCGGAGGGCAGGCGTCCATCGCGTCGATCCCCAGCGCTGGTCAGCCACCCGCGCCTTCCTCGCAGCCGCAGCGGCCGAGATGGTGCCCCGGCAGCACCGCTGCGCGGATCGGAGCTTCGAGCTCACCGAGCCGTCGCCGTGGTCGCCGCCAGGACGAGCTGATGACGGGAATGGAACCGCCGCCTCACCGCCGACGTCCGAGCTGCAGCAGCCGGGCAGGAGCCGCCCCGGATCAACGCCAAGTTCGCCATCCTTGTGGACGTGTACATCCGTCCTACTGCACGTCGTCGCCAAGATCGTCCTCACCATGCCTTCTTCGTCCACGCCGACGGTGTCTTCTCCAGTGAGGTGAGCTTCGGCGTACCCCCCGCTCCCCTTTCCCGCTCTCTCCCGCCTCGGCCTCCTGGACGCGCGAAGGAAATCGCTGGCCGCGTCCCTCCGTTCGTCCCCGTTGTTGTTCGTTCTGAAAGTCTGAACTTTCTCTGTTGAAATTCAGTTAACGGAGACACTACGCTTCTCATTCCATCGGTTTCTTTTTTTGAAAGGATCCGTCACAAAGTACTGGAGCTCAGTACAAATTACACTCAGGTCCAACAAAGATAGAAAATAACAAAAAGACCCTGCAATTAGCACAAAGCTCCCTGAGCCACCTGAAAGCATCACAGACAGATCCACCACCGCGCTCCCCAGAACCTGGTCGCCGCCGGAGTCGCCGTACCACCGAACCCGGAGAAGAGAGCACCTCCACAGATGTAGTAGACCGCAGAACCGCCCGCCGCCACGCGACGAGACCCAGAGCGATGAACGCACACGGCCAGCACCATCTCCTCCGCACCACCCAGCTTCCCGCCGACACGGCCGCGCCCAGCCCAGCCACCAGCAAGACCCAAACTCCAGAAGCTCGCCCCCCTCGCCGCCACGGCCGGCCGGAGCAAACAACGAAGAGGACCACCACAAAACTCAGCAAACACAGGTGGAACCCGACACCGACGAACTCCTCCATGGAGCTCCCGACGGAGCCAGGTCGCAGCAACCCCAAATCCTCCAAAAGCAGAGCCACCCACTCTGCCCTAACGAAGAGAAGATCGGGGACAAAAGCTCACCGCGCGGATCGCCACCTCCGTAGCAACGAGCACGCAGAGCACCAACTCTCCCCAGATCAACAGATCCGAGAAGCACCAACCTCCAGCAGCTCGCCAAACAGGCGTCGTCGGGGAAGGGACCGAGCGCTGGCACCGTTATTCCACGCAGACACCGCCGCCACCTCCTCAGCAGCGCCAGCAAGAAACCCTAACCTACTCCTATCTACAGGCCGACCGAGAACCGGGGATCCCCCATCCGCCACCCGTCGCCGGAGCGGCGAGCAGAGGATGAGGAATCCCGCGGCCTTGCCGGCGGAAGACGGAGATCGCCTGTGGTTCGCCCTTTCCGCCTCTCTCTGCACTGTAGAGATAAGGGAGAGGTCGAGCCGTGGACACTTTATCAAGCAGATTCATTCCATCATTCCATCAGTTTCTGTACGTACCACTAACCCCATCGTAGCCCAGTGACTGCGCTCCTGTTCTCCTGCCTGTGTCATATGAATTCTGCGGCTCCACGTCTCGACGGCAGCAACAGAAGTAGTTTAATAACAATACAAAGTCTGATTTGTGCAGCAGTTTTCTATAACGTTCACAGGAATTGGCTGTCAGGTCAGCAACAAGGTCTTCTCTTTTCCATGTGATCCATGTGCTGATTCTTTCCGATAAAGTTGAGACCATGAATTCTTATTGGGACATTGGTATTCAATACTAGAATTTTGATTTGATGAAAAAACTATTTTTCGTTTCATACAATAATAGAGATATGGATGTGCTGTATATTTCCATTTATTCCCTCTCCCTATATGTATTGTCCGTAAAATTAATAGCAACTTATCTTAAAAAACATCAATTAATACTCCAATTGTACTACAATTTTTTTGGTCACACTGTAATCTAAGTTTTGTAGAGCACCATGGTACACTGGTACATAAAGGAAAATTTCTTAATGTGATGACATGGAATCTCTGCATGTTCTTGAAAAAGTGTATAACTGTATATAAAGGAAAATGTTCAGATTCTTTATGCGAAGAGGATCAGTTAATATGTCAATAAGTTTCAAGGCCACTTCAGGTATGTATTTCTTTTAATTCTATGCTTTGTCGAGATATAAACCAATACATAGAACATATGCATAGATCTTAAGGAGAAAATATTCCAAATTATTAGAATTTTCTTTTGAGCTGAAGTGTAATCAAGCCAGTGCTCAAGTGTTTTCTTTGTTCTCGCAGTGCAAACTGCTGAAATGTTTACAATGTTCACTTGGTGCTCAGTTAATTTTGTTAAATTTTGAATCACTATTTCTTACAGTCTCATGAAGATTTCTTTTGTTAGAATTTCATGGAAGCTTTTTCAAACATCTGTACACCATAGACTGTTGGAACATTTGACCGTGCTATCTCAAACATCTATACACCATCCAGTGCAAATCTTTCCAGTTTCAATATCTTATCTTTCTCACCAACATTTTTCCCAGCTCAAGAAGTTTCATGTGTATTTTAGGAAAGCATATCTAAATATATGATATAACACTACAAGTGGGAACATTCTCTATTGCTTTTCGATGGAGAAATATTCTCTTGCAGTTGGCCGTGCGGGATGCCAGATTTTGTCACGGTTCAAATATCTTTTTAGGACAATCAATTTTAAAGATGTCCGGTGGCTGACGCAGCGGTTGCCCGTCAAATTTGGGAACAATATGGCCTAACGTGTATCACACATTAGAACAGCTCTGGTTTATGCTTACTCATTCCTTTCCTGTACCAAATTAGGATAGTTCCCCGTTCCGGTTTTTGATCTTTTTTTAACACATTTAGTTCTTGATGCAGTAAGCAAACCTTATTTTTTTTTTTTTTCTCAAATCACCCTGTCACTTTCTTGCCATCTATTATCCCCATATATGCATTGGACTTGGTCCTTGCATGTTTCATATGCGTTCTTTTTGCTATTGGTAAATCACACATGTAGCATGTATCGGCTGCACGCTTGTGAGCTATCTGCTTGCTAAAGTTTACACAATGCACGTCACGTTATGATTCTGTTTCCTATTATTGATTATTTGCTTAAGCTGACAATGGAAATGTTTATCAGTTTCTAACCATCAAATGGTTTCTTTGCAGTGGCCATCTTGATAACTATAGCAGTGACTACATGTTACATGTGTTGGTAGGTTACTGTACTGTGTACAACTTCATGCAGACCTTCATGATCCTAGGGACAATATTCATGTCATTGCTTGCTGGCGCTCTATTTGAGCAACTCCGAGGCATAGCTCTGGTTGTCTTTGCTGCCTCTGCATGTGCTTCTTCATGCTGTTTCCTATCAAAGATGATCAGAAAGTTGCTGGGTTTGTCACTGTGGCCAGACAAGCTTACGTTTTTCCAGAAGCAGGTAACTTCAGCACCAATATTAGTCTAACATGGTTCTGTTTCACCCATATGTAGTGTCGTCATGTCTCACAATTTTGTGGGGATGCTTAAAAAAAGTAGTTTGAATATTTATAACTGAAAATGTGTGATTTGTCTTTATTTTCAGGTTTCTAGAAGAAGAAAAAATACTGTTGAATTACATGCTTTTCCTGAGGGTCATCCCGACATTGCCAAATACCTTCATCAACTTAGCCTGCCCATTGTTGATGTGCCCTACCATACCTTCTTACTGGCAACTCATCGGTCTCATCCCAGCTGCCTACATGACTGTGAGGGTAAATTTCTCGCTTCACATATGATGCATGTCAATCTACGGCTCTTCAATGTGGGGAATGTTTGTGCTAACTTCAATCCCAATGCCCAATTCATTTCTTGCATCCAGACTGGGATTGCTCTAGGAGAGTTAACATCGCTCAGTGACCTCTACGACACCCGGTCAGTAGCGCTATTGTTCTTGATCGGGGTTGTCTCGGTCATACCAGCACTGTTGGGCAAGGACAAGGCGCAAGAAAAAACACCTGAAATCGCAGTACCCGCTTCATAATCACCAAAGCCGCCGCCTCGCCTAGCCATCTGTACATACCCAGACACGGCACATGGTGGCTTCATTGGATTTTGGCCTACAGACCCTATGAGGTGGATGATACATGGTCTGTGACTTCAGGTGACTACGCAGCAGCTTACGCGGTACATTGGACCCCAAGTTTGTCTAGGAAAGATTACTGGAGATCTCTGTTGCCATAAAAATAATGTTTATTCATGGTCACTCCCCACATTGTTACGAATGAATCTGGGAAGCAAAGTGCCGATCCATCAGGCAAGCTGCTTCAGATATGTAGACAAGTAATTTCCTGTCTCTCCGTTGCTGCATACTTCCTTAATTTCTAATCTTCTGATTGTTTAATCAATTACGGATGAACGATGCTTCGTACACAATAGATTTAGTTCTCTTTTTCACTTTCAGATTCATGTTACCCAAAGTGTTAGTGTAGATTTGATTACATGAGGAGATAAATAGTGAGTTAGTGTCATAGCCTGTAGATAACTGAATTGATATTCGGCTTCAGTTGCCCAATTTCTTGGTTTGAAGCATGTGATGTATAAGTGTTTGGGTTTTTCGGGGATGCCGCTTTGCAAGATGTGTTCGAGACAGTAAATAGCTGAGTTGTAGCAGCTCATGACCTCAAGATTCTTTTAGCCTTGCCAGGGTCTATGTTTATGAGCAATTTTTCTCCTTTTGTCTAATCAGAGTCTTTAAAGGTTTTTCTAGATGTAAAGGGAGAGTGCCCGTGCAACTCCTATTAGGTACTCGGAGTAATTTGGAGATTCCGTTAGATATTTTTGTACATTTTTTAATATGAATCCTTGATGCATGCTACTGATATGGTCGGAGTGCCATCTCATTGATAAAAGAATGCATTGCTCTAAAACGTTTCATGTATATGTCTTGGTTAGTCAACCAGAACTGAATAACTACTCTCATGTCCTTCGGTGGCTCAGAATGATCAGTATTTATTAACACTACAATTTGATTTGAATGGTCTCTTCTTCTTATAACTACACATATATAGGATTTTTAATTACCACTAAACTTCCTATATATGTGTGCTTGAGCAATATACTACTGTTTTTGTTTAATCTAGCGCCAAGTAAATTGTTGGAAAGTACATCATGACCACATGGACGTTACCATAGATTTAGCTACGGTTTTATTTTAAATCATTTTAATACATAAAAAGATGAATCAAAATCTTGCTCGACCGACACAATTTTGAGTTTGGTATAAAGGACCAAATCCCTCTGCTTCAGTGAACAAGCTCTTTGGATCATGATATAATTTGTGCATATAAATGATGTAGACTGTTGGTCATTTCATTTTACTCTAGGTTTCATCTAACTCTACCCCTTTGTATGTTCATTTTTATTTCTGTTTCATTTCTACTTAACTGAGTTCAAATATGGTACTTTCTCTCTAATATATTTCGTCTCTGCTTTATTGCTGACAGATCATAGAACTTGGCCTTCCATTCATTATGGTCGACTGTGTGCTTTCATGCAAGATTCAAAATTTATGAAAATGTTTGGTAGAAGATTGCATGGTTATTCAGTTGTCCACTACTGAAGAATTTGTTTCACCTTTGCTCTACAAATACAGGAACGCAGTCTTACGAATATCCAAACATTATTGAGCCAAAGACGGTCTTCGATTACCACTAACTTCCCAACGATAACCAAACAGTTAAACAGTGACCTTCGACAGATGAATTGGCCCAAAGGGTGCGGCGTGTCGCCGCGCCGAATTGCCTAGTCTTTAGGAAAGAACATACAGATGTTTTAATGTACTGGAAATAAAGACACTCATAAATTTTATACAATTCAAATTGCAATGAGTGATAAGAATAAGATACAAAAAAGTAGGTAGAGGAAACATTACAAATCCTATCCCGCTCGCTTCTTCTACTCTTGAACGGATTTCAACTCTAATATCAAGGACATTCTGGTGGTTCTTGCATCGCTGAGAACCTGAGTGTCAATATTAAGTGCGACACTAAAACTAAAGACGTCTACTTTATATTAATGGCTAAACCCGAATTACAATTTGAAGTGCAACACTAAAACTAAAGTATCCTCATGGCAAAGCAGAGCATGAATCGTCATCTCAGAAATATGAAAGAATCCGAACCATTATCTAAGAATAAATAGCGATAGACAATGTTTTGTTATCATGCACAGAACTGATGTGGATCAATTTCAACAATATGATTGACCTAAGTTTCATATAACAAAACCAGCTGTATAAGATCAAATAAAACTAAATTTCACCATTTCTGATGTGTGACCCATGTCTCTAAGTGTGCGACGAATACCCCATATATGTGTGCGATCCATCGTGCCGTCCGAGGATGAGAATCCCTCATTGGGTACTCTTTCAAATGGAGGTTTTTGGGGGACAGGGGCATTTCTACATGCAATTTCGACATTCATGGGGTGTTTTTCCAAATATTTATACACCCGTTCACACACAAATATCTTGTGAGCTAAATACATCATGTACCACATATATCTTCTGTCTTGGTGTGAATCCACTCCTCAGTACTAAAAGTTGCACTGATAGAATACTCAATGCGGTGTTTCTCTGTGTGCAACGAACTGATTGCTCTCAAGCGTGCTTAGGAAGATGGATGAGGGGGACTATAGCTCTCTCCGGGTTTGTACATAGGGCCAAATGAGCTTTCAAAGCTTTTGTGTCTAGCCCTATAGGTAGAGGTTAATATCCTGAGGCCTCTCATTCTCACACCGGAAGGAACCAAAAACTGGGGAAAAGGTCTAGATCTTGCATGTCACATTGTTATATGTCTGCGGATCAAGACTATCTTCGTGGACATTGCAAGTAATCTTTGTTGGGCCAAATTCCATCGGTCTATTGAAGTACTCAACCGCTACTACAATCTATTTATACACGACAATCATTAAAAGCATTTATAGTTGCTAGGCAAAGTACACTTGCTTCTCTATAAAGAGACACTCCTTTTATAGCTGGTACTCGCAACTAGCATATACTTTGATAAATACATGGTCGTCTGGTTCAACTAGATATATAGAGGGAATGCTAGTGAAGTTATGAACAACCACCTGCTACCGCACTCATTTTCATTAGTCGTCTGGTTCTCGTTTGGACTTCCACAAATTCAATGGCCTTTATGCTACTACATTCGTTGTATTCGAGCCCTTGTGTCAAAAATCATATATTTAAGACAAGACCACATGTTCTTCATGTTAAGAGCTTTGGTGCTATGCTTTACGTTATATACAAAGGGTTTACTTTGTAGAAAATATTAACAAATAAATTCTTGTGTCTAGTGACCACTACTATAATTTTCCATCATATAAAATTACATTCTAAAATTATAGGCTAAACTTTATCAAAGATGTATCCTTCAAATTTTATTATATTATTTTTTTGAAGGGAATGCGGTGGGGGAAGCCCCCAGAGCGAGTTTTTCTTTTTATATAATAAGAATCCGAATTCATGCCCGTGAGGACTTGAACCTAGTTGGCTGGGTTGTACATCCACTCGATTAGCCAAGCCAAGTGAGCTAAACTCACTTTTTTTATTACATAGATAATCAAATATCTTCATTCATACATATATTAATGACTTATGAGGAAGTAAGTAAGAGGTGCATGTTGAGAGAGAGGGCGAACAGGAAGGTTATGTACTCACTTAATTACTTGGGGACATACTACATGAGGCGCTTTGATGCACCATCTACTTGCAATTTTTTCACCAAGTTAGCTCGTGTGTTGGAACCGTCTTATCTCTACATTTGCCTTTGGTTGTACATTTTTTTTAGAATAATAGGGAGTCCCCGATTTCATTAACGAAACCAAGCTACAATATTCCGCCAGAACACACACAACCGCCAACGTCTGCAACCCACTTACAGGCGAGAATTACAAACCAAACGACAGCAAAACGACCAAAATACTCTGCGAGTTTTTTGCGCTAAAGAAGAACAGGCAAAAGTAACTAACTCCCAGGTCACTACTTATAATCCTTGAGATCTATGTATCTTCACTAATTTTTTGTACTATGGCACTGTCGGCTCGGTCCTTCTGCTAGGTGCTAGCCATGCGATTATGACGGTAATGCCATGCAAGGAGATTAGCAGGGGCAGAACTGGGCCCCGGGCAGCCCAAATTAATTGGTGGAGAAGAGAGGATCCATAGGCACATTGCTAGCACTTAACCCAACCTATATCAGATAAATCTAATTTTACTGACAAACTTTAGAGTATAACTAAGATAAGCTATTTTTACCAAAATCGTTGGTTTCCGCGTCACCCTTGACGTATTCGGTGGTGGTGAGGTGCAGATATATGTAAAAATAAAGGAAGTGCCAGAAACAACAAATGGCCACTAGAACGCAACCCACACATAAATGAGCTAACAAACGGAGTGCACCAAATCTAACTGTGATTATGAAGGATCGATGAAGTGGAGCAATAACGAGCACATTGATTAGGCCCAAGTAAACATAACAAGTTACTTGGTACTTTTACATGTAATTTGCACATTTTGCTGGTGTTTGTACAATTAAATGAAGCAACAGGGCTATGCAATACACAAATTCCGTTTCGTGCAAAATAAATTATGCGCCAGTGGTTAACTTAAGCTAGCGGTGTTCTTCTCATCAGAAGGATAAAATGGACCTAGTGAATGGGTAGGAATAATTCCCACATATTAGCATAAACAACACGATCTCACAACATGTACAAAAACTAAAGTTGCTGCAAGTACCAGAATCTTCACTCATAGTACAATATTCGTGTGGTTGCTCTGCATGCTAAGCACTTCTGTATCCCAAGCTCGATTTTGAGGATGTATGAAGTGGATCATATCAGGCTTGGCGCTTGTGCATAGGGCTATATGAGTTGTTTGATCTTTGGCGTGAGGCTGCAAAAGTAGAGATTATCACCCTGAGGTCTCCCATGCATGCTCACACTGGAATGAATGAAGAAAAAATTAATAAGTCAAGATCTTGGGTGCCACATTGTTATACGACATGAACCCATCAACCATCAGTCTAACTAGGTAGCCACTGCAATTAGCTCTCTCCGTTCGATTTCCTTCACTCTACTGAAGTACATATTTAGCCACTATTACAACATCTATTTTTTTGGACTGCACAAATAAATTTGTACAAAAATTTGCATCAATGGCAGTTGTTGGAGTAAGTTTTTTTTGTCTCAATTGTCCTATAAAATAGTTAGATCCTAAATATTGCAGCTATTGGCATAGATTCGTGTGCGGTAATTAGAAAATTAATTGCTAAGTTGTGTGTCCAACCGAACAGACGTATAATAGTACTCTGGCCTTATGTTGGTGGACATAGAGCAGGAACCAATGAGAGGATGCATGTTCAGCCAGGAATCTCTAATCTTAGGGAGCTTAGATATTGGAGGGATTGCTGTACGGTTGAGTCGTGGGCCACGGGGACGCGCAAAAACTGGCTCCTGCAGAATGTTGGTGTAATTTGCACGGTTTGTATGTGTTCATACAAATCAAGCAATAGGGTTGTGCAACACACAAATTCCGCTTCACGATAAATAAATTATGCGCCCGTGGTTAACTTAAGCTAGTGGTATTCTTCTCATGAGAAGGATAAAATGGATCTTGTAAGTGCGTGGGAATAACTCCCGCATCTTTGCAAAATCGACACGACCTCACAACTTGTACAAAGGGAAAAGTGTGATGCAAGTACAAGCAGATCCATGGGTACTACAATCCTTTGTGGTTGCTATGCATGCGTATCACTTATTGATCCCAAGCTCAATTTTGACGATGTATGCAGTGGATCGTACCAGGCTTGGCGCTTGTGCATAGGGCTCTTTGAGTTGTTTGATCTTCGGCGAGAAGCTGCAACGGTAGAGATTATCATTCCGAGGTCTCCCATGCTCACAGTGGAATGAATTAAGAAAAAAGGAATAAGTCCAGATCTTGGGTGCCACATTGTTATACGACATGAACCCATCAGCCATCAGTCTAACTAGGTAGGCACTGCAATTAGCTCTCTCCGTTCGATTTCCTTCACTCTACTGAAGTACATATATAGCCACTACTACAACATCTATTTATAGGAGAGAGAGGTTGGTGTCAAGGAGGCGCATTACCCACCACCATCCGACCATTGGACCCTCTCACCGTGATTAGGACCAAGATCCCTATCAGAGGATCCAGTGATGTAGTTATATTGGGTATATCCCAAAGATGCGCAATAATCTACTAGGATGCATGTATGTGATGGTACGCTACATAGTACCATCCTCCCTAGGTTAGGAGAGAAACCTGCCCCGCGTTATGCGCATGGTAAAGAGCAGATGGACAACCCTATTGTAAAAATGCTTTGATGTTATTTTCCAGTCAAATTTATTTTTGTGCCATTGGTTTTGTGAGTAAGCTAATCCAATATCAGGCGAACATGTTCCAAATCCTGTGCGAGGTAGAGGTGTTGAGGTTGACAAAGATAAAGTTGAGAAAAGCTAGTTAACTAGCATGGCAAAATTATCATAGTCCATTGCAATGCTGCCAAACATTGCCTTACAAAATTTTCTATGGAAAGGTGACTAAAATATTATTTGTTATAAAATTATCTTTAAAATGATGCACACCTTACATAGTAACACTGTTGACAAGATTAAATTGTCCTCGGCATCACGCAGCTGAGTCGTTGACGTCGTCACGAGATCATCGATTTCTTAGTGTATTACTTTAATCATTCATTCATTATTCATAGTGTTGCCTCCATGATGTCATGTGCCCCCATGTGCTAGTAGTTTCATTAGTTTGAAGAACATGGGGAAACCCTACCCTAGTACTATCATGAATTGAAATCGAGATGTATGGTTTAGTACCATTTGCCATGTAGTAATGGTCTTTGATGATATTTTGCGAACATCGGTTGCATAATATTTTTCTACGGGACTTGAAAGTTCATTAATGTTGGTGCAAGACAGAGTTATAATCGTGCACCATGTAACGTTGTGAGAAATGAGAAGCTCGTTGCGGCGGTGTTTCACTTCTGTTGAACATCAATGGGGTATAACGGATATCCAAGTTCTTACTCTGCAACCATGGGGAGACCCCATTACTAGGACATAATGAATAATGTCTAAACGTTTGTGATAGTTCTTCAAACACAAATGATTTGATTTCCGATAACCAGACGGTGTGCAATGGTTGCAGACAATTGCATATGATCATCGCGAAACATACACGACAAAAGATCTTTACCTTGCGTGATATTGCCGAAACTCACAAGTTTCTTGTTGAGGTAATCGTGTTAGATGGATGAAGTATCGCACATGGTTCATTTATAAAAAATATGTTTGAATGTCTCTCCTATTGCACACAGTCTATGTATCGTGCGTGATTGATCATCACATCGTGAATCAGCCATTAGAGACAATTGGGTAAATTGTGTGTGATAAAAGTTTTTTTTCTTGTGAGATGGCCTGATATGTAGTAGTGACATGCGGTCTGTTGGAAAAGGACAATGGTTGTGGTGTTTTCATTCGTTGCAATGTCGTCAACAATGTTGTCCATGTCGAGGAAGTAGTTGTCGACAACGGTGTCAAAGAACTAGCCAGTAGCTGAGCGAGAGCACTCCTGAAAAACCCGAGATCACCTCTTTCCGGCACATGATCACAAGAGGGTGGGTTTCAGAGGCGCATACTGTATCATCTCTCGGTGTTGACCAAATAATGAGTCTTCTTCTTAACTGTGATTGCTAACGGTGAATGGTACAACATAACTCTTTTCCTTCTAATTATTTTCCTTCAAATATGAGTTATTTTGTTATACTTTTTCTATTATCAGGCTCACTCTATGTTATGAAATACTGAGGTGAGTGTATGGCCGGGCCCGGATCAGGAAAAGAATGCAACAAATAAAATTTCCAAACTACTGTCAGGATTGCAGCCGCAGCACAATTGCAAGTGGGCGTGTAAAACCGATGCCTTATTAGCCCACTAGTTATATACAGCAAGTATCCAATGCAAGTTATGTGTTCTAGCTAGCATTCTTCCAGCAAGTTGTGCTGTGTGCGTGCCAGTTCTGTGTGATTACAGAAGATAAAGAAAGCCAGAAGCTATCAGACAACCGGAGGTGCTAGAGCGGTATGAATTTCCCATACAACATCCAACTAATCCGGTAGCTTCGCACTTGGCGTGACTGTGCCAGGCCTGTGAAGTGGATCATGATAGTCTGCACGCTCGTGGATAGGGCACAATCAGCCTCATCAGTGGTAGAGGTTATCTTCCCAAAGCCTCCCATGCTCACACACAAATAGACAAAAAGACCAGATTGAGAATGCCACATTGTAACATGTTCATTGGCTTTTAAGCTGGAAGGTAGGCACTGCAAGTGACCTCCTCTCTCTTTGACCCCCGTTGTATTGAACTTTTTTTTTAGATAAAGAGTATATATTAATATCGCGATGATACCAATTACACCCAGCCTCTGCAACAACGCGTGCCCTAGCGGCCCCACGGATGCACACAGCCCAGAATAAAAAGAAGAATTACGAAAAAAAGTCCCGCTACAGTGATCTATTCCTTGTTACAGCAGACCTAACCCCACCAAAACAGTACCAGAAGTCCAGCTACTCCAAAAGCGACGCCTCCAAGAAGGGAACAGTGCTCAAGCGCCGTCGTCGCCCTGATCATAGATCATAGGTTTTCACCCCGAAGACAGTCCACACTCGCAAAAACAATGCCTTCACCAAGACAATTGCCAGGCACAACCAATTAAGGCCAGACCTTGGGTTTTCACCCTGAAAGTTTAGACTCTGAACTTCTCCTGTGCTGTCGCCCCCTCTTGCCATTGCTGCTGTTCCAAGTTACGAATCACCTAGCCAATCCCTCATCCCACCAGGACTGGAACCACCATTGCAAGTCCTCAAATCTCGGCTTCCTTACCATTCTCCGCACTCTGACTTCATCATAGAACAAAAGACAAATCCATGATGGCAACAGACTGCAGAGCTTCACAACGCTACCTCTGAAACCAAACGGTCAGAAAAAACATGGCTGCGCACGACCGAATCCCACCCGATCCGTCAATCTCCAGGCTAGTTTGCCCAATGGAGTTCGCCGGCGGAGCCTTCCGGAACTCGACAATCCGGCCGATACAATGAAGAACTGCATCAAGTAAATCTTCGTCTTGGTGTTAGAAAGATCCAGGACTGCCACCTTATTCGATCCGAGCCGACGAGACTGGCCGGTGTGGATCCAGTCCGCCGCTGCCTGACCGGCCGCCGGCACCGCCACGGTGCCAAGAAACCGACATCACCAGGCGTCCCGGCGCCACCTGCCCGCCACAGCCTTCAACCACCGGCACGCACGAGCCCAGATGGACCGTGAAGCCCGTAGATCGACCGGAGCAGCAGGGGCATCTCCTCCCCGCAAGGCCGCGCGCCTCCGTCGTGGGCAGCGCCGGGATGCACTCGCCGGCAGGAACAACGGCACCGCGCCGCCGAACCGCCTCGAAATCCACGGGCCGCCGCCGCCGGGAGACCCGCCACCAACGCGTGCAGGAGAGAGCCCCGCCGCCGCCGTTCCGGGCCTTGCCCGCGGAGACCCTGGCGGCGGCGGGGAGAGGGAGCTCGAGTGTGGAGGACGCCCGCGCCGCCGGCTGGAGGCGCCGCCCGAGCCGCCTAGGTTAGGCGACGCGGGGGCCAGATGCGTTTTCTCCTCGCTGGTTCAAAGATAGCTGCCAACTACCAGCCACTGCAGCAATATATTTATATACACTATCTGAAACATTTATAGTTGCTAGATAAAAACTCGTTTTCTTTGGACAAAGAGATACGTACTCTTTTTAATAGCGGGTAGTTGCAAGAGTAGGTGATTTGTAGGACGATCTCCATGGAGCTCGTTTGATTGAAAAAAGAATAAAAATGACAGTTTAAGTTTCGAAAAAATGTAAAACAAATCCTAGAAGTAGCATTTGATTATGTCTACCATTGTGCGAAATATTCTTGTATTTTGATCTGTGCAAAAATAACAAAATTCTGTATCCGAGATGTGATTCGATTTTTTCGATTTCTTCAAATTTGTCATTTACGTGTAAGCCGGAATACAAACTATTACGGGTTGAAAATTTACAGAATCGTAGATTAGTTCATTGTCAACGTCTAGGAGTTTTTGCAGAATTGTTTGGAAATTTAAAATATCAAAAAAAAAAATTCAAAAAAGGGGCTCCAAAAAAACTTTCCTGTAGTTGCAAGTGGACTTCGCTAGATGCACACATAGCTCGTACTCCCGCCATTAGAAATTACAAACCCTCCTCAAAACTTTTAGACCAAATTCAACCATAAATTTAACATATAAAATATAAATAATATGATACATAAATTATACCATTAGATTCGCCTTTGAACGACGGTGTGTGTCTTGTTTGACATTTAAGCTACTAACTAATTTATTACTAGAGTAGTGATCGTGTCAAAAGTAATACTATATCTAAGAAAATACTACATTTTTTTCATGTCAAGACATGGCTACATTCTTTAATTGAATGGGAGGAGTTAGAATACCATGTTCCAACATCAAATTTTACATATTTATTTATTCTATAAACAAGTTCAAATACACTTAAAATTGTATACACTAGACTTCATTGAAAACCAGTTCTTCATTTTCCCTACATATATAATTTTGCCAAAGAGCGAATATTTTTATCATGTGATATATTACCTCTTGAGTGTGTGCAAGGAAGAGGTGCATGATAACAAGAGGCAAATTATGCAGAAATTAAATACTCAATTACTTGTGGTAATAGTCTCTTAGAATTTTTATGTACAATTTACATGCAAATTTATTGCCAAAACACGGTCCATGAAAGCACATGAATACATGATGTAGAGTTTTAGGGTCTAATACAGATGATTGTGTAGTTCGAGGTGTTAGTCAGACCAAACAGTTAATCAGCATAGTCCTAAAGAACTGGAGTGTTTGATTCAGGAACATGGTTTTATTGTGAGAAAGGACCGCTTCATACGTGCAAACGTCGCGAAACAAAATTAAGGTGTACATGAACTCATTTTGATCGTAATGTGACCACTGATACGTCCATTTTGCATCACTATTTTATATCATAATTTACTGTTATTCATTGATATATTTCATATTAAGACGCATTACTTATGTTATTTTATCTTATTTTGCATGTTTGATGATTATTGAGGATTTATCTGCCGGAGTCAGATTTCAGCTGGAAAAGGCATCGTCAGGCTAACATATCTACGAAGCTCCAAACATCGCGAGACTTTTTCCGAAGTTCCTATTTTTCCAGAAGACGGAGCTAGCCAAAAGGGGAGCGCTAGGTGGGCCAGGTGGGCCCCACGCCACCCTAGGGCGCGGCAGCCATGTGGGCCGCACTAGGCCCTGGCGTGGCCACCTGGCTCGGCCTCCGGCGCTGCCCCTTCGCGTATATCTCCCCCGTAACCCTAAAACATCAGGGGGTTCGTCCACGAAATATTCCGCCGCCTCCACGGGACGAAAACCACAGAGAGAGAAAAGCTCTCCGGCGGGGAGAAATCTACCGGGGAAATTCCTTCCCGGAGGGGGGAAATCATCGCCATCGTCGCCGTCATCGTGCTGGACTTCATCAGGATCATCATCATCATCATCCACCGCTCCACCATCATCATCTCCACTGCTCCACTCCATTCCACTATAACATCTAGGGCTGCACATTGTCTAGTTCATTGGGGAGACTCTCCCGGTGTTAATTACTCCTTGTTGTTGATGCTATTGAGTTTTATCGGTGAATTAAGGTTTATGTCCAGATTATTATTCATCATTATATCACCTCTGATCATGATCCATATGATGTCTTGTGAGTAGTTCGTTTAGTTCTTGAGGACATGGGGAAAGTCTTGCTGCTAGTAGTGGAATAATGTTCAGTAATATTTAATGGTTTGATATTTAAGTTGTGGTGTCATTCTTCTAGTGGTGTCATGTGAACGTCGACTACATGATACTTCACCTTTATGGGCCTAGGGGAATGCATTGTGTATTTAGCTTGCTAATTGTGGGGTTGCCGGAGCGACAGAAACCTGAACCCTCGTTATTAAGTTTGTGCACAAGGGAGTGTAGGATCTGAGAGTTTAAGGCTGTGGTTAGATTTATCTTAATTACTTTCTTGTAGTTGCGGATGCTTGCAAGGGGTATAATCACAAGTACGTATTAGTCCTAGGAAGGGCAGTGCGTTAGCATAGATTCACCCACACAACACTTATCAAAACATTGAAGATTAATCAACTACATGAAACGAAAGCACTTGACGAAATTCCCATGTATCCTGAGGAACGTTTGGTAATTATAAGTAACACAACCGGCTTGTCCTTTGCACTCAAAAGGATTGGGCCACTCGCTGCAATTATTATTGCTTTCGTTTATTTACTCATACTGTATTTATCTGCTATATTGAAAACCCCTAAAAACTTGTCTGCTAATGTTTACAGTGAATTCTTGATCAAAACTACATACCAGCACCTTTTGCTCCTCGTTGGGTTCGACACTCTTATTTATCGAAAGTACTACGATACACCCCCTATACTTGTGGGTCATCAAGACTATTTTCTGGCGCCGTTGCCGGGGAGTGAAGCGCTATTGGTAAGAAGAATTTGTAAGGGAAATATTTACTGTAAGTGCTGTTCTGTCATGGAGTCATCTCCATTCGAATCACTGTTTGGGAAGACTACTACCACTGCTACGGTAGTAGATGACCCTCCACCTGCTCAGGGAATTCCATTTAAAATACCTATAAAAATTGTTGAACGTGTTATGAATAACCGCTATGATGGAACTGTCCATCCTGGTAATCACTTGCTTTTTCTACATGAACTGTGCGAGTTATTCAAGTGTGCAGGTATTTCTATGGACAAAGTCAAGAGGAAATTATTTTCTCTATCACTGAAGGGCAGAGCTGATGGTATAGTCTGCTGAAAAATGGCCATTCATTGAGTTGGGTTGAGATTGTTCCTCTCTTTTACTCCAAATTTATCCTCTTAGTGAGATCCATAAAGACAGAACTCTATATATAATTTTTGGCCTCATGATGGAGAAAGTATTGCCCAAGCTTGAGGGAGGCTGAAGTCATTAATGCTCAAATGCCCCATTCATGAGCTCCCAAGTAATATTGTTATCAATAACTTTTATGCAAGGCTTTCTCTTCATGATAAAGATTTATTGGATACTTCTTGTTCTGGATCATTTACACGGAAGAGAGAGGAAGATAAATGGGACCTTCTTGATCGTATCCAGGAAAATACTGAAGGATGGGAGAACGACAAAGGTAGAGAGTTAGGTATAAATTATGATTTTGAATGCATTAAATCTTGTATGGAGACTGATAGTTTTCGTAATTTTAGTGCTACTTATGGTCTTGATTCTCAAATTATTGCAAACTGTTGTAAGCCTTTTGCTTCGTATCTCGATATTCCTAGAAATGGGTGGAAAAAGTATCATGAACCTTATAAAGATAACATTAATTCTGCTCTTGTTAAAAACATTGAAGTTCATACTGTTGATCGCATTCTGCCAGAACCTTATATTGAAAAAAATAGCTTTTCCTATAAAAGTAAAAGAACATTCTATTTTGGCTAGTGTGGTTAATAAAAGTGAAAGGAAAGCTAAAGAACCTGATGAGCAAATAACTGTAAAACCTAACATTGTTACACATCCTAAAAGAGCCCGGAAAACAAGTGTCCCCGTGCTTTCAGTCAAAATAGGTGAGCATTGCTACTATGGTCTTTGTAAGATTGGCGCCTGTTCAAGTGCTATTCCTTATGATCTTTACAAGGAAATTAGGCATGAAATTAATCCTTGCGAACTTGAGGAGATTCATGTGGTTATTCAGCTTGCTAATAGAGAAACTATCTCTCCGGTTGGTATTGTTAGAGATGTTAAAGTTTTATGTGGTAAGACTAAATACCCTGCTGATTTCTTAGTTCTTGGCTCTGCTGCTAGTAAAACTTGTCCTATTATTTTTGGTAGACCTTTCTTGAATACCTGTGGTGCTATTATTGATTGTAAGAAAGAGAAAATTTATACTAAATTTGATGGAGAATCTTATGAGTTCAATTTTTCCTAATTTGCTAAGAATCATTATGAAACTGCATTGCCTAATGAGGATTTAAAGGTTGAACAAGTTGCTTCTATTGCTGTTGCTCCTAACAATGCTTTGCAGCAATTTATGGAAGATCATGAGGGCGAGGTATTTGTAGAGGAGAGAAATGAGATTGACAACATCTTTCTTCGTCAACCTCCAATTCTCAAGCATGATTTACCAGTGCAAGACTTGGGTATTTCTGCTCCACCAAAGGAGGATCCTGTCTTTGATTTAAAACCTTTACCAGATACATTTAAATATGCTCATATTGATGATAAGAAAATATATCCTGTTATTATCAGTTCTAAACTTTCGGGTGATGAAGAAGCAAGATTGTTAGAGGTGTTGAAGAAACATCGAGGAGCTATGGGTTATACTCTTGATGATTTAAAAGGGATTTCTCCTACTATCTGTCAACATGCAATTAATATGGAGCTTGACGCAATGTCCGTTGTTGAACATCAATGTCGTTTAATTCCTAAGATGAAAGAAGTGGTAAGGAATGCGGTATTAAAACTCCTTGATGCAGGTATAATTTATCCTATTGCTGATAGTAGATGGATTATTCCTGTTCATTGTGTTCCTAAGAAAGGAGGAGTAACTGTTGTGCCAAATGAAAATAATGAGCTTATTCCTCAAAGAGTAGTAGTTGGCTATAGGATGTGCATTGATTTTCGAAAAGTTAATAAGGTTACTAAGAAAGATCACTATCCTCTGCCTTTTATTGATCAAATGTTAGAAAGGTTGTCTAAGAAAACTCATTTCTGTTTTCTTGACGGTTATTCCGGTTTTTCACAAATACCTGTTAGACATCAGGACCAGGAGAAAACTACCTTTACTTGTCCTTATGGAACGTATGCTAATAGACGTATGCCTTTTGGTTTGTGTAATGCTCTTGCTACGTTTCAAAGATGCATGTCTGCTATTTTTCATGGCTTTTGTGAAGAAATTGTGGAAGTCTTCATGGACGATTTCTCCGTCTATGGAACTTCTTTTGATAATTGTTTGCACAATCTTGACAAAGTTTTGCAGAGATGTGAAGAGACTAATCTTGTTCTTAATTGGGAGAAATGCCAATTCATGGTTAATGAAGGAATTGTTCTTGGGCATAAAATTTCTGAAAGGGGTATTGAAGTGGACAGAGCTAAAGTTGAAGCAATTGAGAAAATGCCCTGCCTAAGGGATGTGAAAAAAAACAAGACCGGAGGGGGGACTCCACCCCGGCTTTGTCATTAAGGTAGAAGTGAGGACTCGAACCCGGGACCTGGCCCTTATGTGCTTATGCACGGCTACCACTAGTCCGCGAAAGAGTTCTCTGCCCAAGGGATGTGAAAGGTATTCGTAGTATTCTTGGTCATGCTGATTTCTATAGGAGGTTTATTAAAGATTTTTTTAAAATTTCGAAACCACATACTAATCTTCTTCAAAAAGATGTACCTTTTGTTTTTGATGATGATTGTAAGGAAGCATTCGAAATTCTTAAAAAGGCTTTAATAACTTCTCGTGTCGTCCAACCACCTGATTGGACTTTACCTTTCAAAATTATGTGTGATGCTAGTGATTTTGCTGTTGGTGCTGTTTTAGGACAGCGAGTAGATAAGAAATTAAATGTTATTCATTATGCTAGTAAAACTCTTGATGTTGCTCAAAGAACTATGCTACCACCGAGAAGGAATTTTTAGCGGTAGTATTTGCTTGTGATAAGTTTAGACCCTATATTGTTGATTCCAAGGTAACTATTCATACTGATCATGCTGCTATTAAATACCTCATGGATAAGAAGTATGCTAAGCCTAGACTTATTAGATGGGTTCTTCTGTTACAAGAGTTTGATTTGTATATTGTGGATAGGAAGGGTGCTGAAAACCCTGTTGCTGATAATTTATCTAGATTGGAAATTATAATGCATGATCCTATTCCTGTTAATGATAATTTTCCAACTGAACAGTTGGCTTCTATAAAGGTAAGTTCACATGAAAGTCCTTGGTATGATGATTATGCTAACTTTATTATTGCCAAATATTTGCCTCCAACTTTTACTTATCAGCAAAGAAGGAAATTCTTTTGTGACTTGAGGCACTATTTTTGGGATGACCCACATTTGTATAAAGAAGGAGTAGACGGTATTATGCGAAGATGTGTTCCCGAACACGAGCAAAAAGAAATATTGGACAAATGTCATGGTAGTGCTTATGGAGGACATCACGCTGGAGATAGAACTGCACAAAAGGTTCTACAATCAGGTTTTTATTGGCCAACTCTCTTTAAAGATGCAAGCAAGTTTATTTTATCATGTGATCAATGTCAGAGAGTTGGTAACATTAGTAGACGTAATGAAATGCCTATGAATTATTCGCTTGTTATTGAGCCTTTTGATTGTTGGGGATTTGACTTTATGGGTCCTTTTCCTCCATCAGATGGTTATACTCATATTCTTGTTGCTGTTGATTATGTTACTAAATGGGTAGAAGCTATACCAACCTCTAGTGCTGATGGTAAAACTTCTTTGAAAATGCTTAAGGATGTTATTTTTCCTAGGTTTGGTGTACCTAGATATCTTATGACCGATGGTGGTTCTCATTTTATTCATGGTGGTTTTAGAAAAACTCTTGCTAAATATGGTGTTAACCACAGAATTGCTTCACCATATCGTCCTCAAACAAGTCAAGTAGAGTTATCAAATAGAGAAATTAAATTGATTTTGCAAAAGACTGTTAATAAATCCAGGAAGAATTGGGCTAGACAGCTTAACGATGCTTTGTGGGCTTAGAGAACTGCTTATAAAAATCCCATGGGCATGTCTCCTTACAAAATGGTTTATGGAAAAGCTTGTCATTTACCTTTAGAGTTAGAACATAAAGCTTATTGGGCAATCAAAGAACTTAATAGAGATTTTAAACTAGCTGGTGAAAAGAGATTGCTTGAATTGAGTTCTCTAGATGAATGGAGGAGTGAAGCGTATGAGAATGCTAAACTCTTCAAAGAGAAAGTTAAGAGATGGCATGACAAGAGGATTTTAAAAGAGAATTTAACGTGGGTGACAAAGTTCTATTGTATAGGTCTCGTCTCAGATTTTTTGCAGGAAAATTGCTCTCAAAATGGGAAGGGCCTTATATTGTTGAAGAAGTTTATCGCTCAGGTGCAATAAAAATTAATTCGCTTGATGGTGACAAACCACAAGTGGTCAATGGGCAAAGACTCAAGCACTATATTTCTGGATATTCTTATAATGAAAATGTTGATGTTATTCAAGTGGTAACTCCGGAAGAATTCATTGAAACTCAAAAACAGGAAACTGCAGAAGCTGATTTGGAGTAGGTATGAGTTTCGGTAAGAAAAAGTTCGTATTTAACTTTAAATCTTTTATATTAGTTATTTTTGTTTTATTTTGGAAATTACAAGTCAAAAAAGGGACGGAAGTGGTACCCGAGGGCACCACGCCACCCCTAGGCATGGGCCTCACCTAGGCCGCGCTGGGCCCTGGCGTGGGCGCCTCAGAGCCCGTCTCCGACCCCGTTTCGACTTGCACTTTCCTTTTGTCATGAAACTTTCGGCTATATAATCCCCCGGATCCCCCGAGGTCTGTATCTTGTGTTTTCGTCGTGTTTTGTTTCGAGCTGTTTCTGCCAGGATCTTCTTCAAGCCTAGACCCACCATGTCTTCATTGGGATCTCCCAAGGATGGTTTCTTCAAGAATGTCATCAACCCGTACATCAATGAAGTGAAGATGCACCCGCAGGAGATACGTCGCATTGATGGCGTTTTCATCCAAGAGGATGTTCGAGGACCCAAGAAGGATGGAGACATGAAGGCCAGGCTTGAGGAAATTGAACATGAAGTTTTCAGGTACCAGAAGATGATAGAGCGTGGAGTGGAAGTCAATCACAAGATCATCGCTGAACTTATTGATAAACACAAGAAGGAGACTGACGCGCTCTGGAAGGATATCTTCTTACTTCATGACTCCACCGCAAAATTGCAAGCCCAGATTTATGACTTGCAGAATCAAAACTATGAGTATGAGACCAGGTTTAATCACATTAATTCTGTAGCCAGCATCAGGACCTTCGAAACCAAGTCATCTTTCTCTGACGGGGAGTCTTTACCTTGGAAGCGTAATAATGAAGGGGTCCCATCATCATCTTCACCAAAGGAGTGATTCGTCATGGGTAACAACACACCCTCAGCTTGTTCCAAGCTTGGGGGGAGTGTTTTCAGTATCATTATCTTTTATCTTTTATTGACGAGGTGTGCCCTCATCAAATCCCATGATTAAGGACCTAGGGTTGAGATTATGGGGAGAGAAAGTGGTAGTATTGGTAGTTTCGTCGGCTGACAAGCAGAGGCAAAGATTTACCCAGGTTCAGGCCCCTCGGGTGGAGGTAAAGACCCTACTTCCTGCTTGTCTGGTATTGATTGTGGATTATGCGATTACAGGGGAGCTCCGGCGAGATGACGATCTCGCAAGAGCTTTGGTGGTTCGAGTATGGCTGGTCCCAGATCGGTACCCCTCCCAGCCTTTAAATAGGCTGGGTCTCGGGAGTTTGTAACCGACCTAGTTTACACGTAAGGAAAGCCTAAACCGACTATGCCTATGTCTAGTCTTGGAGGGTACTCCATCTTTGGGCCTCTTGTCTTGGGCTTCGAGTAGGCTCTTCGATATTGGGCCTTAGTCGTTACGTGCACCAGGTACCCTCATGATAGGGTACCCGATATGTATACCCATGTCAGTAGCCCCCGAGTACTTGGCTGACTCGAAGAATCGGGCATGGACTCTTTCGTAAGTGCACGTCATATGCTTTGTATTCTGTATATATAATTTGGAATTCCTGTATGAATAGCACACGTTTGGCTATGTCGAGTATCTCATCGACTGTGTTTTATGATGATCAAGGGATAATAGCTTAGCAGGCCCAGTACACTCGACGGATCGGGACTGGTTAACTACTCATTCGGGTAAAACCTTACTAGCTTTCAATCAAACTCGAGTCCCCGGACTCGAATCTGGAACAAACTGGTCAGATTCGACTAGGCCGCTGAGGTCTTACTGAGTCGATCTGCAGTATAACTTTGAATTTTACCCAACGCGTCCGTCGGGATTTTTCATCATGTCTGCTGACACGGAAAGTATAAGGATTGACGTTGCTGGAACGGTCCTTAGCCCAGCTCGAAAGTTCGGCGGGTCTTACCTTTGCACTATGCGTGCAGCATCCGAGTATTTGCGACGGACGCAACTCGGGAATGTTTCGAGTATGTTTTTTGAACTTTGTTGGACGAGTCGTATCCTTTGTCGACTGATATTTGCTGTTATGCTATCGGGTGCGCGACAGCGCTCCCGATGGGAGTAGCCCCCGAGATTGTGCTTTATTGCTTTGCAATGGAGGATAATCTCAAAAACTCTCTTACTCTGCATATGTTAATCGAAGAAATTTGTGCCATAATTCTATCGGGTGCACGACAGTGCTCCCGATGGGAGTAGCCCCCGAGATTATGCTGTATTACTTGTAAATGGAGGATAATCTCAATCATTGTTTAAGCATCTTCAGTCGAAGAATTTTTTGAATACGCTCCCGATGGGAGTAATATGACTTAGTCGAAGGAACGGTCGAGTGACCAATTTTGCCTTAAGGTTTTGTCACACCCGAACTAAAGGCAATCGAGTGACCAATATGCGTTGGCATACTCGAACGTATTTTCTGAACAGATGCTTCAATGACGTCAGGGATGACGTTTATTTCGACTGCGATTTCTGACACGCGTGGCGTGCGTTATGCTGCGATTGATGGGACGTGACACGTAGGTGGGCCCATTTGTGCAGAGCTGACCGAAGACGGTGCCGTTTGGACTTGATTTGACTATACGGGCCCACTTTTTCCGCAAGCGTGATGATGGCTCCTCTTTTTACGTGCGTAGTGGGCGGAGTGGCCGGCGACGGTTGCCCTCCGCGTTTGCCACGTGTACGGTCAGATTGCGTGCGTAACGCACGATTTGGATCTGAATGGCTGTGATTGCTTTTGACTTGTGGTAAATAGGGGAACGGCGCTGGCATTTGTTTTTTACCTGCCATTTGCTCTGCGCGCCGCCCCTGTTCCATCGTCTTCCTGCGCTCTGCCTCCATTGCTCCTGCGCTAAAGCTTTGCGCGCTCTCCCACCTGTTCGTTGACAATGAAGAAAGGCGGGCAACAAGCGCTCCGCCTCGACTGCTGCCGCCGCGCCCGATGCGGCGGCGATGAAGGGGAAGAAGACTGCGGCTAGCACATCTGCGGCCGCCGTCGACCTCAAGAAGACCAATGGGGATTGGATGAAATCCACCCTGAAGGAGGCGCAGCTGGACAAGCTGCGCGAGGAAGGATTGCTGCCACCTTCCGACCAGCTCTTCGTCCGCGCACCTTCGCCCAAGGAGGTACTTCCCGAGCCTCGCGCTAACGAGCGCGTCTGTTTCGCGGAGTTTTTGCCTAGGGGTTTCTCGCTCCCCCTCCATGATTTTGTGCGAGGTTTGCTTTTTGCCTACGGGGTGCAGATCCATGATCTCACCCCGAACGGTATTCTGCACATTGCGTGTTTCATCACGCTGTGCGAGTGTTTTTTGGGGTTGCTCCGAGTTGGGCATTATGGAAGTCCATCTTCATGGTCCGGCCAACAACCGAGGCGGCCGAACCTATCCAGTCGGAGGCCTGCAGATCCAAGTGCGCAGCGACACCCGTACTTCGCCCTGAAGCCAGTCGACTCGGCGCAGGGGTGGAGGAAGAGGTGGTTCTATGTGCGAGTCGACCAGGATGGGCCCCAGCATTTTCGACTGCTGGTATAGCCGCTAGGACGAAAGCCTGGGACCATGAGCTTTCGACTGAAGAAGTGGCGGAAGCAGCCTATGCTGGAGACAATTGGAGGGCTCCTTAACAGCGTCACGGGTGTGCATCTGATTGCCACCTTTGTGAAGATGCGGGTATGGCCGCTCCGCGCTCGTGCCCACCCAATGTGGGAGTACGAAGGTCCCCTCGACTCCACTCGAATGAGCAAGGAGGAGCTGTCGAGGAGTGAACTGGTGGCACATGTGCGGTCCATCACCAGTACAAAACAAAGCGAGCCCTGCAACGTCGACTGCCCAGTCGATCCTTATGGGGCTGAAAAGCCTTTGCCAGAGGTTAGTGAATCTTTCGAGTCTATGATCTCTGTTTTTGTTATTCTGTGCATCTTTTGACTTTCGACTGCTATTTTGTATGCAGGGCCACTCGACTACCTCAACCCTTCCTCCTCTTCCGAAGATGGCCCAACTATGAAACAGAGGTGACAGTAGAAGCGAAGGGAGGGATGAATCGCCTCTACCTTCGGCTACCACTTCACCCACAGAAGAGGTTGAAGAGGAAGGGGTAGAGGAAGCACAGGGCAAGGAGCCTGCCGCGACTGAGGATGTTAGCGAGGTTCCTCTTCGCAAGCGCCGTCGGGCAGCCCAAGTTATGTCTTCTTCCACGAGCTCACCCGCGAGGGAATCGGATGTGAGGGATGATGGAAACTCAGGTCCGTCTCCTACGACCACAGCTGCTCCCTTGGACGTGAGTCCTTTGAGCTCGGCTCCTCCTCCTCCTCAGTCGGGTGGGCAGCTACCTTTTGGAGGCCCAAACTTTGACGAGCTCGACACTGAGGATGAAGAAGAGCACAGGTTTGCTCCTTTTTGTACATTTTTTATGAGTTGAGTACTGTTTCTTTATGTTGCATGTCTTTCGGTCACTTGCAGTGCGAGACTGTGCGACCTCCAACTCCTCCAACCGAGAGAGCTCGACTCCAGATCAGCCAGAAGCTCTCCTGTTGCGGCTGAGGTTGTGAGAACATAGCCACGGCTACTACCTTGAAGCGCCAAGATGCGAGTTCGTCAACTCCGCAAATTGGAACTTCTGCTGCCAAGCCTGCGCCTTGGGTTGAACACGTAAGTGTCTTTTGTCGAGTCTTCTTCTGGACCTATTTGTGTATAGCTTATGTTGGTTTCGTGTGCGTGCAGCCCTTCTACCTCAACCTGGTGGAATCAGGCAAAGCATTTGTCCAGGTTGAACAGGAGAGGGATAATCTGCGCGCTGTTATGGAGCAGCTCACCCGTAAGTGTCTTGGGTTTCTGTATGTCTTTGCCTTGTCGATTGTGAATGACATCTGTCCATCTATCTCAGGTGACAAGGCAACCGCTGATCTCGGGTTAAAGAGCTAGAAGAGGCACTCGCCAAGGAGCGCGCGGAGTCGAAGAAGGCCTTGGATGATGCCAAGGACTCCGCCGCTTTGCGCGAGAAGAATTATGCTGAGCGCCTGGCGAGCCTCACCCGAGACGTAGGCGGTGAGTTGAACCTTTCACTTTTTGCCTACTTCTTTTTGCCACTGAATAGTATGTAACATTTTTGTTACTTCTGCTTTTTTGAAGGAGCTGTTGGGGCATCGGCACCTGTAGACCAACCGAGTGTCGATTTGTCCCTTGACCGCGCAATCGGCGACCTGGATGTCGTCTCTACCCAAGCCAAGGACGCACTCGCCAAATCTACGAGCACGCTCGGCGCCGTGTTCAAGGATGTGTTCCCTCCAGCCAACCTCCTTCGACTGTGGATGGCTTCGCAGACGTCCTGGGCCCGGGAACTTCGACTATGGCGAACTTTGCTCGCACTTTGACGGTACGCGGCTCAGAGACCACCCTCAAACTCCTTTTAGGTCATGGGATAGAGGGTGACTTCGAAGCCGCTCTGTCTGCTTTCCCTCGTAAGCCTGGCGGGAAACTGGTGTCCCTAAAGCATTTGAACGAGCCAGCCGCAAAGTTGGCTGAAACTTTTATGGCCACCATGGAGCGCCGGGCAGCAGAGGTCGCCGCTCGTGCGAGTAGGGCTAGGTCAGAGTCAATGTCTGAGAAGTAGGGCAGCGCGCCTTTGATCTTGTAATTAAACTTATGACCATGCGAGTATGCATGTGCTTTTGCTACCTTTGTATGAATTTATTCCTTGTTATGATTCTGTGTAAAGCTGTATGTTGTTGCTCGTCTGAGCTTTGTGACTAGTTTCTCATGAAACTTTTATGATGCTTGGAACAGAAACGGCCAGCCGCCACTTCATCCAGTTCGTCGCGGCATCATGCCCCTACTCGATCTCGAGCTCAGGCGGCAAACGATGCCGCGTAATACGTTATATGAAGGCTCGACTGCGAAACAGGAGCAAGACTGGCGAGTGCCCGAAGCGAGCTGGAAAGGATGAGGGCAAGGCCTGCTTTACCCACCCAACGGGAGGAGTATGTGCTTGGCGAGATGGAGATCGTGAACAGACAGCTCGAGTGTAAGCATGACTGCCTTGATCTTATGAGTTCACAGCCTGTTCTTTTTTGTTCACCCAACTTGTGTTGTTGCAGGTTTTGTTCAAGATTTCCAGGCGGAGCAGGCTCGCGTGGATGAGCAGTTGAACATGGCAACTGACGAACCCACGACTGGCCGCCAGCACTTTCGATTGGACAAGCACCGAGCACGCATACTCGCGACTCTGCAGGATCGGGTGTGGCGGAGCACTATGCTTCTTGATTGTGCAGGTCGGCCTTCAGTCGAATCAACCAGATGGTTTTTCCGACTGGGCCACAACCTCAAGGAATCCACGCGTTGCTCGATCTCTTCCGGTCAACAGGTTCCATTCGAGGCTTCATCACCCAGAAGCTTGTGGACGGCGCCAACGCAACCATGGCATATCTCCGAAGTCAACGTCCAAATTTGCAGCTACGTCCACCCGTGCCTGGATCGTCCTTGTCCCAGTCGAATCTTGACGAACATTCGATCATGCGAGGACATTGGTTGATTGCTATCAAGCGCAACTTATGGGCCCTGTTCTTCCAGCAAAGGATGAACCAGAAGATTAGGGTATTTATGTATAGGGAACAGCCCCCGAGTGTAAATTTGCCACTTAGTACATATTTGTTCACTTGTATGTATGCAGCCCCCGAGTGTATCGAGTGGGGTTTATGAAAAACACTTTACATAGATCATGAATTACACAGCCCCCGAGTGCTCGAGTGAGGCTATGAATTTTATGAGAGTTGAAGCTTCAACTTATGCCTGCAGGCTCAGCCCCCGAGTGATTGATTGGGGTTGAGCAACTTTTTCCTTTGTGTTTGTTTATGATCCAGCCCCCGAGTATTCGAGTGTGGCTGGAGTATTATGTTTGAAGGAGCGAAAGCTTTTATGTTATGAGGTAGCTCAGCCCCCGAGCATACGGGTGAGGCTAAGTTTGTGCTGATAAGTTATGCGAGTAGTAAGCAGGAAAAGTATGAGGAATTTATTGACTATATTCCATTTATGAATGTTAGGCTGCAGGCCGCCTCATTAAAAACCTTCCAGTCCCCTTAGGTACCCTGGTAAGGAAAAGAGCGCGTCTGAAACCTGCAGCCATCCGACATATGAGCCTATTACATTATGCGACTGAGCAATCTAAGCATAGAAACGGCGCAGCTGCGCAACGTTCCAAGGATTGTGGAGAGTTCGCCGGTCTTCGCATGCTTCAGTCTGTATGCTCCACCACCTATGACCTCGGTGATGATGAAGGGTCCTTCCCATGGAGAAGCAAGTTTATGCACCTTCTTTTGCTTCAGTCGAAGTACCAAGTCACCCACCTCGAAGGACCTGGTACGCAGTCGACGGCTGTGATAGTTGCGTAGATCTTGCTGGTAGACAGCTGTGCGTGCTAGCGCTGTGTTGCGTGCTTCTTCGAGCAAGTCGACTGCATCTTCGAGTGCTTCATCTGCATCTTCTTCATTGTATGCTTCGACCCTTGGTGCGTTGAACCTTACGTCTGATGGCAGGATTGCCTCTGCGCCGTAGACCATGAAGAATGGAGTGAATTGTGTTGAGGCGTTGGGTGTTGTGCGTAGGCTCCATAGCACAGACGGGAGCTCTTCTACCCAAGCACCCGCAGCCCTTTTGAGTGGCACCAGGAGGCGCTTCTTGATTCCACTCGTCACAAGCCCATTGGCCTTTTCGACTTGGCCGTTTGATTGCGGGTGCGCCACAGATGCATAATTGAGCGTGATATCTTGCTCTTTGCAGAAGGATTTGAATTCCTCAGCCGTGAAGTTTGTACCGTTGTCAGTGATGATGCTATTTGGCACACCAAAGCGGTATATGATGGATTTTATGAAATTGACTGCTGTAGTGGCAGTCGAACTTGTGATGGGTACTGCTTCAATCCACTTGGTGAACTTGTCGACCGCCACCAGAAGGTGAGTATGCCCTCCATGGGAGGATTTTTTGAGTGGCCCAACCATATCGAGCCCCCACTGGGCGAAGGCCAGGCCAATGGTATTGTCTTCAACGCCGATGCGGGTGCGTGCGGCTTTGTGGCGAATTTTTGGCAGCCGATGCACCTTTTGACTATGTCCTCCGCGTCTTTGAGTGCTGTGGGCCAGTAGAAGCCTGCGCGAAAGGCTTTGGCTACGAGTGATCGACTGCTGGCGTGATGCCCGCAAGTACCTGCATGAATATCACGAAGGATGGCTTGGCCATCTTCAAATGCTATGCAACGCTGGAACATACCTGATATGCTGCGTTTGTAAAGTTCACCGTTGATGACAGTGTATGCTTTAGATCGTCGAGTGACGCGTCTTGACTCTGTGAAGTCTTCGGGTACCTCGCCGCGGAGTATGTATGCGAGGAAGGGTTGAGTCCAAGTTGGCTCGATGAGGAGTACCTCGACTGGTGGGTCCTCTGTGCTAGGTGTTTTGCTCTTGGCTGGTGCGGCTGATGCAGGAGTTGCCCGCTTCTTTTTGATTGATCTGTGCTCGATGCGCTCGAAGAAGACACCAGGTGGCACTGGTGCTTTGGTCGCACCAATGTTGGCTAACTTATCTGCTTCTTCATTGCTCTCACGCCCTATGTGCCGCAACTCGCAGCCTTCGAAGCTGCCCTCCATGATGTTGTACAGGTCACGGTAGGCGATCATGTTATCTGCGATTGCGTCACAAGCCTTCATTGTTTGCTGCACCACCAGATTCGAGTCGCCGTAGATCATCAGTCGAGTGCACCCGAGTGCTTTAGCCATCCTCATGCCATGGATCAGAGCCTCGTATTCTGCTTCGTTATTGGATGGGAACTCGAATCCCATTTGCAGGATGTAGCGGAGCTTGTCGCCTTTTGGTGATATGAGGATGACACCTGCGCCTGCGCCTTCGTTTTTCTTCGAGCCATCAAAGTACATAGTCCAGGAATTGGACACATCTGGTGCTCCTGGGAGCTGAGCTTCAATCCACTCGGTGTGGAAGTCGGGTAAAACTTGTGCTTTGATGGCCTTCGGGTAATCATACTTGATGTCTCTTGGTGCTAGCTCGATGAGCCATTTTGCTACTCGCCCAGTTGCATTGGGGTTTGTGAGGATGTCCCCGATCCCTGAAGTGCTGATTACAGTGATCGGGTGCTCGGAGAAGTAATGCGTCAGCTTCCTTGAGGACATGAACACGGCGTATGCCAGCTTCTGATAGTGCGGGTACCGCTGCTTTGATGTGGAGAGCACTTCACTCAAGTAATAGACTGGACGTTGTATGCTTTGGGCGTGTCCCTCCTCTCTGCGTTCGACCACAGAACAGTGCTCACCACCCTGTTAGTTGCAGAGACATATAGGTATAGTGGCTCGCGTTCCCTTGGTGCTACGAGGATTGGAGGGCTTGTGAGGACTCGCTTGAGGTCCGTGAAGGCTGCTTCGGCTTCTGGCGTCCACTCGAATTTATCTGCCTTCTTCATCAGTCGATAGAACGGGAGTGCTTTTTCGCCTAGCTTGCTGATGAATCGACTGAGTGCTGCTACTCTACCCGCCAACTTTTGCACGTCGTGGAGCTTTGAAGGCCTTTGCATCGTCAAGATGGCCTGTATTTTCTCCGGGTCCGCCTCGATTCCTCGAGCTGAGACTAGATACCCGAGGAGTTGCCCGGCTGGCACGCCGAACGTGCACTTCTTCGGGTTGAGCTTGATGTGGAAGCGTTTGAGGTTTGCGAATGTCTCTCGCAAGTCATCGAGTAGTGTGTTTTCCTCTCTTGTGGTGATGACGATGTCATCTACATAGACCTGGACGTTTCGCCCAATCTGCTTCTTGAGGCAATCTTGCATCATGCGCTGATAGGTTGCGCCTGCGTTCTTGAGCCCGAAAGGCATTGTGGTGTAGCAGTAGACCCCGAGTGGGGTTATGAACGCCGTTTTTCTTCATCCTCTTCCTTCATCCTTATCTGGTGGTAACCCGAGTAAGCATCCAGGAAGGACAAGCGAGCGCACCCGGCGGTGGAGTCGACGATCTGGTCGATTCGAGGTAGTGGAAAGTGATCCTTTGGACACACTTATTGAGTGCTGTAAAATCTACACATCCGAAGGATATCTGTGTGCTTCTTCTCTACGAGTACGGGGTTGGCCACCCATTGTGATTTCTTGATCTCTCTGATGAATCCTGCTGCGAGTAGCCTGTCGACTTCGGCTTCGACTGCAGTTCTTTTTGGGCCGGATATGCGGCGCATTGTTTGTTTGACTGGTTTAGCACCTGGAAGTAGCTGGAGAGAGTGCTCGGCGAATTCCCTGGGAATACCTGGCATGTCTGCTGGACACCATGCAAATATATCCCAGTTCTCACGGAGGAATTCGACGAGCGCGCTTTCCTATGCGATAGGCAGACTCGACGAGACATTGACTGTCTTGGTCGGGTCAGTCGGGTGCACCTGATGCGATCTTGTGTCGTTGGTGGCACTGAATGCTCTGTCGACTGCCACCTTTTTGTGCTCTGGCATAAGTGTTCGATCGTTGGAGACCGCTAGATCAGCGAGTGTTGCTTCCATGCCAAACATCTCAGAGATTTTGCTGAATTCTCGGTCGCAAGAGTCAGACTTTTGGAAGTTCCCCTTGACTGTGATTACTCCTTTTGGTCCAGGCATCTTCAGCTGGAGGTATGCGTAATGTGGCACCGCCATGAATCGAGCGAACGTCGGGCGTCCAAGTATAGCATGGTATTGTGACTTCCAGTCGACCACTTCGAACTCAATCGACTCTGTCCTGAAGTGGTGCTTGTCCCCGAACGTACGTCGAGTTGTATGGTGCCTCTGGGCTTATTGCTTTCCCTGGAACGATACCGTGGAAGGTATTTGAAGATCTTGGCAGGTTTTCGACTGACCTGTTCATTTTGCGGAGCGTATCTGCGAAGATGATGTTTATGCCGCTCCCACCATCCATGAAGACCTTGGACATGGCGTAGCCTCCAATTTGCGCGTCGAGTACCAGAGCAGAGTGCCCTGGCGAACAACCGATGGAGGGTGGTCCTCTTTGCTGAAGCTTATTGTAGTTTCGGCTCCTTCAAGTATTCTGTTACCGCAGGAGGTGACATGACCGCCATGTTTACTTGTCGAGTGCGAAGTTTTTGCTCCCTGTTGGAAGGTCGACCTTTCTGTATCATGTACATCTGCCCTTGGGGCGGAGGGTACTGTGGTTCGTCCACCCGAGGTATGGCTGTATGGCACCCGCGAGATTTCCGCCTGGCAGGCTGTGGTGGTGGAGGTGGTGCCATCAGAACAGGCACGTTGTTTGGCTGAGGCACGGGTGCAGGTGCTTGTGCGGCTGCTGCCTTTCTGCGATTTACGTAATCAGTCGCCATTTGGTCGAACTCCCTGCAGTTTCTCATCGAGTGATTGGATCGCAGTTTTCCGTCGTCCCCCTTGTACAGGTGGAATCTGCAATCAGCGTCCATCTTTTCTTCGAATGATCGCTCAGATTGTGCCCGTGACTTGCGCCAGTCCTTCCTCTTGTAGCTATCACTGCGTTGGCCGCGTCTCGGCTGTCTCGACGATCATCTCGACTGTCCCGTCGATCTCTCGACTGTCCGTCGATCTTCGATCGTGGTCGCTTCTGTCTTGGTCATTGCGGGTGTAGAGAACCCAGCCGCCATGAATTCGGGTCTATCGTCGTCGTAATGACGTTTTGAACGTTTGCGCCTTCGATCGTCCCTGTATGAGTCTCTGCGGCTTCGACTGCCGCTTTCATGATTGTCACGGGGTGAGGACCCGCGTGTTGTGCGCGCCATATCTTCTCCATCTGCCCACTCAGTCGCGGTCATCAAGAGGTTAGCCACAGAGGTTGGCTTTTTGCGACCGAGTGCTTCTTTGAAGTCTGCCTGGCGAGTCCCATTATGAAAGCATCCATGGCCATGTCTTCTGAAATTACTCCGACTGAGTTGCGTATCTCAGTCCATCGTCTGATGTATGACCTCACTTTCGTCTGATCGTTGCACGCAGGCCCGCAGCTCTCGAACGTTTTTGGGCGCTCACATAGAGGCTCGAAGTTTTTGATGAAGTCGCGGAAGTGATCCCACGAGTCGTATTTGATGGAGGTAGGGCCTTGAGCCAGTCGCGGGCTGTGCCTTCGAGCATGAGTCGTATGTACTGCATGGCTGTGGTGTTTGTGCCTCGCTGGCACGCGACAGCCAGCCTGTAATCTTCCAGCCACCCGGAAGGTTCCTGTCGACCCGTGTACTTGGGCTGTTCAGATGTGAGTTTGAACCCTTTGGGCATCCGTGTCTCGCGGACGCGTCGAGTGAAGCACAGAGCTCCATGTGGCTCAGGCTCTCGATCAGAGTATGAGTCGCTACTGTAAGATCTGCGTGATCTGCTCCTGGACCTGCGCCTACGCGAGCCGCTTCTTTCCTTCGAGTGGTGGCGACGACCACTGTGATTATGCTCTTCCCGACGCGTGTCGACTAGGGCACGGTCTCGACTCCCACCTGGAGTTTTGGAACTTGGCGTATGGCCTTCGCAGCTAAGGCGAGTGATTTGATCTGTTGGCGATGCAGTTTTGCATTGGGGTCATCCGCTGGGGGCTTGATTGCCTCCAGGTATGCTGCAGCGGTGTAGAGAGCACCTGCTGCTGTTTTGGGTACCGGCAGTCCTTCCTCGTCGTATGTCATGAAGGAGTTGCCTAAGTTGCGGGTGAGTGCCGCCTTCTCGCCTGGCGAGAGGTGTGACAACCTTGATCTGGTCTGTGTCTGCTCGCCCGGTGGAGCTCAGGGAGAGCTGTCTTCTGCGCGCACTCGACAAGCTAGCTTGCTTTTTGCGTTCTTCGAGTGTTGCTCTTATCTGCTTCAGTCGAAGTGACTCCTGCCAGTTGAAGTACTGGAAGGTCAACATCTCTTCTTGTGTTGCGTCTGCTGGCATCATTGTGCACTCCTTGATGACTTTATCTGCTTTTGCTGCCATCTCAGCAGTGATTGTGAGGTTGTGGCTCCGTCCGGCATAGTGACTGTGCACGGGAATTCTGTAGGCCTGCGGCTGGCCGCAGTGTCTGATGTTTCTGCGGCGATGGCGACGTAGACCTGCTGGGTATACCCGAGGGTATGTATGTGTGTCTTCGAGTCCTGTCATGGACTCGACATCTTCATCAAGGCTCATGTCTGAGTCGATATGTTGTCGAGTGGTCCGTCTGGACGGATCTCGCAGTCGATGTCTTCATCGCCTATGCTCATCTCGGCGTCGGAGTTGTTATGAATCTCGAGTCGAGGTTGTTGTTGTTGGCGCAGATCTCGGAGTCGACGTGGTTGTCGATATGAGTTTCGAGGTCGTCGAAGTCGCTGAGGGAGATCCCGCAGTCGAAACTATCCTCGAGTGGGAGATCCAGCTCGGGATCGTTTGTGCGATATGCTGATTCGGCCTCCTCGCCCTGGAGTTCTTCAATGAGCTCGCGCATCTCTCGTGTGGACATGGTTGTTGCAGACGAACAAGCTTGGAGGGTCGACGATGGTATGGACACAGTTGAGGGATCCGCAGTCGAAGGAGCCGCAACCGATGGAGCCTCGGGTGCGGAAGTCGCGAGTTGGCGTGGATCCGTCAAGTCCTGCACACCAAGCTTGTTGACGAAAAAATTGAACGAACCAACGGTTAAACCCAAACCTGACTCGAGATCGGAGAAGGCCTCCTGGAATCCTGGCGAGTGTGGCTCGAAATCCATCAGAGGATCCGATGCGCTTTTTGCGGGTGAAGCTGGCGTGTTGCCGTTTGTCGAGTGAGCCGGCGAGTGCCGTGTGCCGCCTGAGTCGGCGAGTTCTGGTTTGTCGATGCAGTCGGCGAGTTGCCGTTTGTAGATCCGATCGGCGAGTCGCCGTTTTGATGGAACCGAAGAAACCGCGAGTCCAGCACTATTCTTTCCCACAGACGGCGCCAATTGACGAGGTGTACCCTCATCAAATCCCATGGTTAAGGACCTAGGGTTGAGATTATGGGGAGAGAACGTGGTAGTACTGGTAGTTTCGTCGGCTGACAAGCAGAGGCAAAGATTTACCCAGGTTCAGGCCCCTCGGGTGGAGGTAAAGACCCTACTTCCTGCTTGTCTGGTATTGATTGTGGATTATGCGATTACAGGGGAGCTCCGGCGAGATGACGATCTCGCAAGAGCTTTGGTGGTTCGAGTATGGCTTGGTCCCAGATCGGTACCCCTCCCAGCCTTTAAATAGGCTGGGTCTCGGGAATTTGTAACCGACCTAGTTTACACGTAAGGAAAGCTAAACCGACTATGCCTATGTCTAGTCTTGGAGGGTACTCCATCTTCCTGGGCCTCTTGTCTTGGGCTTCGAGTAGATTCTTCGATATTGGGCCTTAGTCGTTACGTGCACCAGGTACCCTCATGATGGGGTACCCGATATGTATACCCATGTCATTTATCTTCTAAATTTTGTGGTAGTATCATGAGTAGAGAAGTTATCATATGAGGTGGTTTGCAATGTGGAGTGTCACTCCTTAGTTGGTTATCAATGTATCCGTTGGTGTGAGCTTGCTTTTGTTTGGAATATTAATGAGAAGTTTTATCTTTACTTCGTGCACTCCTTATTTTAGTTTGCAAATTCTTTTCATATGCTGATCTTGATGTTAGTAGTAGCATCACTTTGTGTGCAGCAAGTAAATCTAGTTGGTTGTGGCAAACTTAGCATTGGTCAGTAGCAACAATACTTTGAAGCTCAAGTAGAGAAGAGAGAACTTCTTGCAAAAATATTATCCCTGTTATCTTTCTTTCTTGTTAGCCCATGAGATTAGCATTTTCGAGTTAAAATAATTGTGCTTACAAGGAAGATAGCATGATTGTTTTTATTACATCTATGTTTGTTTGTTTCTCTCAACTCTTATGCTTGCTACCAAATCTTGCTAGCCTAAACCCGGTACTGAGAGGAAATAATTCTCGTGCATCCAAAACCTTTAGCCGCTACCCTCAAAGTGTCAACATAACTTCCTATGCGTGGTATTTCATCGTCACTCCAAGTAAATTTGTCATGTGCTACCTTTAAAACATTCAAATACTCCTTTTTGTGTCACTGTTTACCAAGCTCATAAGGACGTGGTAGTTGGGTTTGTCATCTTCCATGCTAATTTAATTTTCTCAGACTAGCAGCTTACATCTGCTTATCTATTTATATTGCACAAGAGCTGGTTAGACCACTGTAAAGTAATTAAATAGACACTCCTCCATGGTTTGAGATTGTTGGCAGGCACCCGAGGATTCGGTTAGCCATGGTTTGTGAAAAGAAATGGTGGAGAGGAGTGTCAAAGCTATAAGTGCATAATATAATGCAAAGTATATAAATTCTCGGAACCGCTCTAAAAGTTGTCTATGATAAGAACTCTATCGCTGATTTGTTGACCATTAGCATACACCTCTCAAAACAATTTTTACATCCGTTTTAAAAATAAAAAGCTCTATCACATGATCTAATCTCTGCTTCCCTCTTCGAAGGGCCTATCTTTTACTTTTATGTTGAGTCAGTACACCTATTTCCTCTTCCTTTAAGCAAGCATTTGCGTTGTTGAGATACAACCATCTATAGACTGTAATACTTCCAATCATGTCTTTTATTCTTCCTTTGTTTGAGTACAAAGACTTTTATCTATGAGAATATAACTTTGAAAGTTTTTCTTTGACTGCAAAGAGAACTGTGATGGTTGAGCTGGTAAGTTCTGCAATATAGCTCTAGTATAAAGACTCTTCTTGAAAGATAAGATAAATTGTTGATTGTTCTCTGACCAAGAACGAGATTTGCCACCACCAATTGATTTCTTTTATGTACCTTTATTTGTGGTTGTTTTATTACTCGTTTCAAGTTAGATTGTATGAATATAAGTTGCTGCCTAAAATGACTTGTTTAGTTGAGTAAATATTGATGCTTCTTGTCCGTATTCCTTATTATCGACACTTCACTCTATAAACCCGTGGTCTCGTTTACTGAACTCAGTTTTCGCTTGGGGACAAGCGAGGTCTAAGCTTGGGGGGAGTTGATACGTCCAGTTTGCATCACTATTTTATATCATAATTTACTGTTATTCATTGATATATTTCATATTAAGACGTATTACTTATGTTATTTTATCTTATTTTGCATGTTTGATGATTATTGAGGATTTATCTGTCGGAGTCAGATTTCAGCTGGAAAAGGCATCGTCAGGCTAACATATCTACGAAGCTCCAAACATCACGAGACTTTTTCCGAAGTTCCTATTTTTCCAGAAGACGGAGCTAGCCAAAAGGGAGCGCTAGGTGCGCTAGGTGGGCCCCATGCCACCCTAGGGCGCGGCAGCCATGTGGGCCGCGCTGGGCCCTGGCGTGGCCACCTGGCTCGGCCTCCGGCGCTGCCCTTTCGCGTATATCTCCCCCGTAACCCTAAAACATCAGGGGGTTCATCCACGAAATATTCCGCCGCCTCCACGGGATGGAAACCACAGAGAGAGAAAAGCTCTCCGGCAGGGAGAAATCTGCCGGGGAAATTCCTTCCCGGAGGGGGGAAATCATCGCCATCGTCGCCGTCATCGTGCTGGACTTCATCAGGATCATCATCATCATCATCCACCGCTCCACCATCATCATCTCCACTGCTCCACTCCGTTCCGCTGTAACATCTAGGGCTGCACCTTGTCTAGTTCATTGGGGAGACTCTCCCGGTGTTAATTACTCCTTGTTGTTGATGCTATTGAGTTTTAACGGTGAATTAAGGTTTATGTCCAGATTGGTATTCATCATTATATCACCTCTGATCATGATCCATATGATGTCTTGTGAGTAGTTCGTTTAGTTCTTGAGGACATGGGGAAAGTCTTGCTGCTAGTAGTGGAATAATGTTCAGTAATATTTAATGGTTTGATATTTAAGTTGTGGTGTCATTCTTCTAGTGGTGTCATGTGAACGTCGACTACATAATACTTCACCTTTATGGGCCTAGGGGAATGCATTGTGTATTTAGCTTGCTAATTGTGGGGTTGCCGGAGCGACAGAAACCTGAACCCCCGTTGGTAAGTTAGTGCACAAGGGAGTGTAGGATCTGAGAGTTTAAGGCTGTGGTTAGATTTATCTTAATTAATTTCTTGTAGTTGCGGATGCTTGCAAGGGGTATAATCACAAGTACGTATTAGTCCTAGGAAGGGCAGTGTGTTAGCATAGATTCACCCACACAACACTTATCAAAACATTGAAGATTAAGCAACTACATGAAACGAAAGCACTTGACGAAATTTCCATGTGTCCTCAGGAACGTTTGGTAATCATAAGTAACACAACCGGCTTGTCCTTTGCACTCAAAAGGATTGGGCCACTCGCTGCAATTATTATTGCTCTCGTTTATTTACTCATACTGTATTTATCTGCTATATTGAAAACCCTAAAAACTTGTCTGCTAGTGTTTACAGTAAATTCTTGATCAAAACTACATACCAGCACCTTTTGCTCCTCGTTGGGTTTGACACTCTTATTTATCGAAAGTACTACGATACACCCCCTATACTTGTGGGTCATCAACCACCAAACAAATTGCATTTTCTGCACACATTGTTGATAACCTTCTCCGGATTTTTATTTTGTCTTTCATACACATTTCTAAATATCTTCCTTAGGACCATGCCAAAACAAAAAAAAATGGTGCAAGTGAATGCTTGCTGTAAAGAGTAATTATACTAGACAAGCAAGTTTATCCAATTGTATACACAGTCACGGCTCATTCATCATTTTTTTTATAAAGGGAATATATTAATACCGAGAAGATATCAATTACACCCAGTCTCTGCAAGAACATAATGACTAGAGCAAGTCCAGACACTAAGCATGCACACAACCGAAAAACATCCATCCTGCGAATGAGTGGTTACATCCAGTAAATAAATTGTTCCCAATATACCTTCATAAGATTAAGCAGAAGAACAAGAGAGTTGAAAAATTGTGCCAAGCATGCACATAAATAGGCACACATATCTTTAATGATTTTTTCTTTACTTGGAAGAATTATTCAATCAAGAGTTTTGTTGTACAACAAGTTTTTAGTGTCTTCGTTTATTTTCTTGTTAGCCCAGAAAAGAGAGGGAAATTAAAATGTGAAAATAAATCACATAAACAGACACGGGCATCTCCGACGACGGCCTGAGGAGAGACATCAATGTCCTCCCGCGTCCTGCCTCCCGTCCTCCCTGGTCTCGGCCACCGCCTCCCTCCCCGCCGCCATCTTCGGCGGCGGCGGCGAGGACCGCATCAGCGCCCTCCCGAGGTCCTCCGTCAAAGACGGTGCCCACACCGACGTGCTCTCCCGACGCTTGCGTGGCCTCTGGCGTGCAGGGCCGGGCCCACTATGGTGCCAAGTGTGCCGGGCGCACAGGGCCTGACAAGGATATACATCTCGGGTACCCTACCATGAGGGTAGCTGGTGCACGTGTCGACTAAGGCCCAACTATCAAGAGCCTACATGAAGCCCATAACGAAAGGCCCAACAAGATGGAGTACCCTCCAATTTTAGACATAGGCATAGTCGGTTTAGACTTTCCTTACATGTAAGCAGGGTCGGTTGCGAACTCCCGAGACCTAGCCAATTATATAAAGGCTGGGAGGGCCGCCGATCCTAGACACGCAATCCTCAAACCACCAAAAGCCCTAGCGAGATCAACATCTCGCCAGAGCCGCCTTGTAACCTCATAATCTCACACGATCAATACCAGACAAGCAGGAAGTAGGGTGTTACTCTCCGGAGGCCTGAACCTTGGTAAATCTTTGCCTCTGCTTGTCAGCCGATGAAACTACCAGCACTACCACGTTCTCTCCCCACAATCTCAACCCTAGGTCCTTAACCATGGGATTTGATGAGTTAACCCCTCGTCAATTGGCGCCGTCTGTGGGAAAGAATATAGCTGGAATCGCGGTTTCTTCGGTTCTATCGGAAAACGGTGACTCGCGCCGATCGCATCTACAAACGGCAACTCGCCGGCTGCATCGACAAACCAGAACTCGCCAACTCGGGTGGCAAACGGCAACTCACCGACTCACTCGACAAACAGCGGCACGCCAATTTTACCTGCGAAAAGTACATCAGATCCTCTGATGAACTTCGAGCCACACTCGCCAGAATTCCAGGAGACGTTCGCTGGTCTCGAATCAGGTTTGGGTTTAACCGTTGGTTCGTTCAATTTTTTCGTAAACAAGCTTGGTACGCAGGACTTGACAGATCCACGCCAACTCGCGACTTCCGCACCCAAGGCTCCATCGACTGCGGCTCCCTCGACTACGGATCCGTCTACTGCGTCCATACCATCATCGATCCTCCATGCCTGCTCATCTGCAACAACCATGTCGACTCGAGAGTTCAACGAGTTCATGGCAAAAGAGATCAAAGGTGAAGAAGCTGAATCAGCATATAGCAAAAAGGATCTCGAGCTCGATCTTCCACTCGAAGATGGTTTCGACTGCGGGATCTCCCTCAACGACTTCGACGAGCTCGAAACTCATATCGACAACCACGTCGACTCCGAGATCTGCACCAACAACAACCTCGACTCCGAGATTCATAACAACTTCGACATCGAGATGAGCATAGGAGACGAACACATCGACAGTAAGCTCCGCCTAGATGGGCAGTTCGACTGGCACATCGACTCTGATATGAGTCTCGATGAAGACATCGAGTCCATGGTGGGACTCGAGAACAGATGCAAAAACCCTCGGGGTGATACCCCAGCAGGTCTACGTAGACTTCGCCGCAGAATCATCTGATGACGCGGCCAGTCGCAGGCCTACAGAATTCCCGTGCACAGTAACAATGCCGGATGGAGTCACAACTCTCACAATTACTGCTGAGATGGCATCAGATGTAAGATTCAACGCACCAAGAGTCGAAGCATACAACGAAGAGGACGCAGATGAGGCACTCGAAGATGCAGTCGACTTGCTCGAAGAAGCACGCGACACGGCGCTCGCACGCACAACTGTCTACCATCAAGACCTCCGCAACTACCACAGCCGTCGACTGCGTACCAGGTCCTTCGAGGTTGGCGACCTGGTACTTCGACTGAAGCAAAATAAGGTGCACAAACTTGCTCCCCCATGGGAAGGACCCTTTATCATCACCGAGGTCATAGGTGGTGGAGCATACAGACTGAAGCACGCGAAGACAGGCGAACTCTCGCACAATCCTTGGAACGTTGCGCAGCTGCGCCGTTACTATGCTTAGATGTCCAGTCGCATAATGTAATAAGCACATATGTCGGATGGCTGCAGGTTTTAGACGCGCTCTTTTCCTTATCAGGGTACCTACGGGGACTGGAAGGTTTTTAATGAGGCGGCCTGCAGCTTAACATTCAAAAGTAGAATATAATCAATGATTCCTCATATTTCTTCCTGCTTACTACTCGCATAACTTATTCGCACAAACTTAGCCCCACCCGAATACTCGGGGGCTGCGCTATTTCAAAGCATGAGCTTTCGCTCCTTCAAACATGATACCCCAGCCGCACTCGGATACTCGGGGGCTGGGTCATACAAATCATACAAAAACAAAAAAGTTGCTCAACCCCACTCAACTGCTCAGGGACTGAGCCCAGCATCTTGAGTTGAAGCTTCCAATATCGCAAAAATTCACAGCCTTACTCGAACACTCGGGGGCTGCGCAATTTATGTTCCATTAAGTGTTTTTTCATAAACCCCACTCGGTACACTCGGGAGCTGCATACATATACGTAAACAAATATACACTACGTACAACTGGCAAATTTACACTCGGAAGCTGTCCCCTATACAGAAATAACATAATCTTCCGGTTCGTCCTTGACTGGCAGAACAGGACCCATAAGTTGACCGTGATAACACTCGACCATCATCCTCGCAGATTCGACTGTACCGTCAAGGTGCGACTGTGACAAAATCGATCCAGGCACGGGTGGATGAAGCTGCATATTTGGACGCTGACTCCGAATATACGCCATCGTTGCGTTGGCTCCATCCACAAGCTTCTGGGTGATAAAGTCTCGAATAGGACTTGCACTCCGAAAAAGCCCGAGCAACGTGTGGATTCCTTGAGGTTGCGGCCCTGTCGGAAAAAGAGTTTGGTCGATGCGATTGAAGGCCGACCTGCATAACTCGAGCAGCAGAGTGCTCCGCCACACTCGATCCTTCAGAGTTGCGAGTATGCGCGCTCGGTTCTTATCTAAGCGAAAATGCTGACGGCCCGTCATTGGTTCGTCGGTCGCATTGTTCAATTGCTTATCGACACGAGCTCGTTCCGCCTGGAAGTCTTGAACAAAGCCCGCAACAACGCACGTTGGATCAACAAAGAGGACAGGCTAGAAAGTCTTGAGAGCAAGGCAGTCATGCTTACACTCGAGTTGTCTGTTCACGATCTCCATCTCGCCAAGCACATACTCCTCTCGCTGAGTGGGTAAAGCAGGCCTCGCCTTCATCCTATCAAGCTCGCTCTGAGCACTCCTCTACTCTTGCTCCAGTTTCACGACTCGAGCTTTCATATAACGCATTACTGCGGTATCATTCGCCACTTGAGCTCGAGATCGGGTGGAAGCACGAGGTCGCGACGAACCAGCCGAAGTAGCGGCTGCCCGTGGCTATTCCAAACATCATAAAAATCTTCTATCAGATATGGGAGATGCATCACAAAGCTCAGTCGGGTAATAGCACATAGCCTTTCAGGCAAAAGCACGAAGGAATTAAATTCATAACATAGGTAGCAAAAGCGCACGCATACTCGCGTGGTCATAAGGTTTAATTACAAGGCATAAAAAGGTGCGGCTGCCCTATTTCTCAGACACCGATTCCGACCTAGCCCTACTCGAATGGGCGGCGACCTCTGTTGCCCGGCGCTCCATGGTGGTCATAAATATATTGGCCAGTCGGGCGGCTGGCTCGCTAACATGCTTCAAAGATACTAGCTTCCTGCCGGCCTTTCGAGGGAAGTCAGACATCGCCGCCTCGAAGTTACCCTCTATCCCATGACCTAATATTAGCTTGAGGGTGGACTCCGAGCCGCGTACCGTGAGGGCGCGAGCAAAGTTGGCCATGGTCGAGGTTCCTGGTCCAAGAACATCAGCGAAGCCGTCAGCAGTCGACGGCACTTCCTCCATTTGGAGCACGTTCTTGTGCACGGCGCCAAGGGTGCTGGCAGACTTGGCAAGAGCGTCCTTCGCCTGGGCAAATTGAGCGCCAAGGCCACCTATAACCTGGCCGAGTGATAACTCATCACTGACCATGTCAGTAGATGTTGGCACACCAATCGCCTCTGCAACAGATACCAGAAAGAGCAAATATTAGTACATAATACCCAACGGGGTACACAGGAAGAATGCAAAGGGAAAATTACTAACCTCCCACATCTCGAGCAAGGCCGGCCAGTCGCTCAGCGTACCCTCTCTCGCGCACGGCGGCTGCGTCCTTGGCGGCATCCAAAGTCTTTTTCGACTCAGCGCGCTGGGAGGCGAGTGCTTCCTCTAGTTCCTTCACTCGGGACTCAGCCGATGTCTTGTCACCTGAATTTGACGACAAGAGGTAACTCAACATTCGACTACGCAAAAGATAGTGCAAAAAAGAACTTCGAGTGCAAAAGACATACTACACTTACGAGTGAGTTGCTCCGAGATAGCACGCACGCTGTCCATCTCCTGCTCCATCTGGACAAAAGCTTTGCCCGATTCTACCAAGTTGAGGTAGTAAGGCTACAAGCACATGAAACGAACATAAGTTATACATAACAAGTACCGTATACGAGCTTGGCACAAGACACTTACGTGTTCAGTCCATGGCGCAGCCTTCGCGGCAGTTGTTTCGACCTCAGGAGTTGCAGCACTCGTAGCCTTGGCCGTTTCAATGGCAGTAGCCGTGGCTACTGATTGAACGATCTCAGGAGCAATAGGCGAAACGTCCAGGTGCTCAGGGGTCGAAATTCTGTCGGATGGAGGACTCGGAGGACGCACAGTCTCAGCGCTATGAGTGACAAAGGCAAAACACTGTAAGAAAGCATATCAGTCAGCAGAAGACTCAATACGAAAAGCATATAGGCAAACCTGTGCTCTTCATCTTCCTCAGTGTCGAGGTTGTCAAAATTTGGGCCTCCAAAAAGCAGCTCCTCACCCGACTTGGGAGGAGGAGCTGAGCTCAATGGGCTTACATCCAAGGGAGCAGCTTGGGCAGCATGGGGTGAGCCTGAGTCACCATCTTCCTTCAAATCCGCCTCCTTCGTGGGTGAGCTCATAGAGGACGACACTCCTTGAAGACGACGGCGCTTGCGGGTGTGAGTTTCACCCAAGTTGTCGGGTGCAGGTGGATCTTCAGACTGCATCTCATCTGCTCCCTCTTCCTCTACTTCCTCCATAGGAGATGTGGTAGCCGAAGGTAGAGGCGATTCTTCCCCTCCCTTTGCTTCTACCACTTGCACCTCCGTTTCATGAGTCGGGCCATCCTCTGGAAGGGGAGGAAGGGACAAAGCAGTCGAATGGCCCTGCATATCAAACACATCAGTCGAAAGTAGCAAAGATGAATACAAAAATGGCAAACACCAAGAAACAACAAAACTCGATAAACCACTAACCTCCGGCAAAGGCTTTTCGGCCCCGTAAGGAGTGACAGGGCAGTCGATGTTGCAAGGCTCGCTGGATTTTGTGCTAGTGATGGATCGCACATGCGACACCATCTCACTCTTCGACAGCTCCGCCTTGTTCATTCGAATGGAGTCGAGAGGACCTTCATACTGCCACATGGGGTGAGCTCGAGCGCGAAGCGGCCACACCCGCATCTTCACAAAGGTGGCAAGCAAATGCACACCAGTCACGCTGTTAAGCAGTTCTCCAATCTTCTCCAGCAGAGGCGCCGCTTCCGCCGTTTCTTCAGTCGAAAGCTGATGGTCCCAGGCATTCGTCCTAGCGGCTATACCAGCAGTCGAAAAGGGCGTGACCCCTTCCTGGTCGACGCGCACATAAAACCACCTTTTCCTCCACCCTTGCGCCGATTCGACGGGCTTCAGGGCAAAGTACCGGGTGTCGATACGCACCTGGATCCCAAGGCCGCCAACAGGATAGGTTCGGCCGCCTCAGTTGTTGGGCCGGACCATGAAAATCGACTTCCAGAGGGCCCATCTAGGAGAAACTCCCAAGTAGCACTCGCACAAAACCATAAAGCAGGCAATGTGCATAATGCCATTCGGGGTCAAATCATGGATTTGCACCCCGTAAGCAAACAACAAGCCACGAACAAAGTCGTGGAGGGGAAAAGACAGACCCCTAGGCAAAAACTCCGCAAAACATACGCGCTCATTTGCGCGAGGCTCAGGGAGTACCTCCTTGGGCGACGGGGCGCGGACGGATAGCTGGTCCGCGGGGGGGGGGGGGGGGGGGGCAGCATCCCCTCTTCGCGAAGCTTGTCAAGCTGCGCCTCCTTCATGGTGGATTTCACCCAATCGCCATCGCTCTTCTTGAGGTCGGCGACGGGCGCAGATGTGCTCGCCGCAGCTTTCTTCCCCTTCACCGCCACCGCATCGGTCACGGCAGCAGCAGTCGTGGTAGCACGCTTGTTGCCCGCCACTTTCTTCATTGTCAAAAGGAAGGAGGTGGAGCGCGCAAAGCTCTGGCACATGAGCAATGGAGGAGGAGTGCGAGGAAGAAATGGCACGGGGGCGGCGCGCTGAGCAAATGGCAAGTAAAAATAATGCCAGCACCGTTCTCCCTATTTACCACAAAGCAAAATCAATCTCAACCGTTCAGATCGCAATCGTGCGCTCCGCGGGCAATCCCACCGTACACGTGGCAAGCGCGGAGGGAAACCGTCGCCGGCCACTCCGCCCACTACGCACGCAAAAAGAGGAGCCATCATCGCGTCTCCGTAAAAAGTGGGCCAGAACGGTCAAATCCAGTCCAAACGGCACCGTCGTTCGGTCAGCGCTGCACAATGGGCCCACATGCGTGTTAAGTCCCATCTATCACAGCATAACGCACGCCACCGCGTGTCAGGCAGCGCAGTCGCCAAAAACATCATCCCTGATGTCATTGCAAGCGATCTGTCCAGAAAATCATTCGAGTCCGTCCAACGCATATTGATCACTCGACGGCCTTGATTGGTTCGAGTGTGAAAAAGAAGTCTTCAGGAAAAATTGGTCACTCGACCGTTCATACGACTGAGGCATATTACTCCCATCGGGAGCGCATCAAAAATTTCTTCGACTAAGAGTGTACGGGATAAACAAATTTGAGATTATCCTCCATTGCAAATAATACATCACAATCTCGGGGGCTACTCCCATCGGGAGCGCTGTCGCGCACCCGATAGAATAAAGACAAAATGTCAGTTGACAAAGGACATGACTCGTCCGATAAATCATAATCGCAAATTTCCCGAGTTGCGTCCGCCGCAAATACCTCGGATGCTGCATGCATAGTGCAAAGGTAAGACCCGCCGAACTTTCGAGCTGGGCCGAGGACCGTTCCAACAACGCCAATCCTTAAAATTTCTGTGTCAACAGACATGATGAAAAATCCCGACGGATGCGTTGGGTAAATTTCAAAGTTATACTGCAGATCGATTCAGTAAGACCTCCACGACCTAGTCGAATCTGACCAGTCTGTTCTAGATTCGAGTCCGGGGACTCGAGTTTGATTGAAATCTAGTAAGGTGTTACCCGAATGTGTAGTTAACCAGTCCCGATCCGTCGAGTGTACTGGTCCTAGTAAGCTATTATCGCTTGATTATCATAAACAGAAACCAAAGTCGATGAAATACTCGATATAGCCAACATGTGCTATTCATACAGGAATTCCAATGACAAACACAAGTACAAAGAATATGACGTGCACTTACGAACGAGTCCATGCCCGATTCTTCGAGTCAGACAAGTACTCGGGGGCTACTGACAAGGATATACATCTCGGCTACCCTACCATGAGGGTACCCTACCATGAGGGTACCTGGTGCACGTGTCGACTAAGGCCCAACTATCAAGAGCCTACATGAAGCACATAACGAAAGGCCCAACAAGATGGAGTACCCTCCAAGTTTAGACATAGGCATAGTCGGTTTAGACTTTCCTTACATGTAAGCAGGGTCGGTTGCGAACTCCCGAGACCCAGCCTATTATATAAATGCTGGGAGGGCCGCCGATCCTAGACACACAATCCTCAAACCACCAAAAGCCCTAGCGAGATCAACATCTCGCCAGAGCCGCCTTGTAACCTTATAATCTCACACGATCAATACCAGACAAGAAGGAAGTAGGGTGTTACTCTCCGGAGGCCTGAACCTGGGTAAATCTTTGCCTCTGCTTGTCAGCCGACGAAACTACCAGCACTACCACGTTCTCTCCCCATAATCTCAACCCTAGGTCCTTAACCATGAGATTTGATGAGTTAACCCCTCGTCAGGGCCCATGAAATTTGGGGGCCCAAATTTTTGTACAGACGGTATATAGGTTACTGGGCCTAGGTCGCTATTTTCATCAAGCGCCGCTCGCGCGTCCGCGTCTGAGTCGAGCTCTCAGCCGTGGGCTAGTGGGCCTCTCGCATCGCTCCTCGCTCGCATATTCACGATCAGAAACAAATCGTCAGGTACGCACGTGCACGTCACTGACTAGGGCTCTGCAGTCCAGCGTGCATATGATCGGAACACGATCGATTGGACTTGGATCGAGAACTTGCTTGTGGCAAGATGGTTAGGAGGGTAGTTGTATCCCCAGCCCACCAGAGTTCAAACCCTAGGTTTGACGCTAGTGTTTCTCATTTAGACGGAATATTCTTCAGTGGGAGGCGACGTTCCCGTCGACAGCGAGGCGCCCGTGGTGACTTCGTCAATCTCAAGACTCAACCCGCTGACTCGGTCTCTCGGAGGTGCTCATAGGGGTAGGGTGTGCGTGCGTGCGTTCATAGGGGTGAGTGTGTGCGTGTGTATATGAGCACCTGCGTTGTACTGTGTTTCGCAAAAAAAAAGATTGGACTTGGATCGACATCACGAATCGCCGCGGCGCCTGCTTCCCGAACCGGCGAACGGCCGCCGAACGCTTGCCTGGCTTCGTCTCTCGATCGGCAAAATCTCATCCAGATTGAGTGACGATTTTCCTCATCTTCACTGCCTCTGCTGCCGCCGATGGAAGACATTGCGATCGCCAAAAGGAAAAAGGCCAAAACAGGTAGCGTGCTCCTCCCAACTCCTGGATCCTAATTCCTCCTTTTTTGCTTACCTTCAATTTTATTTTATGAATCATTTGTATCTTGTGCAAGTTTAAGTCATCATGGGGAAACATTAGTCTAGTTACCATCACGGGCAAGGAAGCTTTTATAAATTGAACCCATTAAAATCCTATATGCGCACTACGATGATACAAAAAAGACTTAACGATTTGGCCACAATAGCACCTGAAAGCGAATTATTTGAGAAGATTGATTATGATTATATCATTGAAGATTTCATTTCAAAAAACACAAAAAGAATTTTGATGTTCAAATAACTAGGTATGATTGTCAATATACTCCATCATTACGTAAAACTAGTTGAATGCCCGTGCGTTGCTACGGCTTCTGATATTTTTATTTGCCGTAACATATGTCATACTTGTAAACATGAATGCATGATCGTATGCATAAAAGAAGTATATCAATCAAATTGTTATTCTATTTCGTGCACTCTCTCTCTCTCTCTCTCTCTCGACCATTGCATCCATCCGGCTCTACTCTCCAACCGTGTCACTAAAAGATGACACAACGTCATATTAGCTATCACCAATTTCTCCCTCAGCTCTTGAGTAGAGAACATACTGGTTCAATCTCACATCCTAAAATGTACCGGACTGCTTAACACAAGACTAATGTGCGCATTTTCTAAGTCAATGTCCACTGCTAAGTTAAAGAAAAGTCGTTTTTAACCGAATAAAAAATGCACCTAACTTGCTCGTTTGTTCTACCCATAGAAATAACAACACCAAATCGTGTTCCTTGTATGCAGAGTCTATTTAACTTGTACGGTAATTTTGTGTTACCAAAACCAAACCTAAGCAAAAACAGACAATACTTGATTCAATCAAATTAAATTGCTTACACAAAGTAGAAAAAAAAATCAAACCGGGATCATGCTTTCGACACAGATTTCCACCATTTCATCTGAAAGACCATGCATATAAATAACAATTATAATGTTGAATAACAACCAAGAAATATTTAAGCCATCAGATTAACCCATGCAAATCGAGCATTTCTCCAACAAAACAGCTAAATCCTTAACTAAGTTGTGTCAACTATGGTTATTTAAACAGTAAATGGCTAGATTCAATGGACATGAATCCAGTGCTCATCTGGCCAAGTTTCGCCCCCTCCACCTCTTCCCTGGAATCATCACAGATTTACAACATATCATCTGAATATTCAGTTCCAATAAGGTATTTCATCCCCACTACCAATAAGGAATTTCATAAACGCAGTACCTTGGCATTATGATTCTCAATATGTTCAACACTATTTCAATACTCAATCTCATACCAGATAAGAACAATCTGCTGACATTTGTAAATAAAATTTAGCACCACAACATAGTGGTAGTTACAAACTTGAAATGTGTTTGTTCTTCTCTGAATCAATTAGACCATGAAGATGTTGGTAACAACAGAAGTGATTTTTATAGCCCATCCATCATTATTGCACCTTTTTTTCTCTTAAAGTCATACAAGTTAGAGCATGTAGTTTGTGGCGACAGCAAATACTAAATAAATAGCTTTCTCAAAATATGGAAAGGCACAAATTAGCATTCTACTACCTCACATAACACATCGACACAGCTAGTGTATAAAACTTAAAACTTTTGAGTCCTATAAATATTCAATGAGTAGAAAACAGAAAGGAGCCAATGAATACTAAATAAAGAACTTTTTCAAAATATGAGTTGACTTCCATGGCCATATGCATCTCAAAATTTTGAAGCCTAATTTGCAGTTGTACCCGCTTTTATCAAATTGACAGCTCCAGCCTCATTAGTCCTTTGGATCTGATTGCAAGCAGCTAAAAAAGATCTAATTGCAAGCTCCATTTCTGTGCAATCTACACATGACCAAACTAATAGTACGACCTATGTGCAATCTACATGACCAAACTAATAGTACATGAAATTGGCAACTATGAATGGAAAGCATAAGACACATAGCTATCTCTCAAAAAATTTAAACAATGTCATTTCAAAAAGATGAAGATATAAATTCTGCATAGGTAAATCATGGTGTATGGTCTCTCGAGAGTAAGTTTTATAAAAGGCACTTTTAGTATATAAGAGTTTAAGTATAGATCTTACATATCTAATTTTTTGGAGAAAATCATCCCCCAATTTCTTTGCTTGACAGGTAAGAAAAGACCGTCTTCCTAGCCTCCTAGGTGTTCCCTTCTACCGAAACCATTTAAAAAGCTCTGAAACTATCTACCATGATTAGAGGTCCCAAACTCGATTAAACAGCCTCACCTCACAAGCAGTCTGGTCATCGTTGCCAGGGACACATGTGCACGTTGCTTCGACCACCCGCTCCGCTGATTGTGCTCCCATCGTGCAGACACTCAAGAGGCCGACACGCCATGGCGGAGCCGGCTCCAGCACCACGACACTGCGATGTGCCGCCTGAAGATGGCCTCCCGAGCATCCAGCTTGAGGCACTCAGGGGATTCAGTCAATGATGACCAGATAACACCGGGTCTGACCATCCTCGTCTCGACGTGATACCAGCCTTCCTCACCTAGAAGTGAGCTTGAGTAATAAGAGATTACCTACAAACACGATATACTCGTAATACTCAAGTTCCCACAAAGTTTCATAGGTACACTGAAAAATAAATGCAGACCTGAGAAATGTCAACACTTTAAAATAGTGCAATCAACAAGAGTTTGCATTTTGTGCTGACCATGTTTAGTTTCGTCAAAATCTAAATACCATCATATTACTCGAGGATGTTACTTATTACTCTAGCATTCTTTCAGTATCGATCAGCAACCGTACATGGTTTATTATGATTAACATGGTTACTGGATGATGTGGCCAGTGTGTCATCTACTCTTGATATTCTGCATGATTTAAAGAGAACGGAGAAAATTTCTGCATATAGATCACTGAATTGGCTAGTCTGCATATTATTATGTCTACATACTGAAATGAACTTTTTGTTAGGTAGAAATGACTTTCTAGGAGTTCTACATAGACACATGAAAAATGGAGAATTATGTTAACGATTGGATGAAGAACAAGCTACAGTACAAGCATCTCATGTGAACTTTCACACTACCTATTGCAAAATAAGTCTTAACCATGTTTTGAAAACAATTAAGTCTCCTTCATGGTTTACAAACAATTTCAAAATATAAAAAATCATCCGAGATGGAAAGTACATCTACTAATAAAATATACTTCTCAATGACAGTCAACTGCACGGGCAAAACTAAAGAAAACTGAAATTTGATGCATTTTCATTGAACCATATATGCTTAGTATGCACCTCTGTTCTTAACATTAAAAGATTGTGGCTAGTGTGCTTGAGATTTTTCAGCTGCTCATTAATTATTACGATGGTTGTCAAATTACAGAGCAAGTAGACAATGAATTTAGGATAAAACATAATCGACTATAGAGCAGAAAAACTGATCCTGAACCCTCTGGCCAATTTCTGGCTTGTCCCAGCACAATCTAAAAATAGAAATGAATTTGTTCAGTACATTGCATCAGCAACAACCCAACAATTTCTTCTCCTACTTGTTCGTCGGTAAGAACTAACTTGTTGATGTTGCCATCAAGTAAAATAAAAAGCCTGCTCGACTCCAGGTTCAGGTTGAATTCGTCATTAACTTGCTCGGCTGCATCTGGTTGAGGCTGTCATTGGTGCTACCAGGTCTCCAGCCGGGCTGTGAACTCCTCGATCTGCTGTTCGTTTTAAAAAAAAAATCCCAATTCAGCAGAGTGAATGAGGAGAGGAACAGTGTTAGACTTCCAATTTCTGACCAAGAACTGTTATAGCTAATCAATCTAGGAAGGACCAGATGCCACGAGATTGATGACGACAAAGGAAGAAAGAAAAAGAGGTCACAAACCTTGAGATGGACGCTCTCATGGGATGAGCTCGTGACCATGCCGCGTTGCTGCTGCGCCCACTGCGGAGGCAGAACAAGAAAACACCAACAACCAGGGGAAATCGAAATTGAAGCGAATCAAATTGGCCGAGGAGCGTAGATCCCACCTCCTCTTGCGTCGCCGCCTTCTTGTGACCTTCATTTTCGGCGGCCGGAAGGCGAGCCGGGTCGAGGCGCAGTACCCCCTATGGTGGTCTCTAGCAGCAGCAGCGACTATGGCCGTGAGCCCGTGGCCCTCTCCGCCACCTGCATCTCAGGTTGCGTAGGAGCCTTTCTTGCTCGGCGCCTCCCGTAAGTGGGGATCTCCAGCAGCGTCTGCTTCTCGAGGCGGCGGGGGCGGCGGCAGGAGGATGGAGGGATGGAGAGAGCTCGGGAGTGGGGTGATTGGCCGCAGGATTGTGGGGCGCGCGCGTGTCATCATCGCTCAGAAGAGAGAGAGGACAAAGGGGATCGTGGGGTGCGCGCGTGCCGTAGGTCGTCGGAGGCCTTGAATCGCTGGCGGCCTCACTCAATTCGGTCACGGGGGCCTTGAATCGCTGGCGGCCGGCGTGAATCGGAAGGCGGCGGGGGTGGAGTCGAGAACATCTAGGTTGGTGATGAAATTGGTCGGGAAAGGGGAGGCCTAAGAGATAGGCGTTTCGTACCGCTTCGAGCCACTAAGCGGTGGCACTCCGGTGTAATTTTCTCGTATAGAAAGATCGAACGGTGTGGATACGTGTTGAAGAGGCGATTGGACGGCCACGAAGATAGATTGGGGAGGCAGAAATTTTTGGCAGAAAATAGAGGCTTCACCAACGGACGTTGAACTCTCATTTAATAGTTAAGATATTATGTTATATACATTAGATTTATTTACTCATTTAAATTTTAGTGTGAGATAGGCCGCGTTTTAGATTTTCGCACAGGCCCCGAATTTTGCCGGCCCGGCCCTGCTGGCGCGCTACCCCGCTCGTCCTCGACGACACCCAATTCCTGCGGTAGGGCCCGGCATCGACTGGCGCGTCCCAGCCGCCGCTGCGATGGTGGCCCATTCCGCTGGCTCCACCTAGTCAGCAACCTCGTGGACGAATCCAACGAGGACGCGCTCGCCGACTGGCTCCGCCGACCCTCCTCTGCTCCGCCGCCTCGGACATGGCTCTTCCCGTTCACCAGCGGCAGCCCCGACGTCCTCCCCCACCTCCGGGAGCTCGACATCTGTCGGCATACCGGGACCTAGACTACGTATTCGCTTGCAGGCTTGCAGCCCCAAGCTCGAGAACTTTTCCTCAGCTCACCGTGCTCTCTTGCTTGGACACGGCGAAATACCTGCTTGAGATCGGCAACACCATCATCAAGGTCCAATTTTCTCTCCTCAGTGGACTGGCTAGACAAATCTTTGACTGCACTGGTTTGATTTGCATCGAATTAAACTATCAATTTGATCACTGATGCGGTGATTTCCAGGCTAGGGTGACAAAAGCTAGCCCAAATACAGTGGTTCCAAGCGTCAATTTTGCATTCAGAATTAAGTTAGACCAAATACAGTGGTTCCAGCTCTGAAGGCCCGTTTCAGAGTCCCTGATTAAGTGAGAACATTGCTCAGTTTCTTGGGATGCTTCCGTCAAGTAGAGACCTTGCACATTAGGTCTGTGAGGTTTTTGTTTACCCTATGGCTCCCTGCATTCAGAATTTGCTTCATCACAGGTTTTATTGCTCGGGTTCCATCTTTCGCTGAATTGCACGCTTTCATTTTGCAGTCCGATAATGACACCGACCACAATGATGACCCGGGGGAAGTCAATGCCAGGGAAAAGCTCAATTCCACATTCTGCAAGAGGGTGTGTCAAGAAGATGGTGTTTGATCAGTTCAGCTGCGGTCCAAACCAGGTTGAGTTCCTGAAGCTGGTTCTTGGCAGCGCGGTGTTGCCGCAGGAGGTGATAGTTTTGCTAGCCGGTACATATTCTGTCCAGCTGTACGATGTCACATGCAAACTGCAGCCGCTGACTTCCAAGAGAATGTGGGCTACTAACGTCTTACGCAATCGTTCCTTGGAGGTCCGTGGGCGTGCAGCAGGTCATATTTGGAGGTACAAACGAAGCGTCTGGTCTTTCTATCAACGACCCATTTATTTCGTAAGGCACTAATGCAGTGTTTGTTAGCAGCTAGAGCATCGTCGTTTGAGTGATGATCTATTTACTTGTTAAGGTAGTGATGGCGCATTCGTCAGCTACTAGAGCTTTATCGTTTGAATGGCAGATTTCTTTGTGAAGTGGAAGTGATGCAGCAATAGTTACCAGCTTCTCTTGAGTGTTGAGAATCTGGTTTTAGCAACATAATGGTGTGCCAAAGACTTATCATGACTTGAATATGTGTAGCTACCTGCACCTGCATGCAATGTGATTTACAGTTTTACTCTGGCTGTGACTTGTTCACGCTGTTATATGAATGCTAAGTATTATGTTTGCATTAGATGTGATTTGCATGGCCTGTACACATGTTGGTGTCTGCACTCGGTGTGATTTTCATGGTTTGACTCGGTTAAAGTTACAGTTTGGCAACATTTATGCTTAGTTTCACTGCTTAATGTGATGCTATGTGTTGGAACGACCAATGATATATACACAACATTATAAGTGGTAAATAGCTATAAAGTTGTTTTCTTGTCTTCTTTTTGAGGACAAGGTGGTCGTATCACCGCTCGAATAGATAGAAAAGAATTGACCCAGTTTATCAGGGAAACCGGGTCCAAAAACCATACAAGCTGTACAAAAGAAACACACAGACGAAGCGACCCGCCGCCCACACGGCACAAGTCGAACAAACGCCACAACACACACCACCCGCTCCGGAGCCGCCGCCCCGGCGTAGCAACCAGATCGGCCTTCGCGTTGCCCGAAAGCGATCCAGTCATGGTCGACGAACCCTCTGCCCACGCAGTTTTCATCCAGGTTGCCACCAAAACCACCTGTTCCGGGGCCGCCGCCCCGGTGTAACAACCAGATCGACCTTCGCATTGGCCGAAGATGATCCAGTCGGGTCGACGAACCCTCTGCCCACGCAGTCTTCATCCAGGTCGCCACCCAGACCCACGCTAAACAACGGCTCTGCCTCGTAGAATCGTCGTAGCCTGGGAAACCGAGGCCGCCGCCTCGGCGTCCACCACCGTCCGGAGCCGCCGCCCCGGCGTCCACCACCCTCGAACACACACCCATTTTGCACATCCGCTGCGAAACCGTCGCACCGCGCTGGCCAAGAGCTCCAAAGCGGCGCCTCCAACAAGGTAGCGCCTCCAACAGTTTGCATGTTTTCTTGTCTTCTTCAACTCTACACTTTGATAAGGATGCTTCATTCTGTTAATATAGTATATACTATGAAATAATTATTCCTATACATGAGAAATGATAATTGAGAAGTGAAAAAATGACTTTCCTTTAGTTTTTTTAGCTTGCTGAATTGTAGAAGTTTTTGTTCACAGACCAGTTTAATGTTAGTATATTTTAATATTCGTTACTAAGTAATTTTACATTTGTTTACATTTACCTTGTAAGTTCTGGTTGCACATGTAACATCCCAAGATTTTGGAATGTTCAAAATTCACTAAAAATTTAAAACTTTTGTTTGGATAAAATAAATTTTCAAAATCATGCATGGCATTCATCATCATCATTTGTTTGTTGCATTTCATTTAAGTGCATTAGTTTTAAAAAAGAACAAAACAATGTTTATGTACAATATAAGTACAAAACTATCTTATATTTTATGTCACAAGCAAACTATGCTAAGTAATGTTATTTATTAAACTACACCTCACAGGATTTTTCCTGTATTTTTATTATACTCTTTTTGGAGTCTTTTTGGTACTTCAAATAGAGGGAACTGTTTGTTTTCGAACAAAAAAAAAAGGGAGAAGCGGACCAGCCTGCCAGCCATGGCCCAAGAAGGTGGCCAGGCCCAACAACACCAACTCCAGCCCATGTTCATCTTCACGTACGTGAGACGTGCAGGCAGGACGAACCTGAGTTCGTTTCTAACTCAGCAGCCCCACCAAATCTTCGATTTCTCTTGATTTCCTTATCCGTTTGCCATGAAACATCGTCTATATAAACCCCAAAACCCTAGGCCTCCTTTTCCCCTGACTTTCCCCAAAAACCGGCCGCCAGGCTGCCCGAATTTTTGGTCGAGATCGATCTGCTGCCGCCGCCGCCATTGACGCACTTCGAAGGTTTTCATCGTTGACTCACACAACTCCAGCATCTCTAAAATTGCAAATACTTTCAAGCTTGTTAATACGCATCTGCTAAACTTTTTATTTTTGGAAACGGTGGAGCAGAGCACTCGTTATCGTCGCCGGAGCGCCGCCGGTACAGAACTCGGAGACCAGCCGCTGCAGTCGTTTGCATCAGCCGGAGACGTCGCCGAGTACGCCGTTGAGTTCGCCGTGATCACCTCCGCCGATTTCATCCGTTTCCAAGCCTAAAGAAGTAGCAGTACGCCGGCAACGATCGCCCCAAGTCTCAGCTCGCCGTCGTCATTGTCTTCTCCGGTGAGTAGCAGCATGTCCAGGACCTGCTCGTCCTTGGCCGTTGGATCATCGATCCATGGTTCAGATATGAAACATTAACTGAAGGGGTACGGGCGAATCATGCGCTGCCGCGTGGCAGCTGAGTCAGCTGTGCGGTCAGCTCCACACCAGCGTCACGTCGCCAGCCCAGTTTCAGAAAATATGCGTACCTTGTAAAATTCATATCTGGAGTTTTACTCGTCCAAAAATTATGTTCTTTATATCAAAATGCTTAGAATTTTATGTAGAACACAGTGGGCAAATAAAATAGCATTTTCGCATCATTCATATTAACGTTATTTACAGAGGTCTAAAATTAGTATTTTAGCTAGTCAAAATTGTTTTATTATGTTAAACACATTAAACTTGGTCACGAGCATCATGCATGTAGTTTATACCAGAGAACTAAAATAATATTTATTGCTTGACTTAAAGATGTGTCACCTCTGCATTTTATCATGCATACATAATTTTTTGTAATGCCCATTATGTGTTGTATTGATTTCGTGCGTGTTGCTTGTTTAGATTGTGAAGAGTGCAAAGCGTGCAGTGAGTGTTGCAGCAACACGAACGACTACGAAGGCAAGTGAATAACTTGCACAAGCATAAATGACCTACTATTTTTTTGTTTTATTGCATTTGTAGATATTTTAGTAGTATGCATGATAGGTACTACTATATTTTATTGTGCTATGCAAACCTTGTAGAATAGCCATATGACCACCTTGGTAGTAACCTATTATAATTTAGTGGAAGTACATGCTGCAAAAATGATTGTTTTATTGTAGATGAGATATTTGGAAACTCCACTAAATTAATTTACTGCCTGGGTGGATTGGTTTGATAGAGGATGATGTGAGTGGAGTGGCTATTCATGGGTCATGTCTATGGCTGTCTTGTTTACGCTCACTTGTGGATTGCCACCCAGGGTATCGAGATTTTACGTCACTTCATGTTTGTTGGCCGAAGCGTGCAACCACTAGTCATATGGGCTCTGTCTTGAGTTAGTAAGTTGAATGAACCCAATCCGTGCTTGACAAGCAGATGTAGGGGAATGTAGGTGGGAACGGGTCAAGCCAGTATGGAGAAGGGGATTTCTTCCGAAAAGTCTCGTCTTGACTTCCTCCTTTCCTACTTACTAAAGGTGTGAGTAGGAGCACTAGGGTTAGTCGAGTCTAGTGGTGAAAGTGCACCAGCTCTGCAGAGTGTGTCAAACTAAGATCTTAGCCGTGTCCCCGGTTATGGACAATGCATGTCTTCGAACATTGTAGTGTATGGAAAAATCTCATCATTCCAATTTCATAATAAAATTTGATGGGTGAACTCGGGTTAAATGAGACACTGGATGCGTCCAGGGTTGTGTCTCATATTGTTGCTGAGAATTAAAAATGCTTTATAAAAAGTAGGACAAAATTGGCTTTATGCAATAGCCTTGAACTCCACCAGCCATATAAGCATGTAGAACTAGTCTTGCCATTTTATATTCCACCAGTATTCACTTGCCAGCCAGTCGAACAGCATCTGACCCAAACAATCTGGGCTGCAACTTACATGTTGCAGGTTCGTCCGATCAGGAGTGACGTCGTCAGTCTTCGAGCTTACAACCAACATGTTCGCCAGTGGCGCATGGAGATGATGGAGCTCCGTGTTATATTTATTTTGCGTGTGAACTCTGAATAAATGTTGAACCTTATTTGTTTCAAGCTAGCTTTGGCTATGCGCAGTTGTAATAACTTATTATATTTTTGGATCATTCGTGCGTGCGTTGTAATAATTTTGACATTTCGTGTGATACTACATTTTATTGGAAAGTGCAAGTCTTATATGATCCAAGTCTTCCGCACATTTCATGTACGCCTATGCTTTGTTAAGCGAGGGTGCTACAACACATTAAAGGAATTATTGATGTTGCTATTTTGCGCCAAATATTCTGCTATGCTCTGTTTTTGAGATTGGCAAATTTAGTGTTATCATTAAAATAAAGTCATGCATGGAAAATAATAAAATTACCTGTTTAGAACTGCCAGCATTTCATTATTCTTTTCGCTAATATTGGTGTCCTCTTCTTGAGGACAGATTCTATAGACATATCCCCTTGTGGGAAACTGAAATTTCTTAGAACTTCACAGCATAGTCCATAATGTAAATATGTTCGCAGGAAGCATGTCGATAGTGAATATTACTTTTCTAAGTCTTGTAATGTTAGCTGCAGTTTTTTGTTCTCAAGTTTTTCTTCGACAAGTCTCTGTTGTAGTTGAGCTTCGGTCTTTGATTTACCATTGTTGTTGCCATTGGTTACTGAGAATGTCATCCTTATTGTATAATTCTTCTTTAAGGTTCTTTCATTTGGTTTTCCTTGGGCAAGCTGGATAGTTCTTATCTGGTTCAGAACTGCATTCAGTGTTTGCTGAATTTTCTCCAATATCTTGCTTCGTCCAAGCCAAAACCCAAAAGGTTATATGCTGATTGTCTAACTATTTCTTCTCCTGTTGGAGAAAATGCTATGGCAGGCAGTTGCCCCTTGCCATCTTCAGTAATGAGGCTTATTTAGTACCTACATGCAAGAGTTCAATGTCTAAAAGGAAATTGTATAGTACAGTTTTTTATTTGCATGGCGTCCTCGCTTCACTAGCTTTATTCTTTACCTGCTAAGATAAGCCGCTGAGACCACCAATGTTATTGCTACTATCCTGCTACTTTCCGTCCTGGGGCTACCTAGCTTTATTTTTTACCTGCATAGTATGGGCAGCAGATGACGATTGTGCAGACCAGTCCTGTCTATCATTATGCACCTGTATACATGCCTTCTTTGATCGCGTTTCACTTCTCGTTTGGCAGGAGATGCAACAAGACGGAGGAAGTATTATAGATAGATAATTTTGCTCTGCTGCTACGTGGAACTCTGCATCTAGCAAAATCCCCATCTGCTGGGACGCAAACCAAGCCGATGCGCTGTTATCTGGGGAAAGAAGTGGTGATGGCCTTTGACACCGGTGTCGAGTCGGAAGCTAGTTAACTCGGAATTATTGTTGTTATTTATACCATGGACGTGATGTTATAAATTTAAAATGCCAGGCCATATTTATTTGTTTACCCCATGGGATTGATGATTTTTTATATTTACAAGTGTGTGTGTTGGTCCGTCCCTTTTGTAATACTTGTGTTGCCTCCACATTTCTGATACCGAGCAGGTTTATTTCCTACCCATTTGCAAGAACATGTTTGTTCGTAGGATTGAGCCGCACTTTGACATGTATTTACTTAGAAGAGGAAAATAGTGCTCCCTTCGTTCAGAATTATAAGATGTTTTAGATATTTAATTATGGACTGTATACTGACCAAAACGAGTGAATTATATACATGTTTCAGAAAAAAAACTAAAATATTATAATTGTGAAAGGATGGAGTAGTATTTTTCCTTCCATAAATAGTCTCAAGCAAACATATAGAACAATGAAGTTCCCCGTGCTTCCAGAGCACTATATCTCGTTACTCTCTTCACAAGTATCAACAGCAACATTGGTGTACCCAGCCAAATCACCGGGACGGGTGCTGTGTCTACACTACCATAAGATCCATGTACAACTGAGATTCTAAATGACGAAAAATTCACTGATAAATACATGCTCGCTGGTGCCGAGTCAGCTGCAGCCTCTAGGCTCTGTCTGTTAATAATTTGCCAGCACCGACAGCCCATCGGGGCGCCACAGAGCGAGCCCCAAATTGCTGAATTTTCGCACACTGCTGGAAGCCACCGTCACAGTTCAGCATTGATGAAACCATCTGTTGGAGAGAATCACTGATAAAACACATGTAGGATGTAGCGTATGTCCTTCACCAGGGCACTAATGTCAGATTTTCCTCAGAACAGTACAGTTTATTCCCAGCTCAGCCGCAGCCTCCAGGCCCTGCCTGTTAACAATTTTGCAGGCATCACCATCCACCGCGAACCCATCGGCGCCTCCTGCCACAGAGCCCCAACTTGCTTGTTGTATTGTCGCACAGCTGGAAGCCGCCGTCACAGTCCAGCATTGATGAAATCATCCATGGGTTCTGACCATGGGATTTCGGGCTCACACTATATTCATGATTCTTTGGCTCCAAATTTCTATATAAACTGATACCCGATGGCAGGCAAATGGGTGGCTTCTCCCATTGAACTTCTTCCTTGTGCTTCACCAGAACCAGGGCATGACCCGGGTCTTCAGTTGCGGGTCCAGAATGGATACCGAGTGCGCAACAGTAAAAAAAATATCAGCTACAAAATCCACAATTAAAACATCTACTTATTGACCGAATTTCAAGACTCCATATTGAGGTACCCACAAATTTACATATTCTCAATCCTCATCAAGGCACGGAAAATAAAACCGTGAATTGATACCCGAGGCATTTTAATTTTTGAACAGCGTGAAAAATCTTGAACACTGCAATTTTAGCAAGGTGAATCATATTATTGCCTCCTTACCTAACAATAGATATACTCACCCACAAACATGTTGCCATCCTATATTAAGATTGCATGGGAACGGCAAGCAGGTCTGCTCCAAGTGTATTACTTGGAGCCAACTGCTTCAGTCCATTATTGCAACCATTATATATCATATCATGCGGCTACTGTTATGCAACCTTTGGAGATTATATCCATCTATGAGCATTTCTCTAATATTTTGTTTTCACTAAACATATGCCATGAATCACAAGTATCTTTCATGAGTTTTAGCAGGGGGATATTTTGATTCATTAATCAGAAAAGAATGATATATCCTGGTATGTAACAGTAGAGTGGATAGTTACCTTTCTTGAATCTTTAACCACAATCACAACACAAAGTTGCATCACTAAACACATCAATTTGCTACTTATGTTAGATTGCCAAATAGGTGCCAGTGTCCTGCAAAGACATACTCCCTCCGTTTTTTAATATAAGATGTTTTAGCTTTTGTCCACATGCACATGCACACAAATGTATGTAGACACATTTTTGTGTGCATGTTCACTCATTTTAGTGTGCATATAGACAACATGTGTACCACCTAAAACATCTTATATTAAAAAACGGAGGGAGTAGTACTGTTCAAATCCACAATTCAGGCTGAACTGAATAACTAATTCACCGTTGACCATGCTTAAGTCCCAAATAGCTTTTTGTCTAAAAACATATAGCTTACCTTTTGAAGTTTGAAATTTTTCTCAGTGCAAGTAAAATCAGCTGCAAGATTTAGGAACAAAGATAATCAATCTTAGAGGCACCGAACAGAAGCATACAAATCCTAATTTTTTTAGCATGGAAAACACATTCTAAACAAACTTAGAAAATCACGACGGACAAGCTAGCAATCACAGAATAACCATACTTGATGACCACAGTGCAATTAAACTCTAGTAGGAACAGAACTTCCTATCCAAGATAATATCCCCACAAAACTTGATTGACTGATACATGATGTACACAATCAAATCAAGTCCAGCAAGAATGACAGTCTAGAACGGCTCAGACAAGACAGTGAAACGGTTCATTACTGGCCAGCTGGTGTCGAGGTGATAATGTCGGAATCCCTACGGTCAATGACACTCAGACAGCAGACGCTGAAGTATTTACCACAGGCGGTTCCCAAATCAGCATTGTTTCCATGGAAGTGGTGGACGGTGATCTTCGCCAACATAGCATAGTACTTGATCTCAGACTTTCAAAGTGGACAACAAACTTCGAGTTAAGCAATGAACACCGAAACATGAGTCACCAGCTCACTACACAGAGTGAACACGTTTTGGTTCATGCAAATCTGAATCTAGTTGGCAATTCCCCTCTACAAGCGGCTGCATAGTCTTCAGCGAGGTGTGGTGCAGCTTCCTTGTGAGGGCATATGAACTTCTCAACGAATACCTTCTCAGTGTAGGTGACTGTAGTATAGTAGTCTCGGTCATGATCTAGCAATCCATTTGCCTTAAGAAACTTCATTACATAGTACCTTGGCCTGAGCCGGTCCTCCAAGCTGTAAGTGAGCATTGCCGGCCGATGAGCAATGTAGGGTGGTTCAAACCCCACCTCGGAGATAAGGAATTCTGACCTCCTCTGTAGATTGTCCTTAGATCTCGTCAGTATTATCGGAAGCTTACAGACAGCAATGCCCACCTCGGCATCCGACCACCTGAATTTGTTCTTCAAGAACTCCAATTGGGCGGCCATTTCCTCCTCACTGAGCAATGCGGCAGCCTGCAGGGCGTGCCTGAACATCCTAGAGCCATGGGGCACACCTAGAGCTTCGGCGCGCTCTGCTATCACCCGGGCATGCTCTGGTTTGGTGCAAAGTATCCATCGCAAATTGAAGCCCAGCTTGGCAAAATCGGAAGCACCTAGTCCGCACTCCCGTAGGAGCGCGACATTGGGCTTCACCACCTTCTCAAGGTCGGGGGAAAGAAGGTTTAAGCAGTTGAGTACCCGGAGGAAGTTCTCGTAGGAGCCGAAGAGGGACATGTAGTACGGTACACTCGAAACGATGGATCTGCAGCGGAAGTTGGAGGGGATGACCAAGAGGAGGCGTGCTATCTCAGTATGTGAGAGGCCGAGTCCGGTGAGGTCGATGAATATAGGGGCGAGGGTTCTCTCCACGCTGGTGCAGAGGAACTTGGGATCCTTGGCGACGATGGCGGCGATGTCGGTGCTAGAGAGGCCGAGGCCGGCAAGGTAGGTGAGGACGGCGTCGGGATTGGTGGGGGAATTGAGATGGGAGAGCTTCGGGGCAGCGTTGAGGGCCTGCGCTCGGGTGAGGCCGCAGGTGCCGACGAGGTAGTCCTCCACGGCGAAGCTAGGGTTTGGGGAAATGCATGGGGCTGCGGCGGAGAGGAGGCGGCGGAGAGGGAGTGGGATGGTAGAGGCGGCGGGAGAATAGAGGAGGCTGGTGAGGATGCTGCGCCGGAGGTGGAGCATGGCGGCGACGGCGGCGGCGCGGCGGCGGTGGCGAGGAATTGGGAACAATGGCCGCTGCTGCGAGCGTGTGACTCGTGAGGAAGGAAAGGCATTATAGTCTGATTCACGGTCCCACGCATCCAGTCTCATGTGTGCAGGTTGTCGTTACCCTTTGTGTCATACAATTCCACACCACTAGAATTTTGCAAATCATTTGAAGAAAATTATTCCGGAATTTTAATTTTCTAGTAATATTGCACATGCAACGCACATATCAATTAATGAATTAAAACTTAGCCCACTTTTTCAAAAATATTCATGTGTACAAATAATATGTAAGCAAAATTAACATTATTTCAAAACGTTATGACATACTCCCTCCGTTTTTTAATATAAGATGTTTTAGGTGATACACATGTTGTCTAGGTGCATACTAAAATGAGTGTGTATGCACACAAAAATATGTCTACATACATTTGTGTGCATGTGCATGTGGACAAAAGCTAAAACATCTTATATTAAAAAACGGAGGGAGTAGAAGGGATGATCGTCAATCCTCCTACTGTGTACCTTGTTTAAAAACACTCTCTATTTTGATCATGATTGTCATTTGTTCTTATTATGTACCACATCTCCTATTTTTTTATGCTACTTCACCGAGATATGTATATCACAAAAAAATTAAACCAAATCATCAAGAACATGATAAATCAGTCTCTATTAAAAATAAGTGTTGTCCGCCCCCGAATTGCATAGCTCAGTGAGTTGATCAGTGATAAAGTTGTATAACATCCCTATTCAACTTTTAGATAGAAAATCTTGCAATAAATACATTGACATGCATTCCACAATTTGACTCCACAATATTGTGTGAAGGTCAATCCAAAAGGTCCAGGTCGAAGGCATCCTACAATGCCGGTGGATCCATCACCTAGAACAACAACATGAAAAGTCCTGCAAGACTTTCAGTACAAGGCCTTCAAAATCCGGGGACGCGCTGCTCCAGGTGGTCGAGGACGCAGCTGCAGACTGGGTCTCCGAGAACCCTTCCCTTGCAACCACCCCACCCCCGCGTGTGGGTAGCTCTCCACCGCGAGGCACCCGTCCTCGCTCGCGCAGTCACTCTCCAAAGCCGGTGCGGGGCGGGCAGGACGACGGTAGCCTTGGCGGGCAGGGGGAGGCGGCGTGGTTTGGGAGACATGATGGGAAGAGATGTTGTTTGGTGGCTTGTATGAACTGGGAAATGCTGAGATTAGAGTCCCATAATTTAAAATTACAGATAGATCCAAACTCTTACACAAAGGACCTTGCACATAAATTAAAAAATTAGTTGGGTCCTTTTCTATTCCCGACCAAATCGGCGCTCGCCGGTCTTCCTTGGCAGCACGAGGAGGCGCCAGGCGCGATCTTCCTTGTCGGCCCGAGGAGACGCCAGTCGACGATGCCGGCCGGTCGTCCTTGGCGGCGTTGGATGGTTGAGGAGGACCGGCCTACAGGAGCAGCCCGCCGGCGGCGCTGGGCGGAGAGAGCCGGCGGAGTGCAAGCGGGGTACAGGAGCATCGTCCCGGGCGAGCAGGGAACAGCGCGAGTAGAGTCAGTCGTCCTTGGCGACACTGTATGGTTGAGGAGGAGCGACCCACAAGAGCAGCTCGCGCGGCGGTGATGACCGGAGCGAGGCGGCGCCGGGCAGAGCTAGGTGGCGCCGGGCAGAGCTGGGGTGAGCTAGCAGGTGGAGCGCGGCGAGGGAAGGAGATGGGGGAAGGAGACTTGTACCGGTTCGCTTTTCAAGGTGTGTTGAGGTGCTCAACATTGTTGGGATGATCCGGATGGTTGATCAGAAATTAAACGCGTGAGATTTAATGTATCTGAACATGTTTGCTCTTTTAATATTAGTATAGACAATGGAAGTGTCTCAGGTCAAACTTTTTGCAAGAGGTATAAATTGAGAGTTCGAAACACGAGACTTCGGCCCCGGGTCATCCTTCCCGTATGGCGACACGATACGATTCACTCAACTTGCTTCTCTTGCCACCGTTGTATCAGCTCAGAAAAAAGTTAACTTTGGCTCTTTTAAGTTGGCCAATTGGAAAACTTGGCTACCTATAATATAATGTATAATAGACCCGTAAACAGGAAACGAGTCAACACTCCATCGATGCCGGCAGCGGCAACTCCTGAACTCGATTTCATGACAAGGAGACTCGATCCAGGCGTCAATCTTCAATTCCCGGTGAGGAGGTTTGATTCCGACCGAGTTTCTGCGAAATCGTGGTCTCTTCGAGTACCTCCATGAAAGACTTGCATGGGGGCACCTCTATGGCCAAACTCCCCCATGGGAGCATCTCCACGAGAGGAGGCAGGTGAAGACGGAGGAGGCTAGCGCTATGAGAGCTAGATGAAGGCCCGCAACCGCATGAAAAGCACCTCCACATCAGCACCTCCATGGTCAAGCACTCAAGAGCACCCCCCCCCCCCCCCCCCCCCTCCTCTCCTCAGCACCACCACATGCAATTGTCATTTAAACTTGTGATATCAGATACATATATTTGTATGTATTTTGTATTTTTTTACACGACTATTACCTGGCCTATATGTGAAGAATCTGCCAAAATGTTGTGTAGTCATTTGACTACACAGGTAAGTCGTGGCTCAGCCACTGCACACACATAAGAGCACCTCCAAGGGAGGAAGCGGGTCGAGGTGGTGGATGCCAGCGCTAGGAGGGTCGGGTGAGGGTCTGAGCTGGACAGGGGCGGCGATCGGGGCAGGAGCACTTCGTCCGGCAGCGACGTACACGATAAACTCGTGGTGAAGATGAAGAAAAGAAAAAAAAAACTTTTACATTATGGGTTTATGGGATCTGTTCCGCTCGACAAGTTTTCAAAACGGAAAACGGGTTTCGTGCGGCCACGACAAGTTTTCAAAACGGAAAACAGGTTTCGTGCGGCCATACGAGTTTTCCGGGTTCACTTTATACAGGATCTGCTTATACGGGATTGCTCTAAGCACGTTAAAAAAAATAACTTGGCTCATGTAAATTCTAAAATCTTTATCTTTATACACGTTGGTACGTCCCAACTCCCCTTCTGTCGCGCACAATTGCCGACTGAGTCATCAGAAAATACGAGTCAAAAAAAAAAAAAAACGAGTCAAAACTACAACAATCGAAACCGGTCCGACTACCAGTAGAGCAAATACAATCGAAAATAACAGTGGAAACATATAAACTGACATAGTAGGATTGTAATTTTAACAGCCATATCTTCCAAAAGAAGGACTGTAGTAGCCCCGCTCTTTGACAAAATCAAAAAAGACAGACGGACGTAAGTATATGAATAAGATATAGAAGAAAATCCGCCGAGACATGGAGAAAACAGGGCACGTCAATGTCCCACATATGGAATTGTTAGGTCCAGGTTTAGAAAAGGTTAAACTGATCCCTTGCTTCTAGTGTTTCAAATTTGATAATCATTCAGAAATCTATTTATTACAATTCTATACAATGAAAGCTTATTTGAGCTATTATTTGATATTTGATACGACCAGACAAATGTCAAATGATTTATTTAGTCCCTGTTAAGTCAATAAGTTTTGCGTACAGATAGCATTTCGGGTGGGATCGAGTTCCTGTCCCTTTCTGTGATCGTAAGACGAAACAAAGTTTGGTGAGAGGCAAGGCAGGATACTATACAAGACTAGAAGTAAATATTCAGGAGATCAGCAGCCTTTGGTTCCTAAATATATGAATACCCAGATTCAGTCAAATATTCTGACAGTAAGCCACCATGTTAAGATATCAAACTTTCAGTCACGGTAAAAGGAGATCACTGTCTACTTGCACCGGATACAATTTATAGAAAACCTCACAGCTTTTTCTTAGTAACCACCTTGCAGTATATTTTAAATGTTTGAAGAAACAGTGAACATAAAGGAAAGAGTAATAACAAAAAAAAAATCATCAATACGAACGGAAGACGCAAAATGGAGACGTTCAAGATAAATAATTTACAGGGATCTACTATCAACAACAATCAATTGGATGGTCTCCATGTGTTAGTATTTGGTGCACATTTAAGTACAGGTATAAATGAATGCTACATACACTATATGACTTGGTAGATTTCTAAACTGCAGCCACTCATATATCAGTAGTTCTGCCAAGTCAATCATTTGAGTTTTATATTTTTCTCAAACTTCCGTGAATGTAAAATGAGCAACTGTAATTAAGTGTAGAGACTACCTACTCAATACTTCCATACAAACGATCAAGTTCTTCATCAACTTTGCAGTATCAAGGTTCTAGGTGCGGTCGCCAACCTATTGTTTAGAATGCTCAACCTAAATCTTCTCTCCAGGATGACATGCATCCTTCTGGGCCACATGTGACACAGCTTAGCATGATTTTACACATTCTCTGTTTATTACTAGTTATCCTTTTCCACTTGAGTCGAATTGCCTTGGAGCTGACTTGCCTACTACTATCTTGTATCATCACCGGCTGCTTCAAAATTACTGATGCTATTGCTAATATATATCCTGCTACTTTTACTTATTTTTTCTGCTACTCACTAGAGAAGAAGTAAGTAAGTAGAACACGTGAGATGAGAAAAGGCAACTTACTATTAGCAGAAAAACCATGAATTTTCTGTAGTTGGATGTTTTCAGGCTTTGGGTTACAGTTTCGACTAAACAGATTTATCCACGTAATACTTAAAAGAAGAGAAGAAGAATTCATGCCAACTCAAGAAATTATCGTATGTTGAATTGCCCTTTAGGTTTAAGAACCATAGTTTGTTTCTCCCTTCACAGATATGAACAGACAGATGCTCACCCATGTCACTAAACCTGCACAAATGTTGCCCAGCAATGAATTAGTACTACAATGAGGTAAGTGGAGGCCGCAGTTGCAGATGCACATAGTTCTCAAGGGTTATCTCAGTTATCGTATAAAAAACATTAGCCGGAAATGGATATGATAAAGAACTTAGTGTGTCACAGCAAGAAAAATAGTTTACAAGACCCACTGTTAAAACATCCAGTTCGTAACAAAGAAATTCATAAGTTCATGCAGACAAATATGATGGGTATCCAAGAATGTACATATTGTAAATGCCCATCGAACCGCAGAATTTGCGCTAGAAGATTTTCTACAAACATAATTGTGAAATAATTACAGGACACTTTAATTGGTGAACAGGGTGGAAATCTTGCACACTGCAAATTTGGGTTACTAGTAGATGATTACAATGACATTTCATCAAAAACAACTTAAGGTGCCATATAAAGGATGTGCTTCCCTGATGGTCAATATGAAACTATGCCAAACACGGGCAATCTTACCCGAAATGATTGCTATTTGGCAGCTTGTGAAATAGAAAGATAAAACTTTTCATATATGATGAGTTCTAGGCCATGTTTCTTAGATGATTTCTTAATTTTGAAAGCTAGGCCATTTTTATCAATCGCAGGACAGCTGAGAAATAATGATTTCATGATGTGCTAGCGAAAACACAAAATTCTTGCAAAAAAACCCCATCTAAACTGAAAAAACATTTTCAGTACAGTGAAGAATTTCCTGACCTCACACTTTCTTCCTTCCAACATGTATGTCAGCATGACACGAAGACGAAGAAGCTCATAGCCGTAGCATGCTTTCTTTTGTACTATAAGATGACATGGACATAGCAAGATCAAGGAATCAAAGTATCACCATGATTCACCAGCAGTTAGCAACATTCGAAAGTAGCATGTAAGAGACATACAATAGCAGACAACAAACACATAGTCAGGCAGAGAACAACGAGACATGAATTACTAGCTTACAGCGGTGAACTAAATTTTTGTTGTGCCATACGCAATTACCAAATTTTATACCCATTATTGGCTCATGTAAATCTAAATCTGGTCGGCATTTCCCCTCTGCAAGCTGATGCATAGTCTTCCGTGAGGTACGGTGCAGCTTCCTTGTGAGGGAATATGAACTTCTCCATGAATGCCTTCTCGCTCAGCTTGACTACGTAATCGTAATCGTAGTCCCGGTCACGATCTAGCAATCCATCTCCCTTAAGAAACTTTAGAACATAGTACCGGGGCCTAAGCCGGCCCTCCAGGCTAAGACCGAGCATTACCGCCGATGAGCAATGTACGCCGGTTCCAGCTCCACCTCGGAGAAAAGGAATTCTGATTTGCTCTGCAGATTTTCCTTGGACAATTTCAGCACCATTGGAAACTTACAAACAGCAATGCACACCTCAGCATCGGACCACCTGAGCATGTTCTTCAAGTACTCCACTTGGGCGGCGATTTTCTCCTCACTGAGAAATGAGACAGCCTGCAGTGCTAGCCTGAACATACCAGAGCCACGGGGCACACCTAGAGCTTCAGCGCGTGCCACCATCGCCCGGACATGCTCTGGTTTGGTGGAAAGTATGCCTCGCGCAGAGAGGCACAACTTGGCAATATCGCAAGCACCTAGCCCGCACTCCTGCAGGAATGCAACATTGGGCTTGACCACCTTCTCGAGGCTGAATCCGAGGGGACCAGAGCTATTCTTCAGAAAGAGGGCGAGGTTCTCCATGGAGCCAAATAGCGCCTGGTAATACGGTAGATTGGAGACGATGGACCTGCGGCGGAATCTGTCGGGGGCGAGCGAGGCAAGGCGGGCGATCTCAGAACGAGATAGGCCTAGACCGGTGAGCCCGGCGACAATAGGTACCAGAGTTGTGTCCACGCCGGTGCAGAGTAACTGCGGGTCCTTGGCGACGGCGGCGGCCACGTCGGCGCTGGAGAGGCCGAGTCCGGCGAGGAAGGCGAGGACGGCGTCGGGCTTGGTGGGGGACTTGAGGTGGAAGAGCTTCGGGGAGGCCTTGACTGCCTGGGCTCGGGAGAGGCCGCAGGTGTCGACGAGGTACTGGTCGACGGCGAACCTAGGGTTTGGAGAAACGGCGGGCGCGGCCGCGGCTGCGGAGAGGGCGCGGTGGAGTGGGCAGATGGTGGTGGCGGCGGAGGTAGAGGAGAGGAGACGGGAAGCGATGCAGCTACTGAGGCGGAGCATGGCGCAGGCGCCGGCGCCGGCGGCGAGGGAAATTGGGAACGAGCGCCGCCGGTCAGTGCGACAGAGACAGAGACTTTTTTTAGTGAACGCGACAGAGACTCTGGTCGAACGAGACAACACAAGCTTATGCGATGGGCCTTCAAGCTTTGGCCCATTCCAACTTGCAATGCTTCGCTGCCCATTTGCAAGAGAGGTCCGGAAAATCCTTCAAAGCTTTTTCTACTTCCATCTGAACCGTAAGCATTTCACCCTCTCCCAAAGCTTGGCTTTCGACTTTTTGGCATATGCGTGATGCTCGTAACAACATGAGAGAAGAGCGTGGGTCCATTCACCCAAGCTGTATAGCTGGGAAGTAAATGAGAAGTCCAATTATAACTTGGGCTACGTGTAGGATGTTTTTGAAAAAATTAAAAACGCCATTTTGAAGTTTCAACAAAATCTGTAGAGCAGACATATTTGGGCTAAGAAACCAGTAGTACTTTTGTTCACGTTTGTTCCCCTTACGGATGGTAGAACTGCAGTCCACAAACATGTAGCTAATGTATACTTAACATTAATTTGCTATGCAAACAGTACAACACCTTTGACGGTTAATGCAACTCAAATTAAGTGGCAGAGAAGAGGTGATCCCTGACCACACCGCTAGCGCTTAGGCTCCGTTTGGTTCAGCTTTCTCCATCGACTTCTGCTACAAATAAGGTGAAAGCCAACAAAACGGATATTTTATGTACCTGATTCTACGAACGCACCTGCTTTTGGTAGTATATTTTCTACAGCACCTCGACCCGCTTCTACTGCGGTGACTTCCAACTTTGCAAAAAAAAGATATCCACCAATGCCCCGGCAAGTCATACTGCTTCGATTCCATTCTTTTAGCCCGCCGCGCAACCCCTCCCCCTGTTCTCCTCTCACTCTACTCCCAACAGCGCATGTCTCAGCGACGCTCGACCCTTCCCAACTCTCATCCTTTCCCAAGGTCCTCTAATCGCGTGTTCCACCTTCACCTATCTCTTCCTGCCAGCCCACATGCCCCAGTATTCCTTGCGCATCCTTACCATAGCCTCGTCCGGCTGTCCCTGGCTAGCCTTCCGGCGGTGCGCCACACCACAATGCTCTTACGCAGATCCTCCAAAAGGAACAACGATATGGCCGATGAGCCATGGACTTGTGTGCGGGCGGATGATGTCGGGGCTAGAGGTAGGCAATGTGAAGGTGCAGGGACTGAGAGGATAGAGGGTGTTGCAGCTAGGTTTGAAGTGTGGTTAGGGTCAAGGGAATGGGCAAATGGTTGTTTGTATAACAACCAAGGAACTAGGTTTTGGCCGTCCACATCAGACACACGAAAAAATGTAGGTTTCTTATGTGGCCCAACCGACACGGGGTAGTGAAATGTGGATTTTCAATGTGGTCATTCCACATCTTCAAATCTTTGTTATTAATCTTCTTTTGTGATTCGGCCTACCTCGTAGTTTGACCATTTCAAACATTTCTTGTTGCACCGGTGGAAATAATTTTCACCATTTCTGATGTGTGACCCATGTATGGAAGTGTGCGACGAATAACCCATATAAGTTTGTGTGTCCCATCGTGGCGTCGGAGGATGAGTATCCCTCATTAGGTACTCTTTCGAATGGAGGTTTGGGGGGGGGGGGGGGGGGGGGGGGGATAGTCACACACAAAATATTTTATGAGGCAAATATATTATTACCACATCTATCTTCTACCTTAGTGTGAATCCACTACTTAGTACTAAAACTTGCACTGATAGAATATTCATTGCGGTGTTTCTCTGTGTGCAACGAAATGCTTGCTCTCAAGCGTGCTTATGAGGATGGATGAGGTGGACCGTAGCTATCTTCGGGCTTGTACATAGGGCCAAATGAGCTTCCAAAGCTTTTGTGTCTAAGGTAGAGGTTAATATCCTGAGGTCTCTCATGCTTACACTACATGGAGCCAAAAGTTGGGGAAAAGGTCTAGATCTTGCATGTCACATTGGTATATGTCGGCGGACCCAAGACTAGCTTCGTGGACATTGCAAGTAATCTCTATTGGGACAAATTCCATCGGTCTATTGAAGTAATAAACCACTACTACAATTTATTTATATGCTACAACCATTAAAAGCATTTATAATTGCTAGGCAAAGTACACTTGCTTCTAGATAAAGAGACACTCCTTTAGCTAGTAGTTGCAACTAGCTAAGTTACATGGTCTGGATACTAGATAGAGGGGATGCTAGTAAAGTTCTGAACAACCACCTGCTACCGCACTTATTTTCATTAGTCATCTGATTCAACTACACGTGTTTGGACAACCACAGATTCAATGGCCTTTAAGCTACTACATTCGTTGTATTCGAGCACTTGTGTCAAAAGATCATATATTAAGACAAGACCGCGTGTTCTTCATGTTATGAGCTTTGGTGCTCTATTTTACGTTATATATAAAGGGTTTACTTTGAATTGTTGGAGTAATGCTATACTTCTGTAGAATAGAAATAAAAAAATATCTTGTGTCTAGCGACTTGTACTATAGATTTCCATCATATAAAATTACATTCTAAAATTATAGGCTAAACTTTATCACATATGTGTCCTTCATATTGTATTGTGTTTTTATACTGCATAGAAAATCAAATATCTTCATTCATACATATATTAATAACTTAAGTGGAAGCAAGGAAGGGGTGCATGTGGACAAGAGGAGGGGAATAGGAGGTTATGTACTCACTTACTTGGGAACATATGACATGAGGTGTTTTTATGCACAACCTACTTGCAAACCATGTCAGCTCGTGTGTTGGGAACTGTCTCGAAATCTATAAATTTGCTTTGGTTGTACATATTCCTATGTATCTTCAATAACTTTTTGGTGCGTAGAAAATACTACATGTCTTGCAGAAATATTCGAGCAACTAACATATCCACGTAGTTCCCAAACCATATTATGTCTACTGTGTGGCGATGATGCATTAGTAGGACGACAGCCAAAAGCCTTTTATAGGGCCCGTCGGTGTGGCCGAGCAATCGGATTATGTCTCGTCACCATGGTTGCCACGGGGGAGAAAAGAGAGAAAGCCCTACACGTGCCAGAAGACTGTAGAGTAGATAATTCAGACTGCACACTGTTTACTGTGTTCACACAATGTGTGATAGTCAAATACTATGCACCGGATTAATCATTAGTAACCATCTAGAACACAATTCTCAAAGCAAACCATCTGCGGATATTTAACGGTCGAATGGGGTGGAAGCATTACACACGGATTCAATTTTATACCTCCAACGATAGGGTAGAATACATGAAGATAACTATTCTTTTGCGACTATGGTTTTAAATTGCCCGATTTATACTAGTTGATGCATCCATGGTCCAAGTGACTTTCTCCTCACCTATAATATGTGTGATCAATTCAAATCTTCACCTTGTAAATTAATAAGTTTGATCGTCCAATTATTTTTCATTGATTCGTGAGATACTAAACTTTTCGAATCGATAATGCAGTGTATCAATCCTTCAGCTAGCGTCACATGAGCCATCTCCATGGGACCACAGCGAGGTTTATAGCATACTTTTAATCAAGATGATGTAACATCTAGTAACATCATATGGACCTTCGCCTTAAAGAATATCATATGGACCTTCAGCTTTGTGAAGAACAATCAATTCACATAGCTAGGACGAGCTCTGTAGTAGGTATGAAACTTCATTTCTTCCCCGTCAAGTTGAGATCACTCGGCCACACTTAAACATTTATATATATCTTCAGAAATCGAAATGCTCGAAGAGGGGTTTGTTGTGTCATTGGTACAAATACATACACATAGCATTGGCATGGATAAGAGTATGAGACATCAAGAAAAAAAAGGATGCGATTAAGCGATTGCATGGGAAGGGTAGGCATTGGGAATACTGAGAACACTCTTTTCCAATGAAATGCTACTGCTGGATCTACGACGGAATAATCTATTCCAATAGCAATGCTAATCCCCGTCAACCTGATTAGCTCTACTGAAAATGAGTTTACGGGAGGGTACTTTCTCACGTGGGTCGGGTTTACCTCTATTTAGAACTCTCAGTGACTAGATAAGTCCGAAACTTGGTTGCTCGGTAACTTTCTAGAAGACCTACGAGTTCACTGAGCAGGAGTGCAAGAACAATGTGAATATGAGCTCACTTAATTAGTAACCACTTTTTTCAGAAAGGAAGCATAGCTCGAACCTCTGCATCATGATAATGCACAAAACTTTTATATTAAAAAGTTAAAGAAGTGACAGAGTATCGTAACATAACCAGCATAATATAATCACGAACCAGACAAAGTAGACACATGAATAAGCAAACGAAACAGCTCAAAACATGTAAGACTGCACATATTGAAGTCTTGTAGCAGATCTCAAACACTCTGGTTATAGATAGCCGAACAACCGCCTTGAGCCGAGTACATCCGATATTCATAAGTTTTCTTTGCTCCGGTGATAGAAGAAAGGATCACATATGGATCCAATAACTAGAGTAGTGAACAACCAAGAAAATGAGTATCTCTAACTTTGTTAAACACCACATCATTGTGACAATTCGAAATAGCCCAAACAAAAGCACAACTACCAATGCAAATACAGGGTATAGTTTGCTTATCCACCCCATCAAGCGAATGACCAAACATATTAGCCACACTAATTGGTGGAGATATATTAAAAGTGAAATGAATTAACATCTAAATATGACGCACAAAAGTGAAATGCTCGACCAATTCATCGGATTGACAAAAAACACACCGTTTACAACCCGTCAATGTCTCATAATCAAATTATCTTTAGTTAACAAACTTTGCGACGTAAAAACCACATAAAAATTATAGTCTTGAGAGGGACAATTTGGTTTCCAAAGTACTTGCACAAGAAGGTTGTGTGTCCATGCACACAATCGGAATACATATACTTACCCGTTATTAGAAAAGTAATAACAATAAGTTTTTCCCATAGTACGAGTTCTTCAACAACTGCATTATTTGCTGTGAAAGTAATAAACGGCCACTGCAGCTGTTACGTGAAATTTGGTGAAAGACTAGTGTCTCGGCCAAACAATACGTCTGACCTGACCACCTATAAATAACTAGTTCCACACATCGTTGCGAGGGTAAAACATAGCCAACTGTAGAAGGAGAGCAACAATGATGAGGAAGAGTAGATGCCACAGGAAAAAAACTACAGCGAGGTGCGCGATGAGTGAAATCGTCTGCCATATAGTGCGATATATCCGGAATGTGATGCGTTGGGACTGTCGTTTGTGCATTGTAGTGGAGATGAACTTGATGTCTTGAGTTGCGAGTTGCGACACGGGAGATGTCAATGGACGCTGTCCAACCCTATGGATCAGTACGGGAGCCACGGCAAGCTCCGCTTGAAGAGCTGCTCCCTTGCCGCAAGATTAGCCCGCACCTGTGATAACTAAATTTCCATTAGCTATGACATGTTTTCTGGTAGAGAATCATGTCCAGATTTTTTTTAAGTACAGTTCATGTCGAATAAATAAAATAAAATAAAATATGGAGTAAATTAATTATGATTTTTTGTAAGATGCATTTTCTACCACGATGGCGACATCCGACATGTTCATTCAAGCATTAACTTTTCTAGCAAGTGCCGTGAAAACATATTGTTCCTGTCCATGGGAGATTTCTTGCACCTGAGCTCTAGTGCTCATGTTACTTTAAAAAAGTTGAAAAGTATATTTAAAAGTTTCAAAAAAATCTGAAATAAATCATGCATGTTCTAGATGATGCCTATAAACGTGAAAAATAAAAATGCGAAATACTTTATATCTCGACCTGCACAAAAATGACAAATTTATAGATCTTATTATAGTTAACAATGCATAGTTTAAAATCTCCCCATTTTGTAATTTTTGTGTAGACTATGATATAGATAATTTAGCATTGAGATTTTGCACGCTTGTCACATACATCATTGAGAATATGCATGATTATTTCAGTTTTTTCGAAACTTTTAAATATACTTTTCGAATTTTTTAAAGTGCCAGAGCACTAGAGCTCGGGTGCAAAAACCAGTTTCCGCAAGATTAGCCCATAAAATAACTTTTGTTTTTTTAGGGAAAGAAAGCACACACATAGAGTAGGAAAAAAGACATAAATAAAGCATGTAAAAAAAGACATAAATAAAGAAAGAAAACAGCCAAAAGAGCAAAGCCATTTTCGGCCGAGCCCATTACCAACACCTGCTCCCCGCCGCCGCCCGGAAGGGAACGGAAACATGGCTCCCGGCTTGAGGGGCCACCGCCTCCCTCTCCACCGCCATCTCCCACGACGGCGGCGGCAGCGAGGACCGCATCAGCACCCTCCCCGACGTCCTCCTGCGCAACGTCGTCTACCGTCTCCCCGTCAAAGGACGGCGCCCGCACCGACGCGCTCTCCCGGCGCTGGCGCGGCCTCTGGCGCGCCACCCCGCTCGTCCTACGCCGACTGGCGCGCCCCCGCCGCCGCGGTTGTGTCCCGCGTCCTCGCCTCCCACCCGGGCCCCTTTCACTGGGCCCACCTCCTCAGCAACCTCATCGACGAATCCAACCAGGGCGCGCTCGCCGACTGGCTCCGCCTCCTCGCTGACAAGGCGTGGAGAACCTTTCCTCGTCAACCGCCCCTGGTTCTACATGGTGCCCGTACAGCTACCGCCGTCCCTGCGGCGCCTTGCTCCGCCGCCTCTTATCAATCCTATTTCTCTTCTCAGTGGGTTGATTTGCACTGAATTAAACTATCAATTTGATCAGTGCTTTGCAGGCCAGGGTGAAAAAAGCTAGCCCAAATACAGTGGTTCCAAGCATCATGCTGTTAGCTCGGAAGGTGCGTTTCAGAGTACCTGAGGAAGTGAGAACCTTGCTCAGTTTCTTGAGATGCTTCCTTGAAGTAGAGACCTTGCACATTATGTCTGTGAGTTTTTTGTTTACCCTATGGCTCCCTGCATTCAGAATTTGGTTCATCACAGTATTTATTGCTCGGGTTCCATCTTTCGCTGAATTGCACGCTTTCATTTTGCAGTCCGATAATGACACCGAACGCTATGATGACCCGGGGGAAGTCAATGCCAGGGACAAGCTCAATTCCACCTTATGGAAGAGGGTGTGTCAAGAAGATGGTGTTCGATCAGTTCGTAAGGCACTAATGCAGTGTTTGTTAGCAGCTAGAGCATCGTCATTTGAGTGATGATCTATTTCCTAGTTAAGGTAGTGCTGTAGCGATAGTTAGCAGCTTCTCTTGAGTGTTGGAGATTCTGGTTTTAGAAACATAATTGTGTGCCAAAGACTTATCATGACTTGAATATGTAGCTACCTGCACCTGCATGCAATGTGATTTACCTAGTTTTACTCTGGCTGTGACTTGTTCATGCTGTTATATGAATGCTAACTATTATGTTTGCATTAGATGTGATTTCCATGGCCTGTACACATGTTGGTATCTGCACTCAATGTGATTTTCATGGTTTGACGCGGTTAAAGTTACAGTTTTGCAACATTTATGCTTAGTTTCACTGCTTAATGCGATGGTCTGTATTGGAATGACCAATGACATATACACAACAGTATAATTGGTAAATAGCTATAAAGTTGTTTTCTTGTCTTTTTCGAAGCTTCATTCTGTAAATGCATTATGAAATAACTATTCCTATACATGAGAAATGGTAAGTGAGTAGTGAAAAAATGACTTTCCCTTAGTTTTTTTTGCTTGCTGAATTGTAGAAGTTTCTGTTCACATACCAGTTTAAGGATGCAAAAATGTTAGTATATTTTAATATTCGTTACTAAGTAATTTTACATTTGTTTCCATTCACCTTGTAAGTTCTGGTTGCACACTTAAGCAACTATTGATGTTGCTATTTTGGGCCAAATATTCTGCTATGCTCTGTTTTTGAGATTGGTAAATTTAGTGTTATCATTAAAATAAAGTCATACATGGAAAATATTAAATTACCTGTTAAGAACTGCCAGCATTTCATTATTCTTTTCGCTAATATTGGTGTCCTCTTCTTGAGGACAGATTCTGTAGAAATATCCCCTTGTGAGAAACTGAAATTTCTTAGAAATTCATAGCAGAGTCCATAATGTAAATATGTTCGCAGGAAGCATGTCGATAGTGAATATTACTTCTCTAAGTCTTGTAATGTTAGCTGCAGTTTTTTGTTCTCAAGTTTTTCTTCGACAAGCCTGTGTTGTAGTTGAGCTTCGGTCTTTGATTTACCATTGTTGTTTCCATTGGTTACTGAGAATGTCATCCTTATCGTATAATTCTTCTTTAAGGTTCTTTCATTTGGTTTTCCTTGCGCAAGCTGGATAGTTATCTGGCTCAGAACTGCATTCAGTGTTTGCTGAATTTTCTCCAATATCTTGCTTCGTCCCAGCCAAAACCCGAAGGTTATGTGCTGATTGTCTAACTATTTCTTCTCCTGTTGGAGAAAATGCTATGGCAGGCAGTTGCCCTCAGTAATGAGGCTTATTTAGTACCTACATGCAAGAGTTCAATGGCTAAAAGGAAATTGTATAGTAGAGTTTTTTATTTGCATGGCTATTGCAAGTCTTTGTAATATCCCGACCACGATTGTGATGTGATTGCTGCAGCCATGTCCTCGCTTCACTAGCTTTATTCTTTACCTGCTAAGATAAGCTGCTGAGACCACCAATGCTATTGCTACTATCCTGCTACTTTCCGTCCTGGGGCTAACTAGCTTTATTTTTTACCTGCATAGTATGGGCAGCAGATGATGATTGTGGAGACCAGTCCTGTATACATGCCTTCTTTGATCGCGTTTCACTTCTCGTTTGGCAGGAGATGCAGCAAGACGGAGGAAGGAAGTAGTATATATAGATAAGTTTGCTCTGCTGCTACGTGGAACTCTGCATCTAGCAAAATCCCCATCTGCTGGGACGCAAATCAAGCCGATGCGCTGTTATCTGGGGAAGGAAGTGGTGATGGCCTTTTACACCGGTGTTGAGTCTGAAGCGAGTGAACTATACCATGGACACGATGTTATAATTTAAAATGCTAGGCCATATTTATTTGTTTACCCCATGGGATTGATGATTTTTTATATTTACAAGTGTGTGTGTTGGTCTGTCCCTTTTGTAATACTTGTGTTGTCTCCACATTTCTGATACCGAGCAGGTTTATTTCCTACCCCTTTGCAAGAACATGTTTGTTCGAGCCGCACTTTGACATGTATTTACTTAGAAGAGGAAAATAGTGCTCCCTTCGTACAGAATTATAAGATGTTTTAAATATTTAATTTTGGAGTGTATACTGACCAAAACGAGTGAATTATATACATGTTTCAGAAAAAAACTAAAATATTATAATTGTGATAGGCTGGAGTAGTATTTTTCCATCCAAAAAATAGTCTCAAGCAAACATATAGAACAATCAAGTTCCCCGTGTCTCCAGAGCACTAAATCTCGTTACTCTCTTCACAAGTATCAACAGCAACATTGGTGTACCCAGCCAAATCACCGCGACGGGTGCTGTGTCTACACTACCATAAGATCCATGTACAGCTGAGATTCTAAATGACGAAAAATGCACTGATAAATACATGCGCGCTGGTGCTGGTCAGCTGCAGCCTCTAGGCTCTGCTTGTTAATAATTTGCCAGCACCGACAGCCCATCGGAGCGAGCCCCAAATTGCTGTATTTTCGCACACTGCTGGAAGCCACCGTCACAGTTCAGCATTGATGAAACCATCTGTTGGAGAAGATCATTGATAAAACACATGCAGGATGTAGCGGAAGTCCTTCACCAGAGGATGTAGCGGATGTCCTTCACCAGGGCACCAATGTCAGATTAGGCTCAAAGCGGTACAGTTTATTCCCAGCTCAGCCACAGCCTCCAGGGCCCCAGGCCCTCCCTGTTAACAATTTTGCAGGCATCACCATCCACAGCGAGCCCGTGGGTGCCTCCTGCCACAGAGCCCCAACTTGCTTGTTGTATTGTCACAGCTGGAAGACGCCGTCACAGTCCAGCATTGATGAAATCATCCATGGGTTCTGACCATGGGATTTCGGGCTCGCACTATATTCATGATTCTTTGGCTCCAAATTTCTGAATAAAATGATACTCGATAGCAGGCGAATGCTTCTCCCATTGAACTTGTTCCTTGTGCTTCACCAGAACCAGAGCAGGACCTGGGTCTTCAGTTGCAGGTCCAGAATGGATACCGAGTGCGCAACAGTAAAAAATTTCAGCTACAAAATCCACAATTAAAATATCTACATATTGACCGAATTTCAAGACTCCATGTTGACAGGTACCCACAAATTTACATATTCTGAATCCTCATCAAGGCACGGAAAATAAAACCGTGAATTGATACCCGAGACATTTTAATTTTTTAACAGCGTGAAAAATCTTGAACACTGCAATTTTAGCAAGGTGAATCATACATTATTGTCTGGATCCTGGGCCGAGTGGGGAAAAAAAGGCCCTGAGAGGCCTTCAGTTGCTTCATTGCCGAAGCAATGACACAAAGTGGGATCTTGATGGTCAGAAGCTTTAGCTATGACAAAAAAAATTGTTAGTCGAGCTGATGATGCTTCCTACGGTAACAAGCTGAGGCAACCCGAGCAAATAACTTTGTGTCGTTGCTTCGGCACGTGCGTACATTTTGCTAATCCACCAACGTCACAAACTAAGAGGCAAAGAGACCTGATGACATTTTAAGGAACAATACACTACGAGATGCCTCCCTGCACACTGGTACGTACTGCAAACATCTTCAGAGCTTCAGCAACAGCCTGTGTATTATTCGATTAGCTTGGTAAAACAGCTCATCCCATCTAGCTAATCAAGCATACGGTGTCTGTGCCTCAAATTTCTTGGTAGCAGTGCCGTCAGTTTGCCAGGTTCATGAAAGGCCAGGCCGAGGAGAATAGATAGGTCCTGTGGTGTCTTGCCATCGCTGTCCTCAATTTGAAGGACCGCCTAATGCTTGACAAGCAGTTCAGCAATGTCTTCTCTCTCACAGAGGACGGCATAGCGAAGTGCCGCTTGCCTGTTGTCCCGAGTATTTAAGAGCAGGAAGAACAAGGTTCAGTCCATGGAGCTCAACAGAATAGGTCTGGCAAGGATTGCATCTGCGCTCTGCAGCTCTATGGTACGATCCAAAATGGATCTAATCTATATCAAGTTATCAATCAACAACTTGACAAGTTACCTGGCAACTTTCGGACAGTGTTCTAGGGTCAGAACAAATACAGATCAACGTTTTGGTGCAGTTCGTAATGCAAACCCACTGAAATACTTGGTCATAGCTACCAGCAGCTTCTTTTGCTCAAATGCAATAGCCCAATTTCTGAGCCATGAATTTTTGATCGCCGTGAGTGCAGCGTGCAAATGAAATCAGCTACCTGAGCGTTCACGCCTTCCTTTGAATTGACAAGAACCTTAAGGCCACGGTCCAAAGCCCAGTACAATGGAGTTCTCTCTTCACTACCTGAAACCAAACTATGTCCAAATGAGTCATGATGCACCACAAAAGAACATAAACATGAATATTATACAAACACAAACCACTTATGCTGACCGTCATCAATCAATTGCTCCTTCCCTCGATGAAACATGCATGTCACCAAGTTGCTCAGATGACTTCACTGTAACTAGAGAAAAACTTAAGGTAAAGTAGTGAATTAATGAACACACAAAGCTTATTAGCACCATCATGGAGATAAGTTAACTAGCTCAGTTGAAGTCATATGAGGAAAAAAAAGTTAACTAGCTCCATACTGAATAACAAATCATCTCAATTTTATTTGCCATGGTTTATCAGTGAACAAAAGATATAGTGGCTGAGGTTCCTGTTAAAAATGGTACCGAATGTGTGGCTAATGAAGACGTATAAAACTTACTGCACTGGAACCATCACCCCCACTTAGGGAAAAGCTCATCAACAGTTGTAATGTACTCCTCCATAGCTTCTTCTGTAGGCATAGCAGCCAATTTGTTCCAAGCATTCCTTGCAAATGATTATACCACCAATAAGGACACTTGGTAAACTGGATCGAACAACAGTGAAGCAAAAGAAAGTAAACTGAATCAGGTTTCCAAAGGTCTAGCGCAAATATATGTTCACTTTAAACAGGAGATGTTTAAGTCTGGAGTTTGAATTTTTTTCCATGTGATTCTATATCTGGGCACCATTAAGTTGGAGCACAGCAGTGGGACCCGAGTCAAACCCCGCCCATCTTGATCGTGTTTCACATCTCGTTTTACAGGAGATGAAATGATAGAGGAAGGAACTAGTACTAGGTAGATGATTTTGCTTATCCGGGAAAATAAGTGGCGATGGCCTTTGGCATCCAACTGTGTGCGTGTGTGTTGCAAGATGCCTTCAGTAGAGAAAAGTAACTCCCAAATGTTATTTACCCACAGCATGTTTATTTCCTACTCCTTACTAGAACAGGTTTGTTTCTAGGATTGAGCTGCACTCTAACATAAATTTAAGAAGAGGAAAATTCTAGTAGTGTTTTTCCCTCCTTCACAAGTTTCAAAAACATATAGAACGGTTAAGTTCCACATGCTTTCGAGCGCTATACCTCGTTAGTCCCCTTACAAGTATCAACAGCAGCATGGTTTACCCTGCTAAATCACCGGCGGTGAGGTGGTTTGCCTACACGGCTACACGACCACAAGGTCCCTGTACAGCTGAGATTCTAAACGATGAAAAAGTCACTGATAAAACGATGCGGGATGTAGCGGATGTCCTTACCCAGAGCACCAATGTCAGATCAGCCTCATGGTCGCCGTTGCCAGGTCTTCAGAATTGTAGTACGGCTTATTCCCAGCTCAGCCGCAGCCTCCATGGCTCTGCCTGCTAATAACCTTGCCAGCAGCGGCAAGCCCATCAGAGTCTCGCCTGCTGGAAAGCCGCAGTCATGTTCAGAAATGATGAAAACCATCTATTGGTTCTGACCATGGGATTTCGGGCAGGACTTGATTCATGCTTGGTATGGCTCCAAATTTCTCGATGCACTGATACCCGTTGGCAGGCGAACATCATTCGGGAGGCTTCTCCCATTGAACTTGTTCCTCGTGCTTCACCCGACCCAGAGCAGGACACAGATCCTCAGTTGTAGCTCATGATCAAAGCTTTTATTGCCTCTTCAACTAACACGCACCTTCCCTGATCTGCACTTTAAATTTAGTTCTTGGTCAAAACTCCATATTGACAGGTACCCACAAATTTACATATTGTCAATCCTCCTCGAGGCACATAAAAAAGAATTGTGAAATAATGCTGCAGAAATTTTAATTGTTTTAACTGTGGGAAATTTTTGGACACTGCAAATTTAGCAATCCACAACTACTAAAACCATTTGGTATTACCTCCTTACTAATAACATAGATATACCTGCCCAGAGACATGTTGCCATCCCAAATTAAGATTGGGTGGGAAGGGCAAGCAGGTTTGCTACTCATCCCAGAGACATGTTGCCATCCCAAATTAAGATTGGGTGGGAAGGGCAAGCAGGTTTGCTACTCATCCCAGAGACATGTTGCCATCCCAAATCTATCTGCTCCAGTCTATTATTGCAACCATCATATCGTATCCTGTGATTAATGTTATGCAACCTTTGAAATTTTCTCAGTGGAAGTAAAATCAGCTGCAGCATTTAGGAACAAAGATAATCAATCTTACAAGGATACGGGGAAAGAAATCAAAAGGCATAAAGGCACCCAACAGAAACATATTTTCTAAGCATAATCTAGATATAAAAAACTGAGCTGCAAATTGGGTGCTAACAGATGATGGACAATGAAAGACAGCGAAATAAAAGTGGGAACATAAAACTAGCCGTGGAAGCAAATCATACTGATATACAGACTGGAAAACAAGGCAGGACAGTTCTTTTTCTTTCTGGTTCTCTTGGTTCTGGTTTCAAAAGAAAAACTGAAGTTGGAATAACAAATATATTCATGGGCTCTCATTTTCAGAGATTCCATGCACTACTTTCTTGTCTACTTAATTACAACATCAGCAACTCGGGGTACAAATATTGAATTCTAACTTTCATTAGGCATTAGGAACAACAAAACCAGCATGTGGCAGACATAATACAGAACTACAGAAGGAAACAACTATCTAGTTAGGCAAAAAAAGACTAATGTGAATACCAGCTTACTAGTCATAGTGGGCAATATGTAGTGCCATAAGCAGTTACCAATTTTCATAGTTTGTTCTTGATTCATGTAAATCTGAAACTAATCGGCACTTCCCCTCTACAAGCGGTCGCATAGTCTTCAGCGAGGTGCGGTGCAGCTTCCTTGTGAGGGCGTATGAACTCCACGAATACCTTCTCGGTCTTCTTGGCGATTGTATCGTATCTCCAATCGTGATCTAGCAATCCATTTCCCTTCAGAAACTTCACTACGTAATACCGAGGTCTGAGCCGGCCCTCCAGGCTATAAGTGAGTAATGTCGGACGACGAGCAATGTACGCTGGTTCCAACCCCACTTCGGAAATAAGGAACTCAGACCTGCACTGCAGCATGTCCTTTGACTTCCTCATCAATGCTGGAGCCTTACGAACAGCAATGCGCACCTCGGCATTGTAACGAACCCGGATACATCAATCACAGGAATGGGGATTGGAGAGGGAAATTGGGGTACGAGAGAGAGACAGACGAACACGGGATGAAGAAGAGACAGCAAGGGATAGGAAGGCAACAGAGTTCATTCATTATCGATGCCTCAACACGCTGTCCACCGCTGGTTATAACAGCCCAGCCACACACGCACACGACATGATCCACCACCGACAGGTGGGGCCGATACACAAGACGCTAGCCAATAGGAGACGCCTTCCACCTAGTCCATGCCAGGTCACGACAATCCCTCTCCTTAAGACCAGGCATGACCTCATGCTGGCACATTGTCCACCCGAAGATCATCAGGTAGCATGGAGGCAGCTGCTTCAGCAAGAAGGCGGTTTTCATTCACGATCACTGATGGTGGGATGTGCTTCTTCAACAACAAAACATGGACCACTGGATGAATTTTACTCGAGTCTCGAAGTTTCAGTCGATAAGTAGCAGACCCAATCTTGGACAGAACTGTGTATGGGCCAAAGTACCTCAACGACAATTTCTGATTGCTCCTGGTAGCTACAGATTGTTGGATGAATGGTTGGAGCTTCAAATAGACTTTATCCCCAACCTCAAACTGTCGTTCATATCGACGCTTGTCCGCTTGAATCTTCATGCGCTTTTGAGCACATGCCAGTTGTTGACGCAAGACCTCCACCATGACTGCTCTCTCTGTCAACCATGTTTCAAGATCTGGGGATTGATAGTCAGCAGCCGCAGCGATGCCCAAGTGCCGAGGTTTCTGACCATACAGGACTTCAAAGGGGGTTCGATCCTGAGCTGAATGGTAATTTGTGTTATACCAATATTCAGCAAGAGGAAGCCAATCATACCATTTCTTGGGACATGCATGAACCGCACAGCGCAGATACGATTCGAGACACTGATTGAGCCGCTCCGTTTGGCCGTCAGTTTGAGGATGATAAGATGAACTTAAATGCAATGCAGTATCTGTCAGGCAAAACAATTCCTTCCATAAGGTGCTGGTGAATATACGATCTCGGTCAGAAACAATCACCTGAGGGAGGCCATGCAGTCTATAGATATCATTGACAAAGACTTGAGCCACTTGGAGAGCAGTGAATGGATGCTTTAACGGCAAGAAATGCCCGTACTTGGAGAAGCGATCAATCACCACCAGAATAACATCATATCCATGTGATTTCGGCAACCCTTCAACAAAGTCCAGACTGATCATTTCCCAAGCACAAGTTGGCACTGGTAGTGGCGCCAGCATACCTGATGTTTTCACATGTTCCACCTTCGCTTGCTGACAAATGGAGCACGCAGCCACAAATTGCTGGATGGACTGTTTCATTTTGGGCCATGCAAACAATTGTTTGATGCGTTCATATGTTCCACGAACTCCTGAATGTCCACCAACTCCACTACTGTGCAGAGCTTGGAGAATGTGGTTTTGTTCAAGTAAATTAGCATCAACCCAGATACGGCCTTTGTACCTCAACAGACTGTCCTGAAGAATAAACCCAGCTTCATTGGAATGAGATGCAGACGCACTCAACTCCGTAATTAGTTGCTGTGCATGACTGTCTTATATCCTTCCTGCAGATTGGACATCCAAGTCGGTGTTACTTTGGAAATAGCAGCAACATCCACTGCTTCGTGCTGGCGAGAGAGAGCATCAGCAGCAGCATTGGTAATACCCTTCTTGTATTTGATAGAGAACTGAAGACCCATCAGTTTCATAACGGCTTTCTGTTGGATTCCTGTTACCAAACGTTGATCAACCAGGTGCAAGAGACTTTGGTGATCAGTGAGAATAGTGAATTCTCTGTGCTGTAAATAGGGCCTCCATTTGTCAACTGCAAGGATAATGGCCAAGCATTCTTTCTCATAGGTGGACAAGGCTTGGTTGCGTGGGCACAGAGCTTGACTGAGAAATGCCACTGGATGACCTTCTTGCATTAGAACAGCACCAATGCCCACATTGCTAGCATCGGTTTCAAGCACAAAACTCTTGGAGAAGTTTGGCAACGCTAAGACTGGTGCATTTGTCATAGCATCTTTGAGCAGCTGAAATGCCTGTTGTTGTTCTGGGCCCCACAAGAACAAGACTCCTTTCTTAAGTAACTGAGTCAATGGCCGAACAATGATGCCATAATGAGCAATAAACTTGCGATAATACCCAATCAATCCCAGTATTCTTTTTAAGTCCTTGGCATTTCTTGGTTGTGGCCAATTTGTAACTGCTTTCACTTTACTTGGGTCAGTTGCCACACCCTTGCTGCCAATAACATGGCCAAGGTATTCAAGCTGTTGTGTAGCAAAGGAACACTTGCTGCGTTTCACCAACAATTGATGTTGCTATAATAGTTTAAAGACAACCCTCAAATGCCTTATATGGTCTTCCAGAGTTGGACTGTAAATCAGAATGTCATCCACGAAAACAAGGACGCATTTACGCAAGAGACCAGCAAAGACATGATTCATGAGACTTTGAAAAGAAGCTGGTGCATTGGTCAATCCAAACGGCATGACCAAGAATTCAAACAACCCATGATGTGTTTGGAATGCAGTCTTGTGTTGTTCACCAGGTGCAATGCAGATTTGATGATAGCCAGATCGCAAATCCAATTTAGTGAACCATTGAGCTCCACAGTTCATCAAGCAATTCATCCACCACAGGCACTGGATGTTTGTACTTCACAGTTAAAGCATTTAACTGACGGTAATCAACACAGAAATGCCATGTGCCGTCTTTCTTTTTAACTAGCAACACTGGGGAGGCAAAGGAGCTGACACTATGCTGAATAATACCATTCGCAAGCATCTCCTTAACCTGATTTTCAATCTCAGTTTTCTACTGTGGAGTGTATCTGTATGGACGTGCTTGCACTGGCTGTGCACCTGGTATGAGCGGTATTTTATGATCAGCAGCACGGGATGGTGGCAGTTCAGTGGGCTTATAAAAAAGTGGTGCAAATTCTGTCAACAGAGCCTGAACTTCTGGTAGGATTGCACTGTCCTCCTGAACATCGTCACTATCAATGGCGTCCACCTGGAATGTGTGTCCATCAGGTTTCAGCTGAACTTGTACCATGTGCATGATAGCTCCTCTCCGATGCAAGCCCTTCAACTGCGTTGCCTTCACTGGTTTACTAGATGTGATGTTATCTTCCACTCCATGTAGTGTCACTCTTCTATTACCATGTGTGAACCTCATCACCTTGCGCTTCCAGTGCACCCACATTAGACTGTGGTCATCCAACCAGTCATGGCCAAGAATCATGTCATAACAGCCCAATGGTAGTACCTTCATATCATGCACAAATGTCTGTCCTTGTACAGTCCATTCAAACTGAGGAACCATTTGGTCATACTGCATTTTGGCTCCATTAGCAACAACATATGTTGCTGGAGGTAGTTGTTTGCAAGTGCATTGCAGCCTCTCCACAGTGTCTTGGTTCAGGAAGGAAGATACACTTCCAGAGTCAACCAGAATGAGTAACTCATGTTTCCCAACTGTCCCTTGGAGTCTGAAAGCCTTTTTCTTCTTTGCAAGTGTGCTTTTTGTCCACACCCATCAACAAGTTGAGCTCCCCATCAGATTCAGACTCACTGGAATCTTGTAGATCTGGTGGAGCTTGAATCTGCAATACTTCAAGCAACTCTTCAATGACATGCAATGGCACTTTGTCCGGACACTTGTGCGTGTGGCTCCACTTATCACCGCAAGTGAAACACAGCCCCTTTCCACGCCGGTATGCCTTCAGTGATTCTAGTTTATCATCTGACTTGCTCACATCTTTACCCTTGACATCAGGCTTGTAATTGTCTTCTGATCTATTGTTCCATTTAGATCGAGAGTTGTCCTTGAACTCATGCTTGGAATAGGATCTCTTCTTACTCGGAATAGCCTCCTCTTCCTGTAACAAAAAGAGCAAATGCGTAGTATCCAGATCCTGAGGACGATGCAGCCAAATGGCTGATCGAATATCATCACGAAGTCCAGCAATATACTCATCAACAAAATATCCTTCATCTAGGTGTGGATTGTAAAGCAGAAGCCGGTGTCTAAGCCTAGCAAATCTATCCCAGTACTCATCAATGGATCCTGTCTGACGCAACACACGCATTTGGTGTCTATAACTAGCTTTCATATTCTTACCAAAATAATCATGCACTAGCCTACACATGACACCCCAATCCTCAACCCAGTAGCTTCTACACTTTGAAACCACAACGCCGCATTGCCCTGAAAGCCTAAAGCAGCATAACACGGACGCAGACAAGGCTGCACATGAAACACCTCAAAGTAAGTTTCGCATTGTTGTTGCCACAGTTTAGGATTCTCGCCAGTGAACTTGGGAAATTCAATTTTAGGTGTAGGTGCTCGAAATCCGTCCTCACGATGCTCATCATTAACACGGGAAATATCAATATGCAGAGGCCTGGGTGGAATCACACCTGTGCACGGGGCTGGCAAGGGGTTCGTGAGAATTCCCCGAGCATCACCCCGGAAGAGAATTGACGCGTGGTGGTCGTGAGACCCAAATCCCGGTGCGCCGAGTGGTGGAGCAGTCGCAGGACGCGCCGCACCCGCTGACGAGCCTGGATCTGTCGGAGTAGTTGGTGCAGTCGCCGGATGCGCCGTGCCTGGTGACGAGCCTATATCTGTTGGAGTCGTTGGGCTCGTCGGTGCCGTGGCCGCGCGCTTTTCCAGCTCCGCTGCTTGCACCTCCACCGCCTCCGTCCTTGCCTGGACATCGCGGAGCACCTCCCGAGTCTTGATCTGGGATGCCTTGAGGTCATTGAAGCCGTCGGGAAGCTGCTTCATCATGTCCGTGAGCGCTTGACTCTGCTCCGTTGCGCTCGCCATGGATTTGGTTACTTATTCTCGGAATTGCTCTTGCGCGTGATCTAGTCCTTTGTGCGGCGCCAGCGTGTCTGCCTAGAGAGCCGGAGCAAAATCGAACCAATCGCGGGTGTCCGTGAGGAACTTTGCGTGATTCGAAGCAATCAACCCAACAATCAGGAGAAATCGAAATTTCTCACGAATTTTGCTCGATCCGCAGCGAGAAGCAGCGCTAACCTAGCTCTTGATACCAATTTGTAACGAACCCGGATACATCAATCACAGGAATGGGGATTGGAGAGGGAAATTGGGGTACGAGAGAGAGATAGACGAACACGGGATCGAGAAGAGACAGCAAGGGATAGGAAGGCAACATAGTTCATTCATTATCGATGCTCAACACGCTGTCCACCGCTGGTTATAACAGCCCAGCCACACACGCACACGACATGGTCCACCACCGACAGGTGGGGCCGATACACAAGACGCTAGCCAATAGGAGACGCCTTCCACCTAGTCCATGCCAGGTCACGACAGGCATCTGACCACTTAAGTGTCTGCTTTAGGTACTCCAATTTGGCAGCGATCTTCTCCTTGCTAAGGAATGCAACAACATGCAGCGCGATCTTGACCATCCCGGAGCCACAGGGCACAGCTATACCTTCAGCGCATGCCACCATTGTCCGGACGCTTTCCACGTTGGCGGTGAGCAACCATCGCAAAGAGAAGCACAGCTTGGCAATATCAGAATTACCTAGTCCGTAATCCTGTAGGAGCGCGACGTTGGGCTTTACCACCATGTCGAGGTTAGACAAGAGAAGGGACGTGTTGCCCTTGAGAACCCGAAGAACATTCTCGCAGGAGCCGAGGAGCGACAGGTAGTACGGTAGGTTGGAGACGATGGACCTATGGCGGAAGCTGTAGGGGGCGAACAAGAGGAGGCACGCGATCTCAGTACGTGAGAGGCCGAGTCCGGTGAGCCCCGCGACGTTGGAGGCCAGGGTTTCCTCCACGTGAGCGCAGAGTACTTGTGGGTCCTTGGCGACGGCGGCGGCGATGTCGGCACTGGAGAGGCCGAGGCCGGCGAGAAAAGCGAGGACGGCTTCAGGATTGGTGGGGGACTTGAGGTGGGAGAGCTTGGTGGAGGCCCTGAGCGCCTTCGCTCGGGTGAGGCCACAGGGGTCGATGAGGTACTCCTCGACGACGAAGCTAGGGTTTGGAGAAACGGCGGGCGCGGCCGCGGAGAGGAAGCGGTGGAGTTGGGAGATGGGAGCGGCATAGGTAGAATAGAGGAGACATACAGCGATGTAGCTTCGGAGACGGAGCATGGCGCAGGCGAGGGCGTGGCGGCGCCGGCGGCGAGGGCAATTGGGAACGAGCGCCGCCGGTCAGTGCGACAGAGACTGTGCAGTGAACGAGACAACGCAAGGTTGTGCGGTGGGCCTTCAAACTTTGGCCCATTCCAACTTGCCATTTTGTTCGGCGAGCCTACCATATGGCAAGCCTTAAAAAAAGATATGGAAAGATCGGAAGCATGCATAGTGGCAAAGGAAAGGCATGTCGGAAGCCTTAAAGTTTCAGCAAAATCTGAAAAAATATTCTAGATGAAAATGATGATGATGATGATGTATTCTACCAACAAGAAAAATCTCAAGTCAAACACTTTGTATTTTAAGCCATATAAAAAAGACAAATTTGACAATTTTTGGAGATTCAAATTTGTGCAATGTTCACTACTTAAAATCTTCACTTTTGTATTTTTACACAGACTGTAATATAATATATTTTGAGTTGAAACTTTTGTCTTTTTACCACGCTCTCACGAAGATCCTCCAAAGGGAGCAGCGATATGGCCGATGAACCCTGGACTTGTGTGGGGGCGGATGATGCCGGGGCTAGAAGTAGGCAATGTGAAGGCGTGGGGGCATTGAGAGGATTGAAGGTTTTGCAGCTAGGTTTGAATTGTGGTTAAGGGTCAAGGGAATGGGCGAATGGTTGTTTGTATAAGGACCAAGGAATTAGGTTTTGGCCGCCCAATCAGACACGTGAAAAAAAATGTAGGTTTCTTATGTGGCCCACAACCAAAACGGCCTAGTGAAATGTGCATTTTCAGTGTGATCATTCCACATCGTCAAACCTCTATCATTAATCTTCAGTTGTGATGTGGCCTACATCATAGTTTGAACATTTCAAACATTTCTTGTTGCACGCATACACCATTTCTAATGTGTGACCCATGTCTGTAAGTGTGCGACGAATAACTCATATAAGTGTGTGGTCCATCGTGTCGTCGGAGGATGGGAATCCCTCATTGGGTACTCTTTCGAATGGAGGTTTTTGGGGGGATAGTGGCACTTCTACTGCAATTTGGATATTCATGGGGAATTTTCCCAAATATTTATACACCCGTTCACGCACAAATATTGTATAAGGCAAATATATTACTACCACATATCTTCTATCTTGCTGTGAATCCACTATGTAGTACTAAAAGTTGCATTGTTAGAATACTCATTGCGGTGTTTCTCTCTGTGCAACGAACTGCATGCTCTCAAGCGTGCTTATGAAGATGGATGAGGTTGACCGTAGCTCTCTCCCGGCTTGTACATAGGGCTAATAAATGTAGAAATTCACTTTGACTCCCGGGTGCATATGTTCCTGTTAATTTATTCAAAAATAAAATAAAATGAAAATACTTCGAAAAAATCTGAAAAAATAGGGCAATAACATATACATGTGTTCAACACTCGTGAATAATTTTGAAAGTAAATGACACTTCCTGTGACCTGTACAAAAAAGACAAATTCTGTGGCCGAAATGAGATTTAAAAATACATTTCTCAAAGCCCAGATTTTTAGTGATCCAGGTGCACGACGATGGTATGGCAGAGCGGGCAGGAGGCATCCGTCCGTGAACGCCAAGAGACACAACGCGCAGGCGCAGTCACGGGCGCCGGCATTCGTCCGCGCCGAGAGGGCAGCGACTTCATGGCCGTGCGGCGAGAAAACGCGGTACAAGTTGCCATAGCTGGTGAAGGACGCGAACGAGTCGTTCGCGATTTGCCCTTGCGGACGGTGCAGCCGGGAGAGCTCGCTACTTTCTCTGGCGAACGGCGCTTCGGCACGCGGCGTGGATACGTACGTACCCTTTCGCTCCATCGGATTGATTGTCTTAATATCTGAAAGATCGTCAGCACTAGCTAGCTAGCCGGAACAGCCAATACGTACGTGCAGCGCAGACCACGGCTTAACCAAACAGTATGTATGTACGTCAGTACGTACATGAATCGATTGGTCCCATTACTATGATTTTTTCTAATTTCCAAACAACAAACCAGATGCATCCATTGATCCTATTTATTTGATTTTGTTTGCACTAATTGCTTACTTCAATTTCCGAAGCGGTTGATTCTAAAATAGAGGGTAATTGAAAAATTAAATTTTCCCCAAGATGAGAAATGAATTTTTTTTAAGTGTAAGGTACGTGCTACAAAAGTTTGAAGAAACTCTTGCACCAATCTTAAACAAACAAAACAGAATAAATGGTGTGAGATAAGACAGAGAGACCCGAACGAGGTTATAGACTTTCTTTTTTGATAAAATCTATTGAACCTTAGGATCGCTTGCATGGAGAACCGGTACGGTGACGCCGTGGAAGCGCTTGGAGGAGGCTCGAGGTGGAGGATCGGGGTATATGCGCGTTGTAGAACTTTTCCAGCTAACGGTGCGGGATGCGGAATAGAGGAAGGGAAGTAGCTACGCGGGACGTGAAGTAGGGGAGGCGACGACCACACACTGGGGGCGGGGGATGCGGCGGCAGCACGCGAGGCAGAACATGGAGGCTGGCGGCATTTGCGCGTGAGGTGGGAGCAGGGAAGTCGTCGGCGGATGCATGCAAAATGGAGCATGAGTCCCGCGGTGGCCTTGCGTGATGTGGATATTGATGATTTTGTTACGGGATCATGGTGCAAAATCCACCATTGTCGACATCCCCTCGCTGTCACGAAGTTCTGGTCAAAACTAACATAGGCGGTACGTGGTCGTGGAGATTTTGCGATGAGCAGTCCACGGCCCTACACTCCTACGCTCATGCGGCGGCGTGATGTCGCTCCAGCTAACTGCAAGTGCTCCTCCTAATTCATTTCCCTCAGACGTAGCTTCGGCGAGCGCCACGTGAATTCCACGGGACTGAGGTCATATTCCACGACAAAAGCGATGAGGATGGCAACAACCCTTCATGTCTGTTGCCTGCTACGGACGCTCTTCCTCTTCCCTCTCTACAAGCACACCTTTATTGTTGGGCACCAGTTATGTTAGTTTTGTGTGAGTTTTGTATGCTCTATGATGCTTACATAAGCATCGTGCTCTTTGTAATGTAAAATTTCTGACAAATGCAAAAGTGTAAAAGAAATAATATATGTAGATCCTGGTATAGTCCTTCTACAGATTATCCCTTTAATTGTGAATACGTGTGTTGCACGTACATGACAACTAGTAATTTAAAACAACCGTATGTATGCTAGGTGTATATTTTCATGTAAAAAATAGTGCTAAATATTCAGAGAGTTTAGCAAGATTCCGCACCAAGCATTGAACGGTCATGCAGTCAATTTTAACCACATTTTTAAAACACCATAATAAATTCAAAAAATCCAAAAAAAATGTAAAATCTGCGCATTGTGCCATTATATGTGTCCTAGTTACCAAGAGTTTCGCAAGATTCAACCCCTAGCTAAGAATGGTCATGCCCGCCGTTTTGACGGCATTTTGAAATCGGCATAAAAAATTAAAAAAATGGAAAACCTTCGCATTGTGCCATTTTATTGTGTCATTTTATGTGACCTACTATCAAGGAAAAATAACAAACTTGGAATAAGCCAAATATTTTTAAAATATGTTCTCATAAATGAGCTACCTTGAACGAAGATTCATAACTTTCAAGCCAAATGATCAATGTTATGCCCACATTCATGGCATAGTTTGTTCAAATGATCTCATATTGTGCACAAGCGTGCATCTTGAAATAGCGAACAATGTTGCCGAAGAAAGTTTTCATTTTCTTTGCATAAAGAAATCATTTTTCATTTTCCGAGTGCAAAAAATGGTTTTTTTTTGTGAAGAACCAGCCAAATATTTGTTGCAAAATTGGACCACACCAAATTTCAAAAATATTAGACCACATTATATTAACAATTAACCAAATGGTTGCGTGTCATAACCTTTCCATCTACCTCTCATCAAATAGACAAATTTATGCCGAATCAGTTAGAATCAGGTCAAATTTGAACTACAGCTACTTCATAATTTGCTCATGATTTTTTCCAAAAATCATTTTTAGTTACACAAGGTGCTATTTCATCAAAGATAGAACTAAGAGTTTCGCAAGATTCCACCCCTAGCTAAGAACGGTCATGCCAACCGTTTTGACCGCATTTTGAAATCGGAATAAAAAATTCGAAATACATGATAAACATTTTTTAACCACACGACGAAGCGTTTTAAAACACCCTATGTTTGAAAACACTTCTACAAATTATAGGGAACATTCTTTTATAATGCTCCAAATCTGTTTAAACAATTCAGAAAATAAAAGAAAAAATTGACGAGAAAAAAAACATTACGTAACTATACGCAGCTTCGTGTTTTGTCCAGCGCTGTGCTAATCGCATACTTGTTAAAATGGTGAGATGTAGTTAAAAATCACAAATGCTTCGTTTGTCTAGTGGTAAGAGGTTGTGATACGACACGTAAGCGAAATAGCTGAGGTGGCCGCCCTGTCATTTAAAGGCATCATAAATTAGCAATTACGATGATTTAAATTGGTCGTAATCGGTTAAAAATAGGGGCGTAAACCGCCTGGCGCAGGTTATGACGGTTTCAGGATATATATTAGGTTGCGGTGCTGGTTCCACTCCCGCATGACAGATAATTTGTTCAGCATGTTGGCAGCCCCACATGTCAGTTCGGTTGGGTTGTCCTTGTGACAGGCGGGTCCCACACGTCAGCTGCTTCTCCCAGTCAGTTCGATCAACTGGTCAATGTGTGGGTCCCGCATGTCAGTAGTAGACACGTAACCGAAATAATGCATATGGATACGACACGTAGGCGAAATAGATGAGATGGCCGCCCTGTCATTTAAAGGCATCATAAATTAGAAGTTACGATGATTTAAATTGTTCGTAATTAGTTAAACATAGGGGCGTAAACCGCCTGGCCCAGGTTATGACGATTTTTGGATATATATTAGGTCGCTGTGCAGATTCCACTCGCACATGACAGATAATTTGTTCAGCATGTTAGCGGCCCATATGTCAGTTCGGTTGGATAGTCCTTGTGACAGGCAGGTCCCACACGTCAGCTGCTGCTCCTAGTCAGTTCGGTCAACCGGTCAATGTGTGGGTCCTGCATGTCAGTAGTAGACACGTAAGCGAAAGAATACACAAGGATACGACACGTAGGCAAAATAGCTGAGGTGGCCGCCCTGTCATTTAAAGGCATCATAAATTAGCAATTACGATGATTTAAATTGGTCGTAAGCGGTTAAAAATAGGAGCGTAAACCGCTTGGCCCAGGTTATGACGATATTTGGATATATATTAGGTCGCTGTGCAGGTTCCACTCCCGCATGACAGATAATTTGTTCAGTATGTTGGCGGCCCCACATGTCAGTTTGGTTCGGTAGTCCTTGTGACAGACGGGTCCCACACGTCAGCTGCTGCTCCGGGTTAGTTCGGTGAACTGGTCAATGTGTGGGTCCCGCATGTGAGTAGTAGACACGTAAGCGAAAGAATACACATGGATACGACACGTAGGCGAAATAGCTGAGGTGGCCGCCCTGTCATTTAAAGGCATCATAAATTAGCAATTACGATGATTTAAATCAGTTAAAAATAGGGGCGTAAACCGCCTGGCCCAGGTTATGACGATATCATCTTATGAGATTATGACCTTTTTGACTCAAATCGTCGTAATTTTGTACGGTTTTGACCCATCCGAACGGCTTATGACCATCTGGTGCGAAATCGTCATAAATTTATGACAAATTTGTCCACGGTCACTAGGAGAACGTCATATATCAACACCTTTCTTGTAGTGACCCCGCACCGCCCCCACCGCGCCACCCTACCCCGCACCACCCCCGCCGCGGTGTTTATTTATTTGTGGCTGATTTAGTTGTAGTTTACTTAGATGTAGTTGATTTAGGTGTAGTTGATTTAGATGTAGTCGATTTATTTGATTTAGTTGATTTACTTGTTGTTTGCTAATTAAAATGTAGTATTTTCTTATTTGTTAATTCCCGGTGTGAGCTCCACCACACCGTCGGACATGGCGCTGCTGTACCGTGGTATGAGGCAACAATACGTGGGGGGGTGGGGGGGCTGAGATCACCGTTGGTGGCCAGAAGTGTTGGCTTGGCACGTTCACAACCCTAGAGCTGGCGGCGCGCCTACGATGTCATGGCGGTCGAGCACTTTATCCGAGGGGTGACACTCAACTTCCCTGAGTTCGCCGATGTTGCATCTTTCCTCGTGCATGAAAATTTCAGGGTAGCCAACAAGGACGAGGAGAAGGAACTCCACGAAGTCGAGGCGCAGCTCTTCGACCCCTTGGTGGCGTGTCTCCTCCAGAAGGAGCCTAATCTCCTTGAGAAGCACCGCAAGATCTTAGAGTCGCGCAAGGAGGTGCAGCAGCAGGATGACTCTGATGATACCGGCGTAGACTGGGACGAGTTCGAGCACGAGGACAACGGGGGTGTTGAAGGAGCCCAACCCCGACGACTACGACTCGGATGAGTTCGACCTGTATTAGAGAACTAGTTTTCTTCATGTTTCTAGTTTAGAGATGTCGCTAGTATTAGAGATGTTAAAACTATTATCGTATCTAGCTAGTACTGTTAAATTATGCAATACACCTATATGTGTTTTCTTTATATTGCTAGTATTAGAGATGTTGCTAGTATTAGAGATATTGAAACTATGATCATAGCTAGCTAGTACTGTTAAATTTATCGTAGCTAGTACTGTTAAATTATGCAATGAACATATATGTGTTTTCTTCATGTTGCTAGTATTAGAGATGTTGCTACTATTAGAGGTGTTGAAACTATAATGTCTATTTAATTTGTCAACATGAATGCAGCAAATATGGATCACGTTTGCGCCAAGTGTGGCTATGGCGACGTCCTAAATCTGTGCTAACAGGTGGTTCACTACCCCGAGTTTACGTGCCTAAAGGGTAGCGACTTTAGTATCGAGCTTGCCGAAAACCTTCTATCTAGGACAGTATGTTTAAATTTAATCTGCTGTGGCTGAGTTGTTCATTGTCACGCCGAAGAAATGTCTAATTGTTGTTTTTTTATTTTGATCAGATCATCCCTTGCTTTGTAAGGCGTGAATTTCTGCAGAATCTCAACGTTGCCATCGATCAGCAGATCACATTTGATGCCGACCTGGTTATGTTAACAAAGGACCGGTCTTCACTGTTCTTGTCACCAACGAAGCAGACCAGACCATTTTCGGTTGCCCTAGTTGGAGAGAATTTTGCTGAAGCCTACTAGTTTGAAGCTAGAGAGAGAGTCTACATTTATCTTGATGAACCTGATCAGGAGATCAACGTGTTCTACAACGTACCCGACTTACCATAGTTATCTAGTTCACCATAGATCATGTTGAAGTTTTAAACTAAGACTTGTCGGTGTTTGCAATTGTTAGTACTAGGTGTTGAACATGTTATATTGTACTTAGTGTTACCGTTGAAATGTTAAACTTATCTGAGTTACAGTTAAACTAAAAAATGTTGTCGTGACAGCGTTTTCTGCTGCCGTGGCGGCCTTTCTTTGTGCCTGAAATTTACATTAGTGACGAGTCCCCATAGTGGCACGTCACTAGTGTGTATATTACTGGTGGCGTGCCATGCGGTATGCTACTAGTGTGTTTGTTACTAGTGGAGTGGGGATGGCATGCCACTAGTAACAAATACCAGTGGAGCCATATCAGTGGCGTGCCACCTCCGTGCCATTAGTACGCATTTTGGCAAGCCACTGATAGGCTTTTCTACAGTAGTGATGTGGCCTTTGAACTGAAAGTTCAAGCCACGTGGTGTGATAGAGGGGAAGCAACTGTCGCCTGGTGGAAGGAGCATCTGGAAACAGAAACATGCCATCCTCATGCTCATCCGTTGGCATGTCCCAGAAACGTGTTCAGAGCATAAGCATTGAATTAAGAGGCAAACTATAAATCGACGAGTTGCGCGGAGCGTGGAGTGGCAAGTCGAGTGAGTGAGTGTGCACATTGTTGCTCTCTTTTCTCATGCTACAGGGGTAGAACAGCTCAACTTATATGTTGGTGTTTCGCCTGGTCCATTAGCAATGTGGCACTAAACTCTGTACACATGCCATACAAGTCAAATGAGCTTTTAAGATTTCAAGATTTTACTGAGCTAAACCCTAAGATATTAGTGGGACTAAACACATTAAATCTAACACTCTTTTGGTTTTACTAGCAAACATACCCGTGCGTTGCAACGGAAGAAAAAATATTACACATCCCTAACCCAATAAACATGACTGAAAACTCCTAGTTCTAGATCTTTTGTTTTAACACTCCGCCCCACCTTTGTTGCCCTTTATCTTCTTGATCGCCATCGAAGATGGTGTTCGAGGTCTGCACTTGATGATAATGCGTGTGAATGTGATCAATGCCAAGGCGATGACAACACACATGTCATTGGAGCGCGCCAATGAGGAAACGTTTGAAACATATAAGATAGTCTCGTCGAGTTGGACGCGACTTCAATTAATAAACTGATATCTATCTTCCATTTTAGCTCTGAGGAAATTTGTTGAATTCTCAAATTAAAAAATAAACAACACATATGTCTGCATTAACATTAGGTGAAGCAAGTGATTTATATGCACATGATCAAGAATCCATCATTTGCACTTCTTTCATAGGCTAAAACAAAAGAACCACCAATCAATTTGTTAATTAGGAAAGGAAGCTTGGCCGCAAAAAAATGTAAGGCAGCTAGCTTATTTTCCATTGGAAGAAAGGCAGCTCGCTAAACGGTCGTACGTGAGTAGGTGCTCTTTTCCTCGCGCACTGCTGCGTGCTGCCCTGCACGCATAGGACACGGACACAACCCTTTTTCTTTTCTTTTGTGGACGGAGATAACCTTGTTTTTTTTAGGAACGGAGACAACTCTGCTAGTTTCACCTTGGCATGCGTTTGCTGCTAGTCGTTCGGGATCGGACTGGATGGATCTGTGACCGGTCTGGGATCCCCTACCTATCAGACCTATGCGATGATAACATCGCATCGCACACCCACCGCCGCCGGCGCCGTCCCGCCTTCTCCTTCCTCCTTCCTCTCAGCCATTGCTCCCCGCCACCACGTGCCGCCGGCCAGGCCGCCTACTCCCGCCTCCCGCGCTCGGCGCCGCTACCGCGCCGCCTCCGCGCCCCGACCTCCTCCAACCGACGCCCACCGCCGGTCCGCCGCCGCCCGACCTTCCCTCTAAACCCCCCACCGCCGGCCGAGTCTTCTCCGGCGCCGGCACGCCCACCTCAAAGATAAGTTTCCTTGCTCGCCTCCACCGCCTCCGCCGCGGCCAGCCGTGTCTCCGGCGGTTCCGGGTAGCTCCAGGCTCGTTGTCGCCGTCAGCCGCCGCGGCCAGCCGCGTCGCCCACCCGCCGCCGACTCGTCCGTTGCTCTCCCCTCCCCTCGCCGCGCCGCCTTTTCCCTCAGCTCCGGCAGCCACCGTCGCCTCCACTATGGGCCAGCCCATACCACGCGGGGGAGGGTGTGCGACGACTTCTTATCGTCGCACTGGTCGAGAAATAGGGATTGCCGTCTTTCTGGCACTCCGCATCTAGAAAACGTTTGGGCTGCTGGACTCGGGCCAACATGGCTTGATCACGCAGTTAGTGCGACGGCCGAAGTTAGTTTGGGCTGCCATCGGAAGTGGGAACGGCAGGCCCAGATAAAATAACCACGGCGCAACGCGCGCAATGCTGGGATGAAGTGATGAACTCGTGTTTTAGTACCACCTTGACTAATTACAGAGATGTTAGCATTGCGGGATGAGGTGACAAACGTTTTTTTGGCGTGCGAACCAAAAACGAAGCGCGACGTACCAAACCAAAACCAAGGAAGGCTTAATGCCTTTATTATTAGGTAAAGATTATACTCCTTCCATCCCATTTTAGAGGGCGCTAAATGCATGGTTAAAGTTAAGCTCAAATTTTGAGGGATCTTACATAAGAGAGACTCGGCATAGAGGACACGTGGCAGCCACCTGTAGAATCTGGCAATGTTGGTGGTGGATTTGCCGAGTGTAAAACTCAGCATACATGGCCAAGACACTCGGAATATGGGGCAAACCCGGACCTGTGCCATTGAGTTTGCCGAGTGTCATATAAGGAACTTTCGGCAAATCCTGGAGCACCCGGGCGCAACACGTGTCCATTTGTTTGCCGAGAGCCAGGGGCGTGATACTTGGCAAACGTATGGACACGTGACGCGCTTGTGTGCTCCAGGGTTTGCCGAGTGTCCCTATATGACACTGGGCAAACATAAGCGCCACGTGGCACCACCGTCTTCGTCACTTCGGTTATTTCGCCGAGAATCCGATTTGACACTCAACAAAGTGTTTGTCGAGTGCCCGACAGGAAGTACTCGGCAAACACCCGTTCGCCGTTCTAGTGTCAGCCGTTGGCCATATGCCAAGTGGGACACTCGGCAAAGGCTTTGACGAGTGCAAACAGGGCTTTGCCGAGTGCCAAGGGATACGGCCCGAAAACTATAGTGACGTGCTCCCTGGTGAAAAAAAGATTTTGCAGATGTCAAAATGTTTCTTAAAAAATACACAAGTACAAGTCCATGTTCTTTGTGTGCGCTTAAAATTTCATGAATATGATTGCATTATAAGTTATTCTAGTTCTTAATTCCGGTATTCTGGTTGATATTAGTAAATCCTTGCCTTTTCATCTTGCTTTGCCTAGAGCCAATTGGGACAAATATTGTGAACCTTGCAAACCATCTGTTATTGAAAAAACTTATGCCAATGAGGTTGCTGTTAATGCTATTTCTACATTTGATCCCCCTAAATGTGTTGAGAAACTTCCATGCCACCATGGGCAAACACACACACACACAAGAAGCAAAGGCAGCGGTTATTACGTGCCCGGCCCGCTGCCACTGCAACATCTCGTTGCTCCATGGGAATTGCCCAACGGCCGCGTCCTCGTTGACGGCGACCCATCCTGGTTACCGCGAGCGTGCTGGCCACGACCACCACGGCCGAGTCGGCCACCACGGGTACTGGGGTGCAAAATTTATTGGGTCAGTTAACCCGTGTAATTTCTTATAAGATTTTGAAACAAAGAATATGAAATTTGGAGCCAAGCCTACGTGAACCGGACTCAAAATTGACTTTTCCTCAGGATCTTGGGAAAAATAAACATTATAATACTCACTAAACTATCTCTCACTATGTGTGTCTCTCTCATGAACCGACACTCCCCAGATATGTACAAAATCAGTGAGTACCGTGGGCAACTAGCCGCCAAGCTTACAGGTGCCAATTAGCTTACCGTTGATTTTTCTCTCAGTGGTGTTCGCTTCCGCACGTCCATGTACGCGGACGACGTTGTTCTGTTCCTCGCTCCAGAGCAGCAGGAGTTGTGCCTTGTCCGGGAGGCGTTGGAGTGCTTTGGAGGTGCCTCCGGCCTACGTACAAACCTTGGCAAATGCTCCATGTCCCCTATTAGATGTGGGGACGATCATCTGGCTGTGGCGGCGCAACACTTCCCTTGTGCAATCAAGGAGTTCCCTTGCACATACCTAGGGTTGCCACTCTCCTACAAGCGGTTACCGAAAGCATGCCTGCAGCCGGTCCTGGATAAGATATGCAAGCGGCTCTCTCCCTTGATTGCTACCTTCTACACGCCGGCAGGGCGGTTAGTTCTCATCAAGTCGGTGATCACTTCCATCCCTGTCTATCTCTCCATTGCGATTGAGATGCCTCCGTGGCTACTCTTGGCCATAGAGAAGAGGATCAGAGCTTTTTTCTGGAAGGGATCGGAGGCAGTTAAAGGCGGGCAGTGCCTTGTAGCTTGGGAACAGGTCTGTAGTCCGGTGGAGTTCGGAGGCTTGGGAATTTTGAACCTTCGGCTGCTCGGTTTTGCCTTGCGGGTGCGTTGGTTGTGGTTGCAAAAGAAGAGAATCGGTTGCTGGACTGGTTTGCCTCTCACCGTCGAGCCTGAGGTGCAGGCTATGTTTGATTCCTCAATCCGGGTTGTGGTGGGAGATGGGCAGATGGTCCTGTTCTGGACAGATGCGTGGCTCAACTCCACGACAATCTGCACCTCCAAGCCGGCCCTCTTTGCTGCGGTGAGCTCGCTGGGACGGAAGTCCACGACAGTGGCTGAAGCCCTAGTTGATCGGCGCTGGATCCGGGACGTCACAGGGATCCTCACGGTCCCCATGTTGGCTCAGTTTTTGGAGCTGCTGGATGAGGTCCAACAGGTCGTGCTCAGCCCTGGAGTGCCTGACCGTGTGGAGTGGAAGTGGACACCGACGGCGCAGTACTCGGCGAGCTCGGCTTATAGGGCTTTCTTCGCCGGGCTGGTGCTGTTCCCCTGCGGCAAGGCCATTTGGAAGACGTGGGCGTTGGCAAAGTGCAAAATACACATCTGGTTAGCCATGCAGAGGCGCATCTGGACGGCAGACCGGATGAGGAGACGAGGCATGAACTCACATACGGTATGCCCTCTTTGCGATCAGGTGCCGGAGACGGCAGACCACATCGCAGTAGGATGCGTCTTCGCACGGCAGACTTGGCACGGTGTCCTCAGCAGATGTGGCCTCGAGGCTGCTACCCCGGGCCAGGACAGTAAGCTGATTGAGTGGTGGCCGGAGGAGCGCCAACGCCTCCATGGCATGACAAGGAAGGTCTTCCACTCCCTGGTTCTACTCACGGTGTGGATGCTCTGGAAGGAGCGCAACGCGCGTGTCTTCGAGCACAAGCATGCCACTGTTGCTACAGTCTGCCAGCTCATCAATGGCAAGGTCGAACTCTGGAAGCTTTCAGGGGCGGTTGGACTGGGCCACATTTGGAGATAGGTTGTTAGGAGGTCGGATGGGCGCTGTGTGTTTTTGCTGCGGCGAGTTTTAGCCCGGCTTGTAATCTCGGAGTTGTATCCGCACCTTGCTCGGTGCCGGAATCGCTGTAACCCAGACTCTTTGTCTGCTCTCTCTCTTCTATCTAAGTCGACACACAAGCTTTTGCGTGTTCGCAAAAAAACTGACTTTTCCTCGGGCTCTTGGGAAAAATAAACATTATAATACTCACTAAACTATCTCTCGCTCTCACTCTGTGTGTCTCCTGGTACCCTACGAACCCATATCAGATGACGCACATATACGTACAAAAGTTTGAAGTACTGTGGGCAACTAGCTGCCAAGCTTCAATCACGCATGTGTCTGGACGGCTCATAGGATCACCACGTGGCTGCTGGTGACCGGCTTACCGGTGGGTCCATTCGGCGACCAATGGAGAGTAGACAATAGGTCGTTATGGTCACACGTATAGATGTAGCAGTGTACGGTACAGGAACGAACACCACGGGACAATATCACCAGGGTCGTCGTCGTGATGGTTACACTCGAAGGCAGTATCGCTGAGAGGATTCGCCCTCAACATACACAAGTACATGTCCCTGTTCTTTGTGTGCGCTTAAAATTTCATGAAAATAAAACAAGCTTTGGGCTCTCTGTTAAAAAACAAGTTTCAGCACTGATTTTTTTAGGGCACAGGACTTGTGTTTTCCCATGAAAGTTTAGACGCACACCAAAGACTGACGTTGCACCATACGAATACTAGAAAGATCCTACAAATCATTAAATGAAAGAGGCTAAAATGAAATAATTTAACATACCCTTGGTTCCAAGATATAATGGCGTGTAAGTTGGTGACGTGACGCCGGCCACCAACCGGAATGAAACTAGCAAGATTTTTCCCTTTGTGGGGAGCAACAATAATGCAGCTGCAGCAGACTGAGACAAGCCAATGTAGCCAAGATAGAGAGAGAAGAGAAATCAACGGAGCTCAGCACATGCTGGCTGCCACGCAAGACTAGGCTCCCAAAAGAACTTCAAAATCGGGACCTTTCCAGTAGATCGATAGCTACAAGGATGATAGCTACGTGAACGACCGAGGTTTGTGGGTTGGTGAGGAGGATGGAGCCTACATAGATGCATGATAGCTCTGGGAATGACGGAGGTTATGTCATGTGGTTCTACTTGTTGTGTATTCGATGTATTCTGCTTGTTAATGATTTGGCCCCATGACCTTGCATCGATTGTGCGGATCCAAAACTTGAACCAAATCTAACTCTATTCCTTAACGCCATCCTCTACGGTGTTGAGCTTGGCTATATCAGTGCCATGCACCTCGGCGTTAAATAACCCTAACGATTTGACGAGTGAAACGAAGATTGATACCTCAACACCTTTTTTTTCTGCGTAGGAACAAACCAGGCAATAAGCGTCTTCCTGCGCCTGAGTCCCTCCCCTGCAGGACCCTTTGCTGCTTCCCTCCCCTGCCGGAAGCTAGCTAGACGCCGGTGCCCTTCTTCCAGCGCCGCCGCGCACCAACTCAACCGCTCTCGCGCGCCACCATACTGACCGCAATACACAACTCCTCTTCCGTTGGATAGGGCCAGGTCCAGCCATGCGAGGTGTTGTGGCACCGCCTTGCTCATCACCGGTGTGGAGCCGGTGGTCGTCGCGGTCGAGGCTCCCGCTGCTCTAACTTCCGACAGGACTCGTTTTGCCCGTCACTGCGAAACCGCTCTGGTGGGTGAAACAGTACTGTCAATCTATCTATCTATCTATCTATTATATACTAAAAGCAATATATGGATGTCTAAAATAGAGCCACCATATTAAGACACATCACCTAAATTATTGTGAGAGTTTGATCTAAAATTTACGGCTAAGATTTAACAAAAAAATGTTAGTCACGTAGGCTGTTTGACACGACTAATGTTGAGAAAATAACGTGGCAGACCTGGACTCACTTAATTAAGCAATCAGCCCGTTAATCCATTCAACCGTACGAGGCGTGGACTCACATAGTTAAGCAATCAGCGTTTAATTCCCTAAACACAAATCGTTAATTCATACAACCGTACGAATAGCTGCATCCCTAAAATCTATACTACTTATTTCAAAAAAAAATCAATACAACTATTAAAAGAGCAAATTTGTGTTGATATATTAAATTTGACCCTTTCAATATTTGATCAACGGTCCTGATTGATCCAATGTTTGACAACTCAACACATCTTTTCGTTTCGTGATAATTACGGGATTTGCCACCGCGAAAAGAATAAACCCCATACGGGTTCGATTATTTTAGTCGCTCCGTTGAGCTTCGGATCGGGCCTGGAAGGGGTAGAAGAAGAAGAGGAGGTCGTCTAGGCTGGGCCATACACGGCGCGCGGGAAGCAAAGGGGAGGAGGCAACAGGGTCCGGGTGCACGACGATGGTATGGCAGAGCGGGCAGGAGGCATCCGTCCGTGAACGCCAAGAGACACAACGCGTAGGCGCAGTCACGGGCGCCGGCATTCGTCCGCGCCGAGAGGGCAGCGACTTCATGGCCGCGTATCCAAGCCGTGCGGCGAGAAACAAGTCGTTCGCGATTTGCCCTTGCGGACGGTGCAGCCGGGAGAGCTCGCTACTTTCTCTGGCGAACGGCGCTTCGGCACGCGGCGTGGATCACTAGTAGAAAAGAGGTAATAGAGCCGGACCTTTAGTCACGGTTCCTTTCCGAACCGCGACTAGAGGGCTCCGGCTCCGACATCTCCAACGGCTAGGACAGGTGCCCGGTTGGTGCGGGACCTTTAGTCGCGGTTCCAGCCACGAACCGCGACTAAAGGTCCTCCGCCTGCGGCTTTAGCGGCCGGGGGCCGCGTGGGGCCCGCGCGAGGACCTTTAGTCGCGGTTCGTGGCTGGAACCGGGACTGCAGGTCCTTCAACTATATCTTCCACCCCGAGCCAGCCATGGCCATTTTGAGCTCGAGTTTCATCTCCATTTTCTCTCCACCGAGCTCGATTTCTTCCACGATTTTTTGCCCCATTTGTTAAGATTGACGGCGGTGCATCTATCCAAGGGTTAGCAACTGCAAACTCTCTCTTCCGGCGCCCGTTTCGTTAGTTGTTTAGCTTATTTAGCTCATTTTATATTTCTAGTGCTAGGTAGGTGTTTGATGAAATGCCTAAGTTAGCTCATTTTGCTTATTTAGCTCAATTTTGTTTATTCAGTTTGAGCTTAAACTAAATTATGTTTTTGTATTTCAGTGTCACAACATTCACGTCCTCACCGTCGTCGATAGACCGCGCCGTCTTGTCACCGACACCACCTAGGTGAGCCTTCTTTTTTATTTAAAAAAAATCTTTGTTGTATGATTTTGTTCCATAATTATTTGTTTTTTTGTATAAGTTGTATAATTGTTTTATATATATATATAGTGCCATGGTTTTCACAAATACCCCCACCGGCTCTCGTCCGTTCTATTATTCGGATGTGGTATGACTGTTAATAACTATATATTTGTTTCGTTTCGTGTTTATGACAATCATGCCGACCAACTTTGACATAAATATATATTTGTCTAGGAGGTAGTTGAACCGGAAATTCCAATGGACCCTATTGTTGAATTTTTTGTGAAAGAAAACGATGATTTGAAAGCTAAATTAAAAATAAGTGAAGATCTCCGCCAAGAAGAGAAGAGGAAATTGGAGGTCAAGCTTGCCAACATCATCGATGAACACCAGTTCAAGCTTGCCGACGTCGTCGATACTTACGAGATCAAGTTGGATGGGATGCGCTCGAAGCTTGCCGACGTCGTTGATGCTTACGAGATCAAGTTGGATGCGATGCGCTTGAAGCTTAAAAAAATTAGAAGTTATGCCATTAGTCAAGAGGCTTGGTATCATTATGCTGTTGGTTCAATAATGACCTTAGTTGCGATTATGTTCGCATTTGTTGTTGGATTTAAATTCTTTAGATAGTTCTATGTTAGTTTAAATTAATGAATATTTAATGCTACAATGTATTACATTTGTCGCCACTCTACTTTGCTTGAAGAACTTGTAAGAATTATTATGGTCACTTATCTATTCATTACTGGCATGCATAATGCAGATGAGACGTCAATGGATGTACGGTGCCCGAGTTTCTGACGATTTCCTTAAGGGCATGCATGAATTTCTCACTGTGGCCGAGATAAGCAAGCGAAAAAATGGTTTTATGTGTTGTCCATGCAGTCTCTGTGAGAATAAGAAGGATTACCCTTCCTCAGCCAAGCTTCACCAACACCTGTTGCAAAATGGTTTCATGCGTGGTTATTATTGTTGGACCAAGCACGGAGAAACAGGGGTTATAATGGAAGAGAATGAAGAAGAAGAGGATAATGACAACTATCCTATGTTCGATGAACACGTGGTACTTCAATGGGGGAAGACGAAGTTGAAGAGGATGAAAAAAAAGATGAGCCTGACGATGATCTTCGTCAGGCCATTCATGATGCACAAATGGACTGTGGAAGTGAAAACGAGAGGTTGAAGTTGGAGCGCATGTTAGCCGATCACACCAAATTGTTGTACCCAACTTGTACAGATGGCCAGAAAAAGCTCGGTACCATACTGGAAATGCTACAATGGAAGGCAGAGAGTGGTACTACCGACAAGCACTTTGAAAGTTTGCTGAAAATAATTAAGAAGATGCTTCCAAATGAAAACGAATTGCCCTCTAGTACGTACGAAGCAAAGAAGGTTGTCTGCCCTCTAGGATTAGAGGTGCAGAAGATACATGCATGCATTAATGACTGCATCCTCTACCGCGGCAAGCACGAAAATTTAAATGCTTGTCCTGTATGCGGTGCATTGCGGTTTAAGATTGGGCGAGATGACCCAGGTGAAGTTGAGGGCGAGCAAGGTTGTCCAAGGAAGAGGATTCCTGCCAAGGTGATGTGGTATGCTCCTATAATACCACGTCTGAAACGTTTGTTCCAAAACAAAGAGCATGCCAAGTTGTTGCGCTGGCACAAAGAAGAACGTAAAAAAGACTGATGATGAGACACCCCGCTGATGGGTCCCAGTGGAGAAAAATCGACAGAGAGTTCCCGAAATTTTCGGATGACGCTAGGAACTTAAGATTTGGTCTAAGTACAGATGGATTTAATCCATTTGGAGAGCAGAGCTCCAGTCATAGCACTTGGCCTGTGACTCTATGTATATATAACCTTCCTCCCTGGTTGTGCATGAAGCGGAAGTTCATTATGATGCCAGTGCTCATCCAAGGCCCGAAGCAACCTGGCAACGACATTGACGTGTATCTGAGGCCATTGGTGGAAGAACTTTTACAGTTGTGGACTGATGAAGGTGTGCGTGTGTGGGATGAGCACGGACAAACGGAATTTGACCTACGAGCGCTCTTGTTTGTAACCATCAATGATTGGCCTGCTCTTAGTAACATTTCAGGACAGTCAAACAAGGGATACAATGCATGTACGCATTGTTTAGGTGAGACTCAAGGTAAACATATAGGTAACAAGATTGTGTACCTGGGCCATCGTCGATGGCTTGTACCGAGGCATCCAGTAAGAAAGGAAGGCCAACATTACAAAGGTGAGGAAGATATTCGGCGGAAGCCTACTCGACCTTCTAGTTCTGTTATACATGATATGGTCAAGGATTTAAAAGTAATATTTGGGAAGGGTGCTGGAGCACTATCTGTTCCGAATGACGCTCAGAACCACGTTCCCATGTGGAAGAAGAAATCTATATTTTGGGAGCTGCCCTATTGGATAATGCTAGAGGTTCACTCTGCAATCGACGTGATGCACGTGACAAAAAATCTTTGCTTGAACCTGCTTAACTTGTTGGGCGTGTATGGAAAGTCAAAAGATACACCGGAAGCAAGACAGGCCCATCGACGTATGCATTCACGAGACGACGATCATTCTGATAATCATCAAGGTCCTGCGAGCTACGCTCTTACGAAAGAAGAGAAGAAAATATTTTTTGAATGTCTTCGCAGTATGAAGGTTCCATCTGGCTTCTCGTCGAATATAAAGGGAATAATAAACATGGCAGAGCAAAAATTCCAGAACCTGAAGTCTCATGACTGTCACGTGATTATGACACAATTACTTCCGGTTGCATTGAGGGGACTTCTACCAGAAAATGTTCGAGTACCCATTGTGAAGCTATGTGCATTCCTGAATGCAATTTCTCAGAAGGTTATCAATCCACTTACTCTAAAAGATATAGAGAATGATGTGGTCCAATGTCTTGTCAGCTTCGAGTTGGTGTTCCCACCAACCTTCTTCAATATTATGACGCACCTTCTAGTTCACCTGGTGGAAGAGATACGTGTTCTCGGTCCTGTATTTCTACACAACATGTTCCCCTTTGAGAGGTTTATGGGAGTCTTAAAGAAATACGTTCATAACCGTGCTAGGCCAGAAGGAAGCATCTCCAAGGGTTATGGAACTGAGGAGGTCATTGAGTTTTGTGTTGACTTTATTCCTGATCTTAAGCCGATTGGTGTTCCTCAATCGCGTCATGAGGGGAGACTGCGTGGAAAAGGCACGCTAGGAAAGAAAGCAATCATATGTGAAGACGTGGATTCTTTCACTCGAGCACACTACACAGTTCTGCATAATTCCATCTTGGTGGCTCCGTATATCGAGCAACACAAGAATTATTTACGCTCCCAATACCCAGAAGATGAGATTGATGGAGTACACTTCAAGACTTTTGGCGGTTGGTTACAGAAACTTCTGATGAATGTCACCACAAATGAACTACAGCTATACTATTTGGCCAAGTCACCATCTTCGACTATATTGACTTTTCAAGGGTACGAGATAAATGGAAATACATTTTACACGGCCGACCAAGATAAAAAGAGCACCAACCAAAACAGTGGTGTTCGCTTTGATGCAATAGATGGCTGCAGTGGGGAAAAGGTAACATATTATGGTTACATAGAGGAGATATGGGAACTGGACTATGGACCTTCATTTAAGATTCCTTTGTTCAAGTGCAAATGGTTCAACCTAGATGGCGGTGTAGCCGTAGACACACGGTACGGAATGACTACAGTGGATTTCAAGAATCTTCATTACGAGAACGAACCATTCATTCTAGCCAGTGAAGTGGCTCAGGTTTTCTATGTGAAGGACATGTCTACCCTACCAAAAAAAAGAAAAGATAAGCAAGCGAATACATCATACGATGAGCCAAAGCGCCACATAGTTCTTTCAGGTAAAAGAAACATCGTGGGAGTGGAGGACCACACAGACATGTCAGAAGATTACAATAAGTTTCATGAAATTCCGCCCTTCAAAGTGAAAATTGACCCAACCATCACGTTAAATGAAGAAGTTTGTCCATGGCTACGGTGCAATAAGAAGAAAGGGACACACACGAAGAACAAGTGAACACTAGCTAGGTAGGGATGTTGTTGGTGATGTGTAATAATTAATATGTATTAAACCTTTTATGTAACCGTGCGACATTTCTGTGCCGTGGTCCTTTTTTCTATTTGTTTTTCTTCTTTACTCTTATTGTGGACTGTTTATTGGTATTAGTTAAGAGTGTGTTCGTAAGTTGTGTGAACCAAGATACAACTCCGATGTGCGATCAACCGTCTTATGCGGAGACGATTTAACATAGAACTAGAGATCTACGTTACAACTTCACTAGTTCTAAATACTTTTATGAAACTGTGTAATAATGTATACATCACGAATAATATCACTAACTTTTGCCGCTGCTTGGATCGGACCGAGGGGCATGGCTACCACTTCCACCACCACCACCACTCCCACCTCCTCGGCAATTCATCATTGCGTCACCCTAATCCAGTGGCTGGATTCAACCTACCTGAGTGCTTGTGTTTCCAACAGCGTCGTTGTGTTGTCATTGTTCACCGTCCTACAGGAGGTGGCTCCAATGGCTGGCCGGTGAACAAGGACGAACACAATAATGCCAGGGAACATGCCAGCAGGTAGGCTAAATCCAGCCATTGGATTCGGTGGCGAAGGTAGACGCTCGTTGTGTGCCGTTCGCTGCAGGGACGCCGCTATTTATAGGCGATTAGAAAGTGTACCTGTGGATGAGGTGGGAGTGGTGGTGGTGGTGGGAGTGCTGATCCAACAGCTCACAAGCCCTCAAAAGAAACACACCTCTGATCCAACGGCTCAGAAGCGTTTGAAAGAAACACACGATCCGTGTGATTCTTTAGTCCCGGTTGGTGTTACCAACCGGGACTAGTTCTAAAAATCCAACGGCTCACAAGCCCTCAAAAGAAACACACCCCTGATCCAACGGCTCACAAGCGTTTGAAAGAAACACACGATTCGTGTGCTTCTTTAATTCCGGTTGGTGTTACCAACCGGGACTAAAGGCGGGCTTCACGGAAACTACCATCTGAAGGAAAGCTCGACATGTTCGAGTCATTTTGTTGTTGAGGTCTAAAACAAAACAGGAAAAGAAACTAGAAACAAAAACAATTAAAAAAGAACTTAAATCAAAGTATATAAAAGAAAACAAATACAACAAAATAAAACGGAAACAACAAAAAAAATAGAAAGAAACACACCCTGATCAAAAACCAGTTTGGCACCTTTAAATCAAATCAGTAACACCTTTAAAACATTCAAAACAGAAAAAGAAAACAGAAACAACAAAAAAAAATAGAAAAAGCCCAACTAGTCGCGGTTGCAGCCACCAACCGCGACTACAGGTCCCCCTGGGCTTGGCGCCAGAATTTTGGCGGCCCAGGTCGACCTCTAGTCGCGGTTGCTGGCTGCAACCGTGACTAAAGGGTCTTTAGTCGCGGTTGCAGCCAGCAACCGCGACTAGAGGTCGATTCCGCGCCGTTTAGTGGGGGACTCTGCGAAAAATTTCGCAAAGTCCCCCCAAATCGAAGACGCGCCTCCGGGCTCCCACGACGCGACAATGCCGGCGAAGCCCTGCTCCACCGCGCCGTGGTGCCCATCTCCGGCCAGCCACGCGCCGTGTGGTGCCCCTCCAGCCGCCGCACCGTGTGGTGCCCTCCAGCCCCCACGCCGCGCGCCCCTCCCCTGCCTCGCTGTGGTGCCCATCTCCGCCGCGCCGTGGTGCCCCTCCCCTGCCTCGTCGTGTGGTGCGCGCCCATCTTCGGCGCCGCGCCGTGGTGCCCCCTCCAGCCGCCGCGCCGGTGCCCATCTCCGCCGCGCCGTGGTGCCCCTCCAGCCGCCGCGCCGTGTCCATCTCCAGCCGCCTCCCCTGCCCGAGCCCCATCTCCTCAGGTTTGTTTTCCTTATTCATTTTTGTTTTCATTTTTAGGTTATTAGCTAGTGTTAGCAAATATAGTGTTAGCAATTTAGTGTTACCAATTTAGGTTGTTAGCAAATTTAGTGTTAGCAATTTAGGTTGTTAGCAATTTAGGTTGTTAGCAAATTTAGTGTTAGCAATTTAGGTTGTTAGCGAATTTAAAATTTAGGTTGTTAGCAAATTTAGTGTTAGCAATTTAGGTTGTTAGCAATTTAGGTTGTTAGCATGAAAGAGTGACTTAATTGTGCTCTGAAAATTTTGAATTTGGGTTCTGTGTTGGCAATGTTTGAATGAGTTCAGATTTAAAGTTGTAGTATTACCTTATGTATATTCAGTGTGGTCTTCATTTGTAAAAGGTAGCTGAAAACAGTGACATAATTGAGCTATGGATGCAAATTTAACAATGTGTTATCACTGCCCATCATTTCGAATGTGTTAGCAAATTTAACAATGTGTTAGCAAATTATAGATGCAAATTTATAAATGCAAATTTATACATGCAAATTTATGCAAATTTTATTGAGTGTAGGAACATTGAGCTATGGAGCCTGGCTATGTGCGAGACAAGGAGAATGAAGACATATTAATGCAGAGTATTTTTGAGCATCGCGATAAAGATGCTGCCGGTGGAGAAGGCGCCGGTGCCGGTGTAGATCTTGATTTTGAGGAATTTGCCTCACAATTTCTGATGGACTCTGGTGAGGGTCTTTTAGATGAAGAAGAAATAACACCCTCCACCTCGAACACCCTCCACCTCGAGGTATATATGAATTCTATATTTTGTTGATCACAAAATGCATTAACTGATTTGTATTGCACTTAGTAACGCATTATATTTCTTACTTTAGGCCTCCACCTCGAATAAAAAGGCTAAGAATCAAGCTCCTCGAGGCCGCACGAAAAGAATGACGAGCAAAGATGCAAAGTTACCGATCTATGAAATTGATGAAGAGGGCGATCCGGTGGAACCCCCAGAGAACCGCAAAAAATATATAGGTCAAGCTGGAGTTATTGTTAGGGACTCGGTCCCGATCTCCATACCAGAATGGAATAAGCCGGCGGGCGTTGCCGAGGATGACCCCTGCTATGTCCACAAGCATTTGAAAGATTTCTGCTTTGACACACTCTTGGAGCATTTTAACCTCCCGGATGATATTGAACCCACCATGAAGTTGAAACTCAAGCAGTGGACTCTCTCCAAGATGGCCGAAGCATTTCGGAAATATAAGCAAACATTATGGGCAAAATATGCAATAGTTGATCCAGATTTCAGTGAAGAAAAACTAGTGAAGATAAGAGATCACTGGGAAGAGTTTAAGGCGTATAAGAAATCGGATGCGGCTGTGGTCCGATCGAACATAAATAAGGCAAATGCCGCGAATAAGGTTCACCACCATATATAACTTGGGGACAGGTGGCTATAGGTCAGCCATTCCTAAGTGGCTAGCCTTAGAAGATAAAATCTTTGCTAAAGATATCACTCCACAGACATACTACTGGCCCGAAAGGTCCAAATTCTGGTTGTTCGTGCATGGCGCAACGTTGGACGAGGAAACAGGGTATATTGTCCCGAAGGTTGAAAAATTCAAGAAAAAAGTAGAAGAAATCGTCCCGAAGATTGAAAAGGTAATAGAGGAAGTTAAACGGGGTGTGTGGAAATCCTATAGAGAGGACGACGAGCTGACACGGGCCCTAGGGAATCCTGAACATTGGGGACGTTTACGAGGCATGCCCGGCGGTGTCACCTTAAGAAAGCGTATCCGCAACACGCTGACACTTATAGAAGCCGTGCAAGAAAGAAGAAGAAGGGTGAAGAGCGGCTAACGGAATTGGAACTCAAGGTGCAGGAACTCATGGAGTCAATTAATAGTCAGACAGGGCCGTCTCAGCAGCAGCAACTCATGGATGCTCGATCTCAGCTTCGAAGCAGCGTGGGTTCCACGCAAATAGATGTCGATGCTCACTACCCGTGGATGATGTCACGGAGAAGACACCATGTGAGCTACATGCACCTGTGGTTAACATATCCACGAAGGTGGCGGACGGCTATGCTTTACCGAGTGACGCCGAAGCAAGCTACCATAATGGTGACATTGCTCCTGGCTATGCTGTTGTCGGGGTGGATGAAATTGCGCCGGGATTTGAATCATTGGCTCTTGAGATTTCTGGAGGTGACGGTGAGGAGACATTGTACGATGTCAAGGGTGGTTTCATCCAGTGGAACAAGAAATACATCAAGTTCTCAAAGCCACCGACTCAGAAAAGCCCATCCTGCCCGGGTATCGATGAGACACATCCATCTCCGGCACCGCGTGACAGGGACCCCCCACCGGAAATTGATGTAGAGGACCATCTCAGTCAGCACAGTCCATCTCCATCTCTGCCACCGCGTGAGGAAGTGTCCGTAGCGCTTCTCCGGAGAAAGCGCGCGTCTTCCCCGGTCAGGAGGCGAACTAAAAGGGCCACATCGCCTGATCCGAGGTTACCTTGGCAGAAGACTCTCGAGCAAAACGAAGCAGCCGTGGCGGAGTATAATAAAGCATTGTTCGCACCAAAAGTGCCGCCGCCAAAATTTACCGCCGGCTATACTGCACAGGCTTGTAATCGAGTCATCGACAACTTATATGACCCTCCAGAGAAGCCGCCATCTGACTATGACCGTTATATTCATAAGTCATATGACGCGGTGACGGAGGTGGAGGCGCTGAAAAAAGGTGAACAAGACGCAGAGTCAGTCCCGCCGCCGGCGGCAAAAGATAAACAAGCAGCACCATCGGACCCGCCGCCGAAGGAAGCTACAAAAGCAGCACCATCGGTCCCACCGCTGCCGAAGATAGGTAAACAAGTTCCCCAGCTCGGTGAACAACCCGTACGTTCTGTCCCCCCGCTAATTGTCCCGCCGCCGACGAACAAAGATAGTCGAGTTTCCCAGCGCGGAAAACAACTAGTACAATCTAACCCTAAAGCGCCGATGGTGTTTGACTTAGAGGAAATCCGTCGTCTTGCCGCCGAAGCGCAAGTTCCTATAGACGAATATGCTTCGAGATTGAACTTTGAGACTGCACCAACAGCTCCACCAGTAAGAGAATTTGTTATGGGGGAAGCTTTGGTGAAATGCAAGTTACCAACAAAAATGCGTGCTCTCCATTTTTGGTACTTGAAAGCCGCAAAGAAAGGGACAGCTTCTGTCGTTCTGAAATGTAGGAAAGACGATGAGCACTTCTTAGAAGACTACAACCACATTGTTCGGTTTAGCGAACTTTTTCAGCTATACAATCTGCAGGCACTCGACAAATCTATCATGAGTTCCTATTGCCTGTAAGTGATTTATTTAAGTCTTTACCTAGTCTCGTTCATTGTTTGTAATTATTCTCACCTTAATCTTTTGTGTGCTATATTATGCAGATTGAAGATGCTCGAGCTCAAAAAGATGAACCAGCATGACATTGGGTTCATTGACCCGGAAAAATATAACGAAGCAACCATAATAGATCCCTTGTATAACAAGAACACACCGGATGATTTGCTAAGGGTGTTCAAGCGATACCGCGACAAAAGAACTATATATTGGCCTTACCACTTCGGGTAAATTTTAGTGTCTTGTACACATTCTAATTTGCTCACCCGATGTTAAGTTTAACTGATGAGTTATGCATGACTGTGCGCAGCTACCACTGGATTCTTCTTGTCATTGAACATCGCAAAGGACTTATTCATTCACTTGACTCATTGAGGTATCATCCTGACAAATACAGGAGTTGTTTCGACTTCCTAGCAAGGTACATTCATTTCTTACCGCCTCTGTCATTCATATCTTCATGTCAAGTCATTAACGAATAAATCATTTGTGAATGTTCTTTGTCGGGCAGCGTTTGGAAAAGGTTTGTCGAGGAAGATCCTGCAGGTGGGTGGCCCAAAAAGCTGGATTGGAAGTTGAACAAGGTAAGTACTGCTACCTACGTCCACACAACATTCTCATGCATACTTCATTATTATTGATTGAAATCTATTCTTGTATAGTCTTGCTTGGAGCAACCAAAGGGAACTGAGTTATGTGCATACTTCGTTTGCGAGTATGTACATGTACTAGTCACCGAGAAATGGAATATGAAAAGTGCAGAGTTGGCAAAAAAGCGCTGCAAGCTACCATTCGAGCACCGCTTCAAAGCAATTGGAGAGGAATTGGCGGGATTTTACCTTTCGGAGGGCTTATCGGAGAAAGGAGAGTACTACGATGCTGAAAGCATGAAAGCGTGTAAATAACTTGTTGTTTTGCTTCAACTCTTGTACTACGATAACTCTTGGCGCATCAACTCTTGACTACGATCTAAAAGTATTACTTAATTTAATTGTATGTGTTATAAATATGTGCATCGACTTCATACGACACGGGAACGGTTACGACGTGGAAAACGTTACGGTAACCGTCACCGTTACCGTAACGGTTACCGTAACCGTCACCGTGACGGTCACCGTCACCGTAACGGTTACTGGTTACCGTTATGGGAAGGGTTACTAGTGAAACAACGGTTACGACATGGGACACGGGAACCTATAACCAAACCCCGGCATATATAAACCCTAAACCCTGCAATTAAATCGAAAAAAAAACCCAAAAACCCTTCCCGGTTGGTGCTACCAACCGGGACTAAAGGTCCCAACACACCACGTCCCCACGTGGAGGGACCTCTAGTCCCGGTTCGGAACCCGCCGCGACTAAAGGGGGGGGGGGGGGTTTAGTCCCGCCTGCTTAGTCGCGGTTGCCCAGCCGCGACTAAAGGGGCTCTGGAACCGCGACTAGAGGTCCTTTTTCTAGTAGTGGATACGTACGCACCCTTTCTCTCCATCGGATTGATTGTCTTAATATCTGAAAGATCGTCAGCACTAGCTAGCTAGCCGGAACAGCCAATACGTACGTGCAGCGCTGACCACGGCTTAACCAAACAGTATGTATGTACGTACTGACGTACATGAATCGATTGGTCCCATTACTATGATTTTTTCTAATTTCCAAACAACAAACCAGATGCATCCATTGATCGTCTTTATTTGATTTTGTTTGCACTAATTGCTTACTTCAATATCCGAAGCGGTTGATTCTAAAATTTTCCCAAGATGAGAAATGAATTTGTTTTGAAGTGTAAGGTACGTGCTACAAAAGTTTGAAGAAACTCTTGGTACAAATTAGATTTAGTGGATGGACGTCTTTATAAAATGTTTGCACCAATCTTAAAGAAACCAAACAGAATAAATGGTGTGAGATAAGACAGAGAGACCCGGACGAGGTTATAGACTTTCTTTTTTGATAAAATCTATTGAACCTTAGGATCGCTTGCGTGGAGAACCGGTACGGTGAGGCCGTGGAAGCGCTTGGAGGAGGCTCGAGGTGGAGGATCGGGGTATATGCGCGTTGTAGAACTTTTCCAGCTATCGGTGCGGGATGCGGAATAGAGGAAGGGAAGTAGCTACGCGGGACATGAAGTAGGGGCGGCGACGACCACACACTGGGGGCGGGGGATGCGGCGGCAGCACGCGAGGCAGAACATGGAGGCTGGCGGCATTTGCGCGTAAGGTGGGAGGAGGGAAGTCGTCGGCGGATGCATGCAAAATGGAGCATGAGTCCCGCGGTGGCCTTGCGTGATGTGGATATTGATGATTTTGTTACGGGATCATGGTGCAAAATCCACCATTGTCGACATCCCCTCGCTGTCACGAAGTTCTGGTCAAAACTAACATAAGCAGTACGTGGTCGTGGAGATTTTGCGATGAGCAGTCCACGGCCCTACACTCCTACGCTCATGCGGCGGCGTGATGTCGCTCCAGCTAACTGCAAGTGCTCCTCCTAATTCCTTTCCCAAAGACGTAGCTTCGGCGAGCGCCATGTGAATCCCACGGCACTGAGGTCATATTCCACGACAAAAGCGATGAGGATGGCGACAACCCTTCATGTCTGTTGCCTGCTCCGGGTGCTCTTCCTCTTCCCTCTCTACAAGCACGCCTTTATTGCTGGGCACCATTTATGTTAGTTTTATGTGAGTTTTGTATGCTCTATGATGCTTACATAAGCATCGTGCTCTTTGTAATGTAAAATTTCTGACAAATGCAAAAGTGTAAAAGAAATAATACATGTAGATCCTGGTATAGTCCTTCTACAGATTATCTCTTTAATTGTGAATACGTGCATTGCACGTACATGGCAACTAGTAATTTAAAACAACCGTATGTATGCTAGGTGTATATTTTCATGTAAAAAATAGTGCTAAATATTCGGAGAGTTTTGCAAGATTCCGCACCAAGCAATGAACGGTCATGCAGTCAATTTTAACCACATTTTTAAAACACCATAATAAATTCAAAAAATCCAAAAAAAATGTAAAATCTGCGCATTGTGCCATTATATCTGTCCTAGTTACCAAGAGTTTCGCAAGATTCAACCCCTAGCTAAGAATGGTCATCCCGCCATTTTGACGGCATTTTGAAATCGGCGTAAAATTAAAAAATGGAAAACCTTCGCATTGGGTCATTTTATGTGACCTACTATCAAGGAAAAATAACAAACTTGGAATAAGCCAAATATCTTTAAAAAATGTTCTCATTAATGAGCTACCTTGAACGAAGATTCATAACTTTCAAGCCAAATGATCAATGTTATGCCCACATTCATGGCATAGTTTGTTCAAATGATATCATATTGTGCACAAGCATGCATCTTGAAATAGCGAACAATGTTGCCGAATAAAGTTTTCATTTTCTTTGCGTAAAAAAATCATTTTTCATTTTCCGAGTGCAAAAAATGGGTTTTTTTTGTGAAGAACCTGCCAAATATTTGTTGCAAAATTGGACCACACCAAATTTCAAAAATATTAGACCACATTATATTAACAATTAACCAATTGGTTGCGTGTCATAACCTTTCCATCTACCTCTCATCAAATAGACAAATTTATGCTGAATTAGTAGGAAGTGGGTCAAATTTGAACTACCATATACCTGCCCCAGAAACACTGGATATATGATAACTTGATACACAAGACATAACCAAATATATTTAAGGCTCCGAGTTCGGACGGTTACAATATATTACAACACAGGGTGAGGCTCCAGCGATCGCGCAACACGTGCACACAACGGTATGTACATTATTTCTTTCTAACATCGAGCCTCCATCAGAGATCGCAGCGGATACGTAGGTAGTAGCGTGGCACGGCGGCCTTATTCCACGGGGTTTCTGCCTGGGACACGGGTTCCTAGTTCTCGTACAGCGGGTACTCGGCGACAGGTGCAGCGGGGTCTGGCCACATTGAAAAGCCAGGTGAGTACATTGAATGTACTCGCAAGACATTAGCCAAAAATCAAACAAGGCCTATCTATATGGCATGGCATAAGTTCGGAAAGTAGCATGGCATAAGTTTGGGTATATAAGTGTGAGTCCAAGCTTAACGGTTGGACTTAACTTACCTACTTACCTTAGTAGGGACGTTTCGCGTTATCGAGTGAGATCACGTTTCTCACCCAACAACTCGTAACCACAACTAGGCTTCCAAGCCTCTAGCCAACTATGGCTTAACTTCACGATTCTCAAGTCCTTAGCCAACTCTGGCTAGACTCTCGAACTTTCACGTGACGGTTGTGTTTACATTAATTATTTCTCCAAGTTCGACTGGACTGACTCATAGCGTGACTTGACCCAAACACCGTCCCATAACCTAGGGACAAGGCTAGATTCTAGATTTATACTCTCGAGAGGTGGCAACTTTTATCCACGCGCTGAAGTCTAAGCTTGTACCGCCGGTACCGAAGTACTAAAACCGACCACGGCGGCAGCACAAACCCAAACTTCCACGGCTGCTTATCCTACCCAGACACTCCCTATGTAGCCACCGACACGCCCGAGTGACCAAGTCTTATGACGATGTGAATCCGGCACGCCCCCAACAGATGAGCGACGCCTAGCTCCGGAACCTTCGCAAGACTAGCCCCGACCACAAAGGTAACCGACTAGACTTGCCAAAAGGGTGGCGTCAAAGGAGGCTTGATAGAATACTCGGCCATGGTCTACCCATTTCAACGACGCGTGGTTGTGCTTGTTGTGTCTGGTGGGTGGCACTATGTGACTCAATCTAGTCGAGGGAGGTGATTATCTTTTAGTCAAATTTTAATTACCAACATGAACCAAGCAACAATGATATTCACAAGGTAGTTCAAGTAATAGCATAAGGTAGCTCAAGTAATAGAATAACGTATACATTGGTGGCTATGGCGGTTTCCCCAGCCGGCGTCACCGTGAAACAATGTTACAGAAAAATAGTACAGTGGGTTAGTCGGATGACTATGGCGGTTTCTCCAGCCGGCGTCATCAAAATAAAAAACTGAAAAGCAATCATAAGAAAGAAAGCGTCCATTCCACTCGAGGGTTAACCTGACGTGGTGTCAGCAATCTTGGCAAAAAGATCCAAATGGAAATCAAATGTCCCAAGCGTCGCAGTCCAGGTGGGCTTACGCCAACCACGTTTGACGGAGGGATAAGAACAAATAACTCTTTTGGCAAATGCCCCCAACTCCGAGGATCACAGGACGACATTCGTCTGCTCCTCACCTCGGCGAAGAAGAAGAAGCAAACAAAGCCCGCAAGTGCGAGGCGCACAGTTGTAATGTTTTCCCATTCCTTTGACTGTGACGGTTCCTCCGGTCATCGCCTCGGGAATGGGGTGATGCGTAGACAAGTAATTATAAAGTAATTGCGATAATTTAAAATGCAACATGGCATGTGAGGTGCAGTAACAATCAACTTAAGCAATCAATTCAATTTCTAGGGTTCGACCAGGTTTGAGATTGGGTTGATGGCTTGCCTTCAGTAGTGGGGTAGGGTTCCGGAACAACTTCGACTTCTTGGGAGAGGTTTAAATCTAATACAAGCATAAATAAAGCATCACAAACCATTCCTAAGCCATTGAATAAAAGACTAAGCAAACAACCTCCAAACCAAAATGTTTTGATGCCAATGGATAAACAATTTCAAAACAAAGCTGGCAAAATTTGTTTCATATTTTTCTGACTATTTTTGAGGGAGTTATGCCCTTTTAAAGTTGGGGTAATATTCTGCCTAATTTTAAACAGAAAATAAAAACAGGAAAACGTTTCGGTTAATTATTAAAACCCTGACTAGTGGGTCCCACATGTCATAGACACTACTCGAAGCGTTATTCTGCGCGGGAAAGAAGAAGAACAGGGCGCTGATGGCTCCCAAGTGCAGGAGATCAATTGTAGTACCTTTCAATTAGAAAAGGTTGTCGAACCCACGAGGAGCTGAAGGTATTGGTTAGTAAGATTGATAAATAAAACAATAAAAGATGCAGATGTTTTTGGTATTTTCAGTTGTATAATTGCAAGCAGATAACAGATAGTAGCAAGTGAAAGCTCTCAAAGAGAGAAAGCCCAATCCTCTTATGTGGCAAAAGGACAAGCTCAAGTGATGTGTAACTTATATGTGGCAAACGTTCCCGAGGGCGGCATGGATGATGCTAGGCATAGAGATTTATTAAACAACACGTTGAATATCTTGTCAAGTTTTAATCCTCTTTGGACGGAGCCATAATTAGGTATAGCTAAATAAATAAACTACAACCCCTTATGATGGATCATGTGGCCAAGCAAATGACTGCACAAGAATTATTAAGACCTAAAGTCCCACCATAGCATTACACTCTAAGGTCCCCGATACTAATACCCTCATAATATAACTTCATGACTCGGTCTCAGGTTTACGTGTCCTCCCAAGTCTCCATCAATTCATTACACTACGGTGTTCTCCTATGAGCCCATAAAGGTGAAGTGTTGTGCAGTCGACGTTCGCACAACACCATCATAGAATCACATAAAAGATAAACTCTTGACAAAATACCAACACATGTCATATATAAATCAATGCCAATTCATCCTATGCCCTCAGGAACATACGGGAACTACTCACAACGTGCGAACATGATCATAATCAGTGGCATAAGTGGTACAACACAATCTGAAATTATAACTTCACCACCAAATAATGACAAGTACTCAATCACAAACATGAATAGTAGCACAAGACAAGTATCTAGGGTATAGCAACTCTCAAACTGCGAGGGGAACGGAGTGGATCACGGTGATGATGATGGTGATGGTGCTGGTCTTGATGGGGGTGATGATGTAGAGGCCTCCTCCCACGCCAAGGAGGAGAGGTGATGACGATGACGATGATTTCCCCCTTCTCCGGAGTTCCGGAGCAGCAGGATCTGACCCCCCTCGGAAGGGATCAGGAGTTTCGCCGCCGCCGCGACCTCGGATGGACTTGGAAAAATTAGGGCGTTACTTTTCGGGCGAGACGAAGGCGTCTAAAAAGCCCCAGGCGAGGAGGTGCCCGAGGCCAGTTTGGGCTGGTCCCACGCGGCCAGGTACATGGGCCGCGTGGGCCACCCCCATTTGGCCCTCGTGGCTCTCCTCTCTTCGGTCTTCTTCCCTCTGCCTTTCTCCCGATGAAAAACTGACGCAGTATTTTTCCTTTTATTATTTGAGGTCCTGTAGCTCCTGAAACATTAAAGACAAGAAAAAGGAGGTTTTCTGCCTCCCAGAAATTAAATACCAAAAATAGGGACTTTGTATGAAAGTCCCCAAAATCATCTAAAACATGTAGAAACAATCATATAATCATGCAAATAACATTCTAGTATGATACTAAAAGTTATATAAATGATGATATAAAATGCACGTATCAACTCCCCCAAGCTTAAACCTTTACTCGTCCTCGAGTAAGTAAGGACATAGATCATTACATGCATCAATGGACTTATGGTTGATAAATAAATACGGGCATTGTATCATCATCATATTCAATTGCAAGATAAGATTAATGATCTAAAACTCATACATATGAGGGCAACATAAGTAGAACTCTAGCAATCACCCCTTACTTTTGAAAGCAAATAACCATTGTATGTTGGACAATCGAATCATATTGTTTTTCACATGCTTTTGCTCTTCATGGCAAGCATTATAATCTTTTATACTTTGCTGAAATTCAAAGACAAGATAAACTCTCATTGGATAACAAGTTCAAAAGAAGACAAATGAAAAGACAGATAGATATAAAAATTGTTATCACTCTTGCTTGACTAGTAACTAGTGCAAACTTTAGTCATGGATATCTCAATCAAGTTCCCATGCTCTACACAACCCTTTTCTTACACTTTCCATGGCTAGCTGAAATTTCAGGTGCCTTCCTTTCATTCACATTCAAGAGCATAAGTATTGAAATATCCATGATCATTAATTTGCTCAAAAGATACTAGGTTGTAACAAGAGTGTTTTATATCCTTTTCATTAAGTCTTCTCAACTTCTTATCCTACAAGACTATATCTTAACCTCAAACTATTAATTCACAAGTCTTTTTACTTCTTCTATATTGAGATAATTCTATAATTGTCCAACATACTCAAGTTAATTAATTTCAAGGCAAGATGTGATTGAAATTCTAAATATGCCACGCTCATTTGCATGAGTGTTACCCATAAATCCCCAAACAAGAGAATCATGGATGACACCATACTTTAATATTCATTGATAAACCATAAGATAGGGATACATGATAATGCTCCATGAGCTCACACACGCCTAAGAGATATTGATAACTAATCGATAAAAGCAAAGCACACCATGACTAGATAGATATGATAGATTGATAAAGAGAAAGACTAGATGGAACTCCCCCAAGCTTGGTGTCTTGCTAGAACTCCCTCTCTTCTTTCACATTGCCTTCATAATAATTATCTTCAAGATCCCCAATGATCTTCATCATGAGGTTGTAAGCTTTTTCGAACTCTTTTGCGGCTTCTCCCAGTTTTTGCATGAGATTCTTCTCCACCGACTCTTTGCAAGGCTTCCACTCGGGCTTGGCACCTTCTTGTTGGGATCTTGCGATCCCATTCACCAGGATAGTTCTCTTGAGTGGTGCGCTGAAATTCCCTGTCAATAAGAGTAGAAGCTACGTTTTTGCTCGCAAGGAAGCGCCTGGGAACCTTCCCTCCGGTCTGCATGCGCGCGCCCCGCCTCTTGTTTCCAAGAGAGTGGTTCACCCTCACGCCGGCAACAGCAATGGGTGATGGAGGTGCTGTCGCCAAGGGCGCGATGTCGACGGAGGGCTTGTGCTCTTCTTCTTCAGCTTCTTGCTTGTCCATCTCCTCTTCATCAAGCTTGTAGTCTTCATCGTCGGAGTAGTCCTTCCTCTTCCTATTCCTCCTCCATATGGACGTGGGGCTGTACCCATCGAGTTCATCATCATCGTCGTCCATGGAGGAGCATTGGTAGGAGTCTCCCGAAGACATGGCTAAAAACCTGACAGGCAGAAACAGCAAAAGAAAGAATCGCTCGAGAACGCTCGGTGCGAGATTAGATCGACAGAGAGGGGTATATATTGAGGTTTTTGGGTCAAGGCGAAGCGTCGGGATCGAAAACGAGACGAAAAAGGACTCCGAGGTGGAAAAGGGATAGCCCCACGCGGCCAGGTACATGGGCCGCGTGGGCCCCTCTCTTTTCTCCCTCGGGTCTCCGTTTCGTCCAGTTTTCTTGTCCCATACGATGATTTCCATAAAAATTGACCTCCGTAAAATTTATGCAATTCCGAGAAACTTTCCAACAGTAAGTTACCTTCTATTGATTTAGGGTTTCTGAACTGCACGGTTTCTCTCAATTACCTCTCCGGTGTTTGTAAATTCAACTCCTCCACCCTTCCGATGAAGCTCTTTCCTGCAATATAAGGTTTAAGGCGTTGTCCATTGACTACATGAGGTTTACCTTTCATGTCACCGTGAAGACGGATAGCTCCTGAACGGTACACCTCCTGTATCACTAATGGTCCCTGCCACTTTGAAGCTAGCTTCCCTGCAGAAAACTTGAAACGAGAGTTGTACAATAAAACTTGATCACCTACTTTGAATTCCTTTTTCTTAATTTTCTTGTCATGCCAAATCTTAACTTTTTCTTTAAACATCCTGGCACTTTCATAAGCTTCATTTCTCCATTCGTCAAGTAGGTTTAGGTCAAGAATTCTCTTTTCTCCCGCAGTTTTAAAATCAAAGTTCAGTTGTTTAATAGCCCATCTAGCTTTATGTTCTAGTTCAACAGGTAAGTGACAAGCTTTTCCATAAACCATTTTATAAGGAGACATTCCCATAGGATTTTTAAAAGCAGTTCTATAAGCCCACAAAGCATCATTAATCTTAATTGGCCAATCAGATCTAGACTTATTCACTGTCTTTTCCAAAATGAGTTTAATTTCCCTATTGCTTAATTCAACTTGCCCACTTGTTTGAGGATGATAAGGAGATGCAATTCTATGGTTAACATCATATTTTGCCAAAGTTTTTCTAAGAACACCATGCAAGAAATGAGAACCACCATCAGTAATTAAGAACCTAGGAACACCAAACCTGGGGAAAATGATGTCCTTGAGCATCTTCATTGCTGTGGCATGATCTGCACTTTTGGTTGGAATTGCTTCCACCCACTTTGTAACATAGTCAACTGCAACCAAAATGTGAGTATGCTTTGTCTTTGATTCTGGGAAAGGACCCATAAAGTCAAAACCCCACACATCAAATGGTTCAAGTGGCAATGAATAATTCATAGGCATTTCATTCCTCCTACCAATGTTTCCTACTCTTTGACATTTATCACAAGATTTAACATATTCAGCACAGTCCTTAAATAAAGTAGGCCAATAGAAACCAGATTGTAATACCTTTGCTCCTGTGCGATCTCCTGCATGATGCCCTCCATAGGGACTGTCATGACAATCTCTTATAATAGCCTGTTGTTCATGCTCAGGTACACAACGTCTAATAATACCATCCACACTTTTCTTATAGAGGAAAGGATCATCCCAAAAATAATGTCTAAGATCATAAAAGAATTTCTTTCTTTGTTGAGAAGTGAAGTGTGGAGGCAAAACTTTACCAACAATAAAATTTGCATAGTTGGCAAACCAAGGAGATGCAACTTTAGCACTAGAAACATTAACAATTGCAAGTTGTTCATTAACAAAGCTATCATTAATAGGAATAGGATCATCAGGTATGCTTTCCATCCTAGAGAGATGATCAGCAACTTGATTATCCTCCCCTTTCCTATCAACAATGTGTAAATCAAATTCTTGCAATAGAAGTACCCATCTTATTAGTCTAGGCTTAGCATCTTTCTTATTCATCAAGTATTTAATAGCAGAATGATCAGTATGTATTGTGACTTTTGAATCAGTAATATAAGGTCTAAACTTGTCACAAGCAAACAGTACTGCTAAAAATTCTTTCTCAGTTGTAGCATAATTCTTTTGAGCAGCATCAAGTGTTCTACTAGCATAATAAATAACATTCAGTTTCTTATCAACACGTTGGCCCAAAACAGCCCCAACTGCATAATCACTAGCATCACACATAATTTCAAAAGGCAAGTTCCAATCAGGAGGTTGAATAATGGGAGCAGTGATTAAAGCATTCTTCAAAATATTAAAGGACTCAATGCAATCATCATTAAAAGAGAAAGGAACATCCTTTTGCAGAAGATTGGTTAGAGGTTTTGATATTTTGGAGAAATCCTTAATGAACCTACGGTAAAAACCTGCATGCCCAAGAAAACTTCTTATACCTTTGAGGTCCCTTGGATATGGTAGTTTTTCAATAGCTTCAATCTTTGCTGGATCAACTTCTATTCCTTCTCCAGAAATCTTATGCCCAAGAACTATACCCTCAGTAACCATGAAGTGACACTTCTCCCAATTAAGAACCAAGTGTTGGTCTTCACAACGCTGTAAAACTTTGTTAAGGTTGAACAAGCAATTATCGAAGGAAGTACCATACACAGAAAAATCATCCATAAAAACCTCCATTATCTTTTCAATATAATCAGCAAATATAGCATTCATGCATCTTTGAAAAGTAGCAGGAGCATTACATAAACCGAATGGCATTCTCCTGTAAGCAAAAGTACCATATGGGCAAGTAAAAGTGGTCTTTTCTTGATCATCCTTATGGACAGGAATTTGCGAGAAACCTGAATAACCATCTAGATAGCAAAAGTGAGAGTGTTTAGACAACCTTTCTAGCATTTGATCAATAAATGGCAATGGATAATGATCTTTTCGAGTTGCTTTATTCAATTTTCTGAAATCAATAACCATCCTATAACCAACTACAGTACGTTGAGCCACAAGTTCATCCTTTTCATTTGGAACAACAGTCATTCCACCCTTTTTAGGAACACAATGAACAGGACTAACCCACTTACTGTCAGCTATAGGATAAATGATACCAGCTTCAATAAGTCTTATTACCTCTTTCCTTACCACTTCTTTCATTTTTGGATGGAGGCGGCGTTGAAAATCAACAACAGGTTTTGCATCTTCCTCCAGATTAATTTTATGCATACATAGAGCGGGGCTTATACCTTTAAGATCATCAAGAGAGTATCCAATGGCTGGTCGGTGAGCTTTTAGCACATCAAGTAATTTCTCTTCCTCTTCAGCTGAAAGGTTAGCACTAATAATGACAGGATATATGCTCTTCTCATCCAAATATGCATATTTCAGATTTGCAGGCAAAGGTTTCAATTCAAAACTAGGATCCCCTTTAGGTGGTGGTAGCACTCCTAAATTATCAGGTGGGATATGCAATTGTAATTGTGGTGGTTGTTGCCATAATATTTGTTCCAAAGCCTCTTTTTCCTCATCATTAAATGGTTCATCTTGATTAAGCATATAACGTTCTACAACATCAGTTGAAGCTACAGCTATATGAGCAAGAGTTTCAATTAAATTATTAGGAATTGGCTCTTTCTCAACATGTTTATCAGCAAATTTGGAAAAGTTAAATTCAAGTTTCTCACCAGCACATTTAATAAACACTTTCTCTTTAGGCAAATTAATTTCAGCACCAACAGTATGTAAGAAAGGTCTACCAAAAATGATAGGACAAAATGAATCTTGAGGACAACCAAGCACAATAAAATCAGCAGGGTATTTTATTTTGCCAATCAATACTTCAACATCTCTAACAATTCCAAATGGACTAATATAATCTTTATTAGCAAGTTGAATTGTCATACCTGTCTCTTCCATAACAATGGGATCAATATCAGGCTTGATCTCAAGATAAAGAGAATATGGAATGACACTAATACTTGCTCCAATATCACATAGACCATGATAACTTGAAGTCCCAATAGAGCATGATATAACAGGTTTCCCAACTTTGGCCGAATTACCTTTGATGACTTTGGTAGCATCTTCACATAGATAAACATCCACTGGGTCTTCTTCATTTAGTTGCTTGATAACAGAAATTTGAGTGTTGACTTCCACCTGTTCATAAGGCTGAGAACATCTTTTGTTACTCTTGTTAGTAACAGCTTTAAGTAAATTCTCCTTAACTTGGTTTGGAAATGGAGGTGGTTCAACATACTCCTCAATTGTCACAGATGACATTGGTTCAACCTGTTTAATAACTTTAGGAACAACAATAGATTGTTTAACAGGTTCAACATAAACTTCAAATCCACTTTTTGGAACACAGATATGATCAGCAAAACCTTTAGCTATTTCAATTATAACATAAGGATCAAGACCAAAAGTATCACTCAGATTTTTAAACAGAATAGAAGTAGAGAAATTCTCTACACATGAATATTCATAATCAAAATATGGCTCATTACCTTTATCAAGATCCCAGTGGCTAGTATTTTCAGAAATAGTCTCCAATAAATTCCATGCTTCTTCTTCAGTGTTATTAGTAAAACTTCCACCAGATGAATTATCCAGAATCTCCTTGTGCTTCATAGGTAGTCTCACATAAAAGTTTATCAATATAAGTTTCCTTGTAAGATCATGACATGGATTCTTGCGAAGGAGTTCCTTTAACCTCCCCCAAGCTTGAGTAATACTCTCTCCCAGATGTGGCCAGAAATTGAATATATAGCAGCGGTTATCATAAGCTTCTTTAGGAGTAAAATATTTAAGAAAGAAAACCTTCCTCAAGATACTCCATTCATTCTGGACCTCTTCATCCAAAGACCTGTACCAATCACGAGCATTACCAGATAAAGACAAATACAATAGCTTCCTTTTTACCTGATCCTCTGAAATACCAGGTAGTCTGAATAAGCCACATATGTCCTCAATTATTTCCATGTGCTCGCGTGCCGACTTAGTTCCATCTCCTGTAAATGGATTTTTCATAACTCTTTTAACATGACCCATGGGAATTTTATATCCCACTTTAGGTATCTCAGGCACAGCAGTTTCAACCACCTTTGCAGTAGTGGCATAAGCACTTTCATATAGAGCAAGATGCAGCGAGGCACGATTCATAAATGCCATAGTAACAATGAGATAAACAGCTTTCAAGTTTCCTTACCAAACTTCTTACCAATAGCGCTACGCTCCCCGGCAACGGCGCCAGAAAAGTATCTTGATGGCTCCCAAGTGCAGGAGATCAATTGTAGTACCTTTCAATTAGAAAAGGTTGTCGAACCCACGAGGAGCTGAAGGTATTGGTTAGTAAGATTGATAAATAAAACAATAAAAGATGCAGTGTTTTTGGTATTTTCAGTTGTATAATTGCAAGCAGATAACAGATAGTAGCAAGTGAAAGCTCTCAAAGAGAGAAAGCCCAATCCTCTTATGTGGCAAAGGACAAGCTCAAGTGATGTGTAACTTATATGTGGCAAACGTTCCCGAGGGCGGCATGGATGATGCTAGGCATAGAGATTTATTAAACAACACGTTGAATATCTTGTCAAGTTTTAATCCTCTTTGGACGGAGCCATAATTAGGTATAGCTAAATAAATAAACTACAACCCCTTATGATGGATCATGTGGCCAAGCAAATGACTGCACAAGAATTATTAAGACCTAAAGTCCCACCATAGCATTACACTCTAAGGTCCCCGATACTAATACCCTCATAATATAACTTCATGACTCGGTCTCAGGTTTACGTGTCCTCCCAAGTCTCCATCAATTCATTACACTACGGTGTTCTCCTATGAGCCCATAAAGGTGAAGTGTTGTGCAGTCGACGTTCGCACAACACCATCATAGAATCACATAAAAGATAAACTCTTGACAAAATACCAACACATGTCATATATAAATCAATGCCAATTCATCCTATGCCCTCAGGAACATACGGGAACTACTCACAACGTGCGAACATGATCATAATCAGTGGCATAAGTGGTACAACACAATCTGAAATTATAACTTCACCACCAAATAATGACAAGTACTCAATCACAAACATGAATAGTAGCACAAGACAAGTATCTAGGGTATAGCAACTCTCAAACTGCGAGGGGAACGGAGTGGATCACGGTGATGATGATGGTGATGGTGCTGGTCTTGATGGGGGTGATGATGTAGAGGCCTCCTCCCACGCCAAGGAGGAGAGGTGATGACGATGACGATGATTTCCCCCTTCTCCGGAGTTCCGGAGCAGCAGGATCTGACCCCCCTCGGAAGGGATCAGGAGTTTCGCCGCCGCCGCGACCTCGGATGGACTTGGAAAAATTAGGGCGTTACTTTTCGGGCGAGACGAAGGCGTCGATAAAAAGCCCCAGGCGAGGAGGTGCCCGAGGCCAGTTTGGGCTGGTCCCACGCGGCCAGGTACATGGGCCGCGTGGGCCACCCCCATTTGGCCCTCGTGGCTCTCCTCTCTTCGGTCTTCTTCCCTCTGCCTTTCTCCCGATGAAAAACTGACGCAGTATTTTTCCTTTTATTATTTGAGTCCTGTAGCTCCTGAAACATTAAAGACAAGAAAAAGGAGGTTTTCTGCCTCCCAGAAATTAAATACCAAAAATAGGGACTTTGTATGAAAGTCCCCAAAATCATCTAAAACATGTAGAAACAATCATATAATCATGCAAATAACATTCTAGTATGATACTAAAAGTTATATAAATGATGATATAAAATGCACGTATCAGGCGCCGTCTCCGGCGAACTCACCGGCGGCGATTCCAGGGAGCTAGGGCGACGGGGAGGTGAGGGAGAGGAAGCAGAACGTCTCGGGGAGGCCTGCCGCAGCTAGTTCGAGCACCCACGCTTGACGGGGAGGTCGGGCTGGAGCGGAGCTTCTCCTCCCGCGGCTCCGGCGATGTGTCGAGGAAGGATACGACGGCTCCGGCCACCGTTCACCCAGGCGAGGGCAGCTGGAGGTCCATCGTGGTCCAGAGAGGTGGTGTGCGTGATGAATCGGCGGGTGAGGGGCTGCTGGAGTGGATTTCGAGCGGATTCCGTGCGGCGGTGGCGAGCTTGATTCCGGTGCTGTGGTGCTCTACGGGTTCTGGTACTGCTCTGGAAGACGATTGGGAGGTTGAGAGGTGAGGTGTGGTGCTTGGAGAGGCCTGGGGTGGCCGTCTTATACCGTCTCCGAGATGTGGCCGCCGTTAATGGCGCGGCGAGGTGGCAGCAGCTGCGTGGGGTTGTTCGAGCGGCTCGTCGTGAAACCGCTGGCACAGTAACGCACGCGGCACAGGAGGGAGGGAGTGGATGAGCTCGGGGGCGGTTGAGTCGCTGACGGAGGGGCCCCGGGCGGCGCTGTGCTCAGCGGCGCGTCGGGATGCGTCGGTGGCGCGTGGGGAATTCTTCTCCGGCGACGCGTCGATGCTGGGCGAGTCAGGGGAAGGAGGGGAACACGCTGGGCGTGGTTTGGGCCGCGGGGATGCAGAACGCCGATGACCATAACGTGGCGGCGCCGTCGGGCACGGACTTGCCGGCGGTGATCACCGTTCTGGCCATGCCAGAAGTGGCATCGACGTGTTTCTCTCGACTCATTGCTCCAAACGCGATGAGGTTTTCACCACTGCACGCCAAATTTCAAAACCTTCAACTTTCCTGAATAGAGTTTTTGAAAAATCGAAACTTGGTGCGACTACCACTTTTGAAAAACCATACTGGTCAAAATGAAAACTTTTGTTTTGATGAAGCAAAACTTTTTTGGTCAGGCTATCCTTCTGCCCTGAGGTGTAGACACACCTTGTGCTTGCATCTATGCCCTTGCCTCACATTAGAAAAATCATTTGACTAGTTTTTAAAATCCTTTGAGTTAGAGGGCATAAAAAGGATGGAAAAGATATGAGGTATATCCCCAAGTGCAAACCAAATATTTTTGCATAAATAGGCTATATATTGCCTAGGGATCATTCCCTAATTTTTGGAGAATTTTTAGAGCAATAAAACAAGTACTTCCTTTGGAAAGCTCAAATAAAGGGATTTTGTTTTAACGATAAACAGAAATATTTAGAAAATGATTTCGGAGTTTTGGGGCCAAGCAAACAAGATACCAAGTGGGAGAGAACACAAAACTCAAGATCCCAAACTTTGGTAAGGTTTCGTGAAGATTGAAAATTGGAAAGGTCATTTATCGAGGGCAAATTAAATCCAAAATCGATGACAAATTTTTAAAAGAAATTTTGAAAGGCCAAATTCCAGGATGTTACAGACCTTCCCCCCTTGAGTTGATCTCGTCCTCGAGATTCCCTTTGCTCGTTGAATAGGTACGGATATTCAGTCCTTAAGAAATCCTCTCGTTCCCAAGTGGCTTCGTCTTCGGTGTGTTTATCCCACTGTACCTTGTAGAATCTTGTGACTCTGTTGCGGGTGCGGCGCTCAGACTCATCCAAAATTCTGACTGGGTGTTCTTTGTAAGTCAATTCGCTCTTAATTCCAGTTTCCTAAAGTCGGCTTGCTTGGTTGGTGGTGAGATGCATTTCCTTAGCTGGGACACGTGGAAGACGTCGTGCACTCCTGTCAGCTCTTCTGGTAGCTCGAGCTGGTAGGCCACTGTCCCTTTCCTTGCTAGAATCTTGAAGGGTCCAATGAATCGCGGGGCTAGCTTTCCTTTCATATGGAATCTTTTCAGGCCCTTGAGGGGTGTCACCCGAAGATAGACATAGTCGTTTTCTTCAAAGTGGATCTGACGGTGCCGTCGGTCGTAATAACTCTTTTGGCGGGACTGAGCTGCCTTGAGCCGGTCACGAATCAGATGTACTTGCTTTTCGGCTTTTTGCAGAACATCGGGCCAAAGATCTTGCCATCTCCTGCCTCAGACCAGTTAAGTGGGGTCCGGCACTTCCTCCCGTACAGTGCTTCAAATAGTGACATTTTCAGGCTGCCTTGGTAGCTGTTGTTGTATGAGAACTCTGCGTAGGGTAAACTATCTTCCCAACCTACACCATAGGCGAGCACACACGAGCGCAGCATGTCTTCTAGTATCTGGTTGACTCGTCGGTTTGACCGTCAGTCTGAGGATGATAAGCGGTACTGAAAGATAGTGTTGTCCCCATGGCCCGTTGAAGGCTTGTCCAAAATTGGAGGTAAATTGTGTACCTCTATCTGACACAATGGTCTTAGGAACTCCATGGAGTTTGACAATCTTGTTCACATAGAGTTGCGCTAGCTGGTCCGAACGGTACGTTGTCCTGAGGGGAATAAAGTGAGACACTTTCGTCAGACGGTCGACGATGACCCAGATGGAGTCATTTCCCGGCTGGACTTGGGAAGTCCGACGATGAAATCCATGCATATGTTGTCCCACTTCCACTCGGGCACCTTAAGGGGTTGAAGGAATCCCGCGGGTTTTTGGTGCTCAGCCTTCACTAGTTACACACGTTGCAGCATGCGACATAGTAGGCGATCTCCTTCTTCATACCGGCCCACCAGAATATCTGCTCAAATCATGGTACATCTTGGTACTCCCTGGGTGGATAGAATAAGCAGACTCGTGGGCTTCCTTGAGAATTTGCTGTTTTAGCGCGGCCTTGTCGGGTACACAAAGGCGGTTACCGTAGCGGAGCACTCCTTGACTGTCCATGGAAAATTCCTTGGCCTTGCCCAGTGGTATTTTGATCTTGATTTCTTCTATACCGGGGTCGTTGGCTTGCTCAGTTTTTATCTCTTCCTCAAGGTTTGGTTTCACCTCCAGGGTGCTTAAATAAGCCTTGCTTCCCACGCACAAATTTAGCTTTGCGAATTCTTTCTCTAAACTTGGCTGCATCTTAGGGGGCTTTCTGCTTAGGGCATCTGCTACTACGTTGGCCTTTCCTGGGTGGTAATGAATCCCAAGGTCGTAGTCCTTGATTACTTCAAGCCACCTTCTTTGTCTCAGGTTGAGGTCAGGCTGGGTGAAAATGTACTTCAAACTTTTGTGGTCCGTGTAGATCTCGCATCTTTGACCAATAAGGTGATGTCGCCAAGTCTTCAGGGCGAGTATGACAGCGGCCAATTCCAAGTCGTGTGTGGGGTAATTCTGCTCATGGGTCTTTAGTTGCTTTGATACATACGCAATGACCTTCCCTTCTTGCATGAGAACGGCCCCTAGCCCATTCCTACATGCATCACAGTATACGTGAAATCCTTGCCATCATCGGGCAGTACTAGTATTGGGGCTGTGGTTAACCGGGTCTTTAACTCGTTGAAGCTTTCTTCACATTCCGTCCAGGCATACTTGCATTTTTCTTCAACAAGTCCGTCATGGGCTTGGCTATCTTGGAAAAGTTTTCAATGAACCTTCGGTAGTAACCAGCCAATCCGAGGAAGCTCCTGACTTCTGACACATTGGTGGGTGTTTTCCAGTTCAGCACATCAGAGATCTTGTCGGGGTTCACGGCTACACCGGCTCCTGACAATACATGTCCTAGGAACTCCACTTCCTTTAACCAAAACTGGCACTTGCTGTACTTGGCATAATGCTACTGTTCACGAAGTCTTCCGAGAACTAATCTGAGATGTTCGGCGTGCTCTTCCTCATTTTTGGAGTAGATGAGGATGTCGTCAATGAATACCACAACGAACTTGTCGAGATACTCCATGAATACCTTGTTCATCATGCCCATGAAGTAGGCGGGGCATTGGTTAAGCCGAACGACATGACAGTACACTCATACAGTCCATATCTGGTGGTAAAGGCGGTCTTGGGAATATCACTTTCTCGAATCTTCAGCTGATAGTATCCCGTGCGGAGATCAATCTTGGAGAACACACGGGCACCCGGAGTTGGTCAAACAGATCATTGATTCGTGGGAGTGGGTACTTGTTCTTGATGGTGACATCATTGAGAGCACGGTAGTCAATGCATAGCCTGAGCGTACCATCGCTCTTCTTTGCAAACAGAACTGGCGATCCCCAGGGTGAAATACTCGGGCGAATGAACTTCTTTTTGATTAGATCATCGAGCTGCTTTTTCAATTCCACGAGCTCGGGGCTTGTCATCCGGTAATGCTTCTTGAATATTGGGTTTGTTCCGGGAATAACTTCAATGGCAAATTCGATATCACGATCAGGGGGCATTCCGGTAGCTCGTCCGGGAACACGTCTGGATACTCGCTGACCACATACACTTGCCCCAACTCAGGTGCTTGGACAAGAAACATCTTTGCATTTATTTGGTGGGGTTTATTCGGCAAGTAGGTGGTACGTATGCCTCCGGGTTGGTGAGAGTAACTGCTCTAGTTGCACAGTCTATCTGGGCTGCATGCTGGACCAACCAATCCATACCAAGGATGGCGTCGAGACCGGGTACGTTGAGAGTGTTGAGCTGAGCTGGGAATTTCACTCGATTGATGCTGATCGTCAGGTCTTGACAAACGGTGTTTGTTTTCATCTCTGAGGCGGGGGTTTGTATCACCAAAAGATGGCCCAAAGGGGAAACGAAAAAACGGTGTTTGGCAACAAAATCCTTCGAGATGAAAGAGTGGGAAGCTCCAGAATCGAATAAAATCAGCGCGGGTTTAGTGTTGATAGTACACGTACCAAGCACTACATCTGAAGCTTCGTAGGCTTCTTCCGCGGACATGTGGTGGACACGGGCAACTTGAGGTGGCCTGATCGCCCCAGCAGGGTGGTTGCTGTTGTTGTTGTTGCTGTTGCCGTTGCTGTTGTGAAGAGGGCAATCCTTGATGTAGTGTCCTGTCTTGCCACACTTGAAGCAGGAGTTCTCCCTCTTGCAGTCATCCACTAAGGGGCGCTTGTGGTAGAATCCTTCACGGGGATATCCATCCTTCCTGGGTTGATTCCAGGTGTTCTGAGGTGTTGAGATCCGGTTGTTGGGCTGCCAGGTGCGTGGCTTGGAGGTAGCACCATCATGCTGGTTCTTGCGTGGCTCGAACTTCCGCTTGTGGGAGTCATAGATGGTGCGGTGCTCCTTTTCTGAGATTAGCGCAGTGTTGATCATGGCCTGAAAATCTGGGAACTGCAGAACACTGAGCTGAGTTTTTATGGCCTGATGCATTCCATGAAGGAACCTGTCTTTCTTCTTTTCCTCTGTGTTGGTGTCCTCAGGTGCATAGCGGGCAAGGTTGTTGAACTTGGTCAGATACTCATTGATGGATTTGCTGCCTTGGGTGAGTGCCAGAAATTTGTTGTTTCATTTTTATCAGGCTGAGGGTATATAGGCCTTGCGGAAAGCTTCCTGAAATTCCGTCCAGGTGACCGCGGGTCCATTGCCCCTTGCGTCCTTTTGATTGTCCCACCAAACGTTGGCAGGGCCTTCAAGGTAGTGGGTGGCGAAGAGCACCTTGTCCTGCTCGTCAATGCGTGCGAGCTCTAGTTTCTTTCCCATGGTGCGGAGCCAATCGTCAGCCTCAAGTGGGTCATCAGCTTCTGAGAACTTGGGTGGCTGAGTGCGCTGGAAATCCTGCAGCTTTGAGCGGCCTGCGTGTGGGGCACCTTGGGCTTGCATATATGTGCCAAACTCCCTCATGATCTGTGTCAGGTGCTGAGTGTGACGCTCATCCATCATCATCATGAACTGACTCGGGCTCGGTTCCTGAGCTGGTGGAGGAGGGGTGATTGCGGGGGCACGGGATCCTCGCCCGCTTGTCGTGCGGAACGACGAACCGGGGTTCCTTGGCTGCCACTTGCACTGCTATTGGGCCTCATCCTGGATGGTTGAATGTGGTGACGTGTACCGTGAGCATCCATATGGGAAAAGTGCAACATCCAAGAAAACCAAATGAAACAAGTTTGCAAAGACAACAAGTGCGGTAATATACAATGACTGGTTGAGTTACAAGATCCTAGTTACTTGCTTACACAACACAAGATACAAGATAAAAGATACAAGCTACTTGGTACCAGTTACAAGATACAGGATACAAGATACAAGATACACGAAGCGGGATACAACTCTACCACTTCCTTATTCAAGCGCGCGATACAACGGAAAGTAAGATACACTAGGCGATGCAGTCTCCGAGCGCCTAGAACTCCATCTCGAGGGGTGTCGCTGGTGCGATGATGTCGATGTCCTCCCCCGCAGGGCTGTAGTCGTGAGAAGCGAGGTCGCCTCGGGAGTCTCCAGAGCGGGTGGGGGTGTCGGCACGGACACGACGACGCTGAGCTCGTGACCCGGTGGGGCGAACAGGGGTGAAACGCGCGAAGTGACGAGTAGTGCTGCTACGAGTGCGGAAAGGTGGTGGCGAGCCGTGGGGTGCAGGAGTGGGGATGAGTCCCCTCCTGATCTGGTCGAGGGAGCTACGGGTAAAGGTGGGAAACCGAGGTGGGTGGCGAGAAGAACCTGCTCCAGATGCCCGTGCCATCTCAGCCATGGCCACGTTGGCGCGAAGCGAGGCAAACTGGAGGAGGGTGACGTGGAGGTACTGGTGGAGGAGAGTGGTGTACCGGAGAAGAGCGGTGAGGGCTGAGCTGGTGTCACCTGGGTTGGGGAAAAGGACGTCCCCGTTGGCTAGATCTAGCCTCGGGAAGTAGACGTACGGGTGCACTGCCTCATGACCGGGTCGTACGTGCGAAGGAAGACGATGGCGTCTCCTGCAGCCTCCTGTATGGCTCGGGTCGCCTGAGTAGAGACACCGGAAGTAACGGCCTGGACGTTTCCATCGGCCCTCGGCTCCGAGCGCAGGTGGACGGTGGCGACGAACTCAGTAGCGCCCCCGTCGGGACGGTTGTAGAACACGCGGTAGATCGGGGGAGTCGAGCCTGGGTAGAGGTGGTCCCAAATCTCAGCGAGGTACTGAGGAAAGCCGGGAACGTGTACGGCGGTGGTCTCTGTGAAGAACTCGGACGGTGCCATCTGTACCAGGAACAGAAGCCAAAAAGGTGAGCGTTAAAGTTAACAAGCGCAAACAAGTAGAGAAACAATCAAGAAGAGGCAACGCGGCAAGCTCTATCCTAAGTCGTCCGGGGAACTAGGGTATCCTACAGGCAGTTAGGCTCTGATACCAAGCTCTGTGGCACCCCGATCCAGATGATCGAGCTACCCCATATACCAGCCCCAGAAACACTGGATATATGATAACTTGATACACAAGACATAACCAAATATATTTAAGGCTCCGAGTTCGGACGGTTACAATATATTACAACACAGGGTGAGGCTCCAGCGATCGCGCAACACGCGCACACAACGGTATGTACATTATTTCTTTCTAACATCGAGCCTCCATCAGAGATCGCAGCGGATACGTAGGTAGTAGCGTGGCACGGCGGCCTTATTCCACGGGGTTCTGCCTGGGACACGGGTTCCTAGTTCTCGTACAGCGGGTACTCGGCGACAGGTGCAGCGGGGTCTGGCCACATTGAAAAGCCAGGTGAGTACATTGAATGTACTCGCAAGACATTAGCCAAAAATCAAACAAGGCCTATCTATATGGCATGGCATAAGTTCGGAAAGTAGCATGGCATAAGTTCGGGTATATAAGTGCGAGTCCAAGCTTAACGGTTGGACTTAACTTACCTACTTACCTTAGTAGGGACGCTTCGCGTTATCGAGTGAGATCACGTTTCTCACCCAACAACTCGTAACCACAACTAGGCTTCCAAGCCTCTAGCCAACTATGGCTTAACTTCTCGATTCTCAAGTCCTTAGCCAACTCTGGCTAGTCTCTCGAAATTTCACGTGACGGTTGGGTTTACATTAATTATTTCTCCAAGTTGACTGGACTGACTCATAGCATGACTTGACCCAAACACCGTCCCATAACCTAGGGACAAGGCTAGATTCTAGATTTACACTCTCGAGAGGTGGCAACTTTTATCCACGCGCTGAAGTCTAAGCTTGTACCGCCGGTACCGAAGTACTAAAACCGATCACGGCGGCAGCACAAACCCAAACTTCCACGGCTGCTTATCCTACCCAGACACTCCCTATGTAGCCACCGACACGCCCGAGGGACCAAGTCTTATGACGAAGTGAATCCGGCACGCCCCCAACAGATGAGCGACGCCTAGCTCCGGAACCTTCGCAAGACTAGCCCCGACCACAAAGGTAACCGACTAGACTTGCCAAAAGGGTGGCGTCAAAGGAGGCTTGATAGAATACTCGGCCATGGTCTACCCATTTCAACGACGCGTGGTTGTGCTTGTTGTGTCTGGTGGGTGGCACTATGTGACTCAATCTAGTCGAGGGAGGTGATTATCTTTTAGTCAAATTTTAATTACCAACATGAACCAAGCAACAATGATATTCACAAGGTAGTTCAAGTAATAGCATAAGGTAGCTCAAGTAATAGCATAAGGTATACATTGGTGGCTATGGCGGTTTCCCCAGCCGGCGTCACCGTGAAACAATGTTACAGAAAAATAGTACAGTGGGTTAGTCGGATGACTATGGCGGTTTCTCCAGCAGGCGTCATCAAAATAAAAAACTGAAAAGCAATCATAAGAAAGAAAGCGTCCATTCCACTCGAGGGTTAACCTGACGTGGTGTCAGCAATCTTGGCAAAAAGATCCAAATGGAAAGCAAATGTCCCAAGCGTCGCAGTCCAGGTGGGCTTACGCCAACCACGTTTGACGGAGGGATAAGAACAAATAACTCTTTTGGCAAATGCCCCCAACTCCGAGGATCACAGGACGACTTCGTCTGCTCCTCACCTCGGCGAAGAAGAAGAAGCAAACAAAGCCCCGCAAGTGCGAGGCGCACAGTTGTAATGTTTCCCCATTCCTTTGACTGTGACGGTTCCTCCGGTCATCGCCTCGGGAATGGGGGTGATGCGTAGACAAGTAATTATAAAGTAATTGCGATAATTTAAAATGCAACATGGCATGTGAGGTGCAGTAACAATCAACTTAAGCAATCAATTCAATTTCTAGGGTTCGACCAGTTTGAGATTGGGTTGATGGCTTGCCTTCAGTAGTGGGGTAGGGTTCCGGAACAACTTCGACTTCTTGGGAGAGGTTTAAATCTAATACAAGCATAAATAAAGCATCACAAACCCTTCCTAAGCCATTGAATAAAAGACTAAGCAAACAACCTCCAAACCAAAATGTTTTGATGCCAATGGATAAACAATTTCAAAACAAAGCTGGCAAAATTTGTTTCATATTTTTCTGACTATTTTTGAGGAGTTATGCCCTTTTAAAGTTGGGGTAATATTCTGCCTAATTTTAAACAGAAAATAAAAATAGGAAAACGTTTCGGTTAATTATTAAAACCCTGACTAGTGGGTCCCACATGTCATAGACACTACTCGAAGCGTTATTCTGCGCGGGAAAGAATAAGAACAGGGCGCCGTCTCCTGCGAACTCACCGGCGGCGATTCCAGGGAGCTAGGGCGACGGGGAGGTGAGGGAGAGGAAGCAGAACGTCTCGAGGAGGCCTGCCGCAGCTAGTTCGAGCACCCACGCTTGACGGGGAGGTCGGGCTGGAGCGGAGCTTCTCCTCCCGCGGCTCCGACGATGTGTCGAGGAAGGATACGACGGCTCCGGCCACCGTTCACCCAGGCGAGGGCAGCTGGAGGTCCATCGTGGTCCAGAGAGGTGGTGTGCGTGATGAATCGGCGGGGGAGGGGCTGCTGGAGTGGATTTCAAGCGGATTCCGTGCGGCGGTGGCGAGCTTGATTCCGGTGCTGTGGTGCTCTACGGGTTCTGGTACTGCTCTGGAAGACGATTGGGAGGTTGAGAGGTGAGGTGTGGTGTTTGGAGAGGCCTAGGGTGGCCGTCTTATACCGTCTCCGAGATGTGGCCGCAGTTAATGGCGCGGCGAGGTGGCAGCAGCTGCGTGGGGTTGTTCGAGCGGCTTGTCGTGAAACCGCTGGCACAGTAACGCACGCGGCACAGGAGGGAGGGAGTGGATGATCTCGGGGACGGCTGAGTCGCTGACGGAGGGGCCCCGGGCGGCGCTGTGCTCAGCGGCGCGTCGGGATGCGTCGGTGGCGCGTGGGGAATTCTTCTCCGGCGACGCGTGGAGGCTGGGCGAGTCAGGGGAAGGAGGGGAACACGCTGGGCGTGGTTTGGGCCACGGGGATGCAGAACGCCGATGACCATAACGTGGCGGCGCCGTCGGGCACGGACTTGCCGGCGGTGATCACCGTTCTGGCCATGCCAGAAGCGGCATCGACGTGTTTCTCTCGACTCATTGCTCCAAACGCGATGGGGTTTTCACCACTGCACGCTAAATTTCAAAACCTTCAACTTTCCTGAATAGAGTTTTTGAAAAATCGAAACTTGGTGCGACTACCACTTTTGAAAAACCATACTGGTCAAAATGAAAACTTTTGTTTTGATGAAGCAAAACTTTTTTGGTCAGGCTACCCTTCTGCCCTGAGGTGTAGACACACCTTGTGCTTGCATCTATGCCCTTGCCTCATATTAGAAAAATCATTTGACTAGTTTTTAAAATCCTTTGAGTTAGAGGGCAGAAAAAGGATGGAAAAGATATGAGGTATATCCCCAAGTGCAAACCAAATATTTTTGCATAAATAGGCTATATATTGCCTAGGGATCATTCCCTAATTTTTGGAGAATTTTTAGAGCAATAAAACAAGTACTTCCTTTGGAAAGCTCAAATAAAGGGATTTTGTTTTAACGATAAACAGAAATATTTAGAAAATGATTCCGGAGTTTTGGGGCCAAGCAAACAAGATACCATGTGGGAGAGAACACAAAACTCAAGATCCCAAACTTTGGTAAGGTTTCGTTGAAGATTGAAAATTGGAAAGGTCATTTATCGAGGGCAAATTAAATCCAAAATCGATGACCAAATTTTTAAAAGAAATTTTTGAAAGGCCAAATTCCAGGATGTTACACAGGTGCTTCATTATTTGCTCGTTATTTTTTGTAAAAATCATATTTAGTTACAAAAGTAGTCATTTCAATAGAGATCCACCAAGAGTTTCGTAAGATTCCACCCCTAGATATGAACGTTCAGGTCGATGATTTTGACCACATTTTGAAAACACCATAAGTAATTCAAAAATAAATAAATGGAAAACCTTTGTATTGTGTCATTATACATGACCTAGTTACGAGGAAAAATAACAAACTTGGAATACGGCAATTATTTTGAAAAGGCGTTCTCAGAAATGAGCTATCATGAACTAAGATTCATGTCTTTCAAGCCAAATGACTAATGTTATGGCCATATTCATGGCATAGTCTGTTCAAATGATCTCATATTATGCACAAGAGCGCATATTGGAATGGCGAACAATGTTGCCGAACGAAGTTTTCATTTTCTGTGCACAAAAAAATAGTTTTCATTTTCTCAGTGCCAAAATGGTTTTTTGTGAAGAACCTACCAAATATGTTGGAAAATTGGACCACACCAATTTTCAAAAATATTAAACCACATTATATTAACAACTAACCAAATGGTTCCGTGTTAAAAGATTTCCATCCACCTCTCATCAAATAGACAAATTTCTGCCGATTCAGTTAGAACCGGCTCAAATTTGAACCACAGCTGCTTCATAATTTGCTCATGATTTTTTCTAAAAATCATTTTTAGGTGCACAAGGTGCTATTTCATCAAAGATAGAACTAAGAGTTTCGCAAGATTCCACCCCTAGCTAAGAACGGTCATGCCAGCCGTTTTGACCGCATTTCGAAATCAGAATAAAAAAAATTCAAAATACATGATAAACATTTTTTAACCACACGATGAAGCGTTTTAAAACACCCTATGTTTGAAAACACTTCTACAAATTATAGGGAACATTCTTTTATAATGCTCCAAATCTGTTTAAACAATTCAGAAAATAAAAGAAAAAATTGAAGAGAAAAAAACATTACGTAACTATAAGCAGCTTGTTGTGTTGTCCAGCGCTGTGCTAATCGCATACGTGTTAAAATGGCGAGATGCAGTTAAAAATAAAAAATGCTTCGTTTGTCTAGTGGTAAGAGGTTGTGATACGACACGTAAGAGAAATAGATGAGGTGGCCGCCCTGTCATTTAAATGCATCATAAATTAGCAATTACGATGATTTAAATTGGTCGTAATCGGTTAAAAATAGGGGCGTAAACCACCTGGCGCAGGTTATGACGGTTTCTGGATATATATTAGGTCGTTGTGCTGGTTCCACTCCCGCATGACAGATAATTTGTTCAGCATGTTGGTGGCCCCACATGTCAGTTCGTTTGGGTTGTCCTTGTGACAGGCGGGACCCACACGTCAGCTGCTTCTCCTAGTCAGTTCGATCAACTTGTCAATGTGTGGGTCCCGCATGTCTGTAGTAGACACGTAACCGAAAGAATGCACATGGATACGACACGTGGGCGAAATGGCTGAGATGGCCGCCCTGTCATTTAAAGGCATCATAAATTAGCAGTTACGATGATTTAAATTGTTCGTAATCAGTTAAAAATAGGGGCGTAAACCGCCTGGCCCTAGTTATGACGATTTTTTTTATATATATTAGGTCGCTGTGCAGATTCCACTCGCACATGACAGATAATTTTGTCAGCATGTTAGCGGCCCCACATGTCAGTTCGGTTGGATAGTCCTTGTGACAGGCGGGTCCCACATGTCAGCTGCTGCTCCTAGTCAGTTCGGTCAACTGGTCAATGTGTGGGTCCTGCATGTCAGTAGTAGACACGTAAGCGAAAGAATACACATGGATACGACACGTAGGCGAAATAGCTGAGATGGCCGCCCTGTTATTTAAAGGCATCATAAATTAGCAATTACGATGATTTAAATTGGTCATAAGCGGTTAAAAATAGGGGCGTAAACCGCCTGGCCCAAGTTATGACGATATTTCGATATATATTAGGTCATTGTGCAGGTTCCAGTCCCGCATGACAGATAATTTGTTCAGTATGTTGGCGCCCCACATGTCAGTTTGGTTGGGTAGTCCTTGTGACAGATAATGTGTGGGTCCCGCATGTGAGTAGTAGACACGTAAGCGAAAGAATACACATGGATACGACATGTAGGCGAAATAGCTGAGGTGGCCGCCCTGTCATTTTAAGGCATCATAAATTAGCAATTACGATGATTTAAATTGGTCGTAATCAGTTAAAAATAGGGGCGTAAACCGCCTGGCCCAGGTTATGACGATTTCATCTTATGAGATTATGACCTTTTTGACTCAAATCGACGTAATTTTGTACGGTTTTGACCCATCCGAACGGCTTATGACCATCTGGTGCGAAATCGTCATAACTTTATGACGAATTTGTCCACAGTCACTAGCAGAACGTCATATATCAACACCTTTCTTGTAGTGACCCCGCACCGCTCCCACTGTGCCGCCACGCACGCATCGCGCCGCCCCCACCGCGCCACCCTACCCCGCACCACCCCCGCCGTGATGTTTATTTATTTGTTGCTGATTTAGTTGTAGATTATTTAGATGTAGTTGATTTAGGTGTAGTTGATTTAGATGTAGTCGATTTATTTGATTTAGTTGATTTACTTGTTGTTTGCTAATTAAAATGTAGTATTTTCTTATTTGTTAATTCCTGGTGTGAGCTCCACCACACCGTCGGACATGGCGCCGCCATACCGTGGTATGAGGCAGGACAGGAAGAATACGTGGGGGGGGGGGGGGGGGTCTGAGATCACCGTTGGTGGCCAGAAGTGTTGGCTTGGCACGTTCACCACCCTAGAGCTGGCGGCCTACGATGTCATGGCGGTCGAGCACTTCATCCGAGGGGCGACACTCAACTTCCCTGAGTTCGCCGATGTTGCATCTTTCCTCGTGCATGAAAATTTCAGGGTAGCCAACAAGGACAAGGAGAACGAACTCGCGAAGTCGAGGCGCAGCACTTCGACCCCTTGGTGGCGTGTCTCCTCCAGAAGGAGCCTAATCTCCTTGAGAAGAACCGCAAGATCTTAGAGTCGCGCAAGGAGGTGCAGCAGCAGGACGACTCTGATGATGGCGGCGTAGACTGGGACGAGTTCGAGTGCGAGGACGACGAGGAGGAGCTGGACTTGCTGGCGGGGGGGGGGGGGGGGGGGGGGGGGGGGAGGGGGAGTGTTGAAGGAGCCCAACCCCGACGACTACGACTCGGATGAGTTCGACCTGTATTAGAGAACTAGTTTTCTTCATGTTTCTAGTTTAGAGATGTCGCTAGTATTAGAGATGTTAAAACTATTATCGTATCTAGCTAGTACTGTTAAATTATGCAATACACCTATATGTGTTTTCTTCATATTGCTAGTATTAGAGATGTTGCTAGTATTAGAGATATTGAAACTATGATCATAGCTAGCTAGTACTGTTAAATTTATCGTAGCTACTACTGTTAAATTATGCAATGAACATATATGTGTTTTCTTCATGTTGCTAGTATTAGAGATGTTGCTACTATTAGAGGTGTTGAAACTATAATGTCTATTTAATTTGTCAACATGAATGCAGCAAATATAGATCACGTTTGCGCCAAGTGTGGCTATGGTGACGTCCTAAATCTGTGCTAACAGGTGGTTCACTACCCCGAGTTTACGTGCCTAACGGGTAGCGACTATAGTATCGAGCTTTCCGAAAACCTTCTATCTAGGACAGTATGTTTAAATTTAACCTGCTGTGGCTGAGTTGTTCATTGTCATGCCGAAGAAATGTCTAATTGTTGTTTTTTTATTTTGCTCAGATCATCCCCTGCTCTGTAAGGCGTGAATTTCTGCAGAAGCTCAACGTTGTCATCGATCAGGAGATCACATTCGATGCCGACCTAGTTATGTTAACAAAGGACCGGGTCTTCACTGTTCTTGTCACCAACGAAGCAGACCGGACCTTTTTCGGTTGCCCTCGTTGGAGAGAATTTTGCCGAAGCTTACGAGTTTGAAGCTGGAGAGAGAGTCTACATTTATCTTGATGAACCTGATCAGGAGATCAACGTGTTCTATAGCGTACCCGACTTACCATAGTTATCTAGTTCACCATAGATCATGTTGAATTTTTAAACTAAGACTTGTCGGTGTTTGCAATTGTTAGTACTAGGTGTTGAACATGTTATATTGTACATAGTGTTACCGTTGAAATGTTAAACTTATCTGAGTTACAGTTAAACTAAAAAATGTTGTCGTGGCAGGGGTTTCTGCTGCCGTGGCGGCCTTTTTTGGTGCTTGAAATTTACATTAGTGACGTGTCCCCATTGTGGTGGCGTCCCATGTGGTATGCTACTAGTGTGTTTGTTACTAGTGGAGTGGGGATGACATGCCACTAGTAACAAATACCAATGGAGCCATATCAGTGGCGTGCCACCTCCGTGCCACTAGTAGGCATTTTGGCAAGCCCCTGATAGGCTTTTCTGCAGTAGTGATGTGGCCTTTGAACTGAAAGTTCAAGCCACGTGGTGTGACAGAGGGGAAGCAAATGTCGCCTGGTGGAAGGAGCATCTGGAAACAGAAACATGCCATCCTCATGCTCATCCGTTGGCATGTCGCAGAAACGTGTTCAGAGCATAAGCATTGAATTGAGAGGCAAACTATTAATCGACGAGTTGCGCGGAGCGTGGAGTGGCAAGTCGAGTGATTGAGTGTGCACATTGTTGCTCTCTTTTCTCATGATACAGGAGTAGAACAGCTGAATGTAATTTTCTTTGTTTCTGGACTTTTCTGTAAGAGTTTCGGTTAATGCAATCAGACCCTTCCTCGCAAAAAAAAAAAAAAAAGAACAGCTCAACTTATATGTTGGTGTTTGGCCTGGTCCATTAGCAATGTGGCACTAAACTCTGTACACATGCCATACAAGTGAAATGAGCTTTTAAGATTTCAAGATTTTACTGAGCTAAACACTAAGATATTAGTGGGACTAAACACATTAAATCTAACACTCTTTTGGTTTTACTAGCAAACATGCCCGTGCGTTGCAACGGAAGAAAAAATATTACATTAGGTGAAGCAAGTGATTTATATGCACATGATCAAGAATCCATCATTTGCACTTCTTTCATAGGCTAAAACAAAAGAACCACCAATCAATTTGTTAATTAGGAAAGGAAGCTTGGCCGCAAAAAAATGTACGGCAGCTAGCTTATTTTCCATTGGAAGAAAGGCAGCTAGCTAAACGGTCGCACGTGAGTAGGTGCTCTTTTCCTCGCGCACTGCTGCGTGCTGCCCCTGCACGCATAGGACACGGACACAACCCTTTTTCTTTTCTTTTGTGGACGGAGATAACCTTGTTTGTTTTTTTTGGAACGGAGACAACTCTGCTAGTTTCACCTTGGCATGCGTTTGCTGCTAGTCGTTCGGGATCGGACTGGATGGATCTGTGACCGGTCTTTCTGGCACTCCGCATCTAGAAATCGTTTGGGCGGCTGGACCCGGGCCAACATGGCTTGATCACGTAGTTAGTGCGACGGCCGAAGTTAGTTTGGGCTGCCATCGGAAGTAGGAACGGCGGGCCCAGAAAAAATAACCACGGCGCAACGCACGCACAGCTGGGATGAAGGTAAAACCTATAATACGCGTACCGCGTACGTTACTAACGTACGCGTACCCGATTGGGCTGGCCCACGCGCGAGCCGCGCTCGTCGGAGACGGGAAAGGACGCCGGAGACGGGGAAGAAGGAGGCGGCAGCGGGCGCCCTGGCCACTCACCGACGACGGGGACGACGCGGCTGGCCGCGGAGCCCCTGCGGAGGTGAGGCCAGGACCTCGCCGGAGACGGGGACGCAGGGGGGGTGCGGGTGCGGTGCGGAGCTCGCCGGCGACGGAGTTAGGCTTAGGGTTCGGGGTGGGGGGGTTTAGAGGGAGGCCGGCCAGGGGGCGGCGGACCGGCGGAGGCGGCGGCTCGAGCAGGGCGGGGCGCGGAGGCGGCGCGGCAGCGGCGCCGAGCGCGGGGGGCGGGAGCTGGCGGTTAGGCCGGTGGAGGCGGCGGGGGATCGACGGAAGTGAGGAAGAAGAAGAAGGATGGGGATGGGCCGTGGCCCATGTCATGGCGACGGCAGGAGGCGGGTACGCGGAGTGAAGCTTTCTCCGCGTACTGCGTGATATTGGCGCTCCCTGGGATGAAGTGATGAACTCGTGTTTTAGTACCACCTTGACTAATTACAGAGATGTTTTTGTTGAAATTATGGCGACTTAATTGATTGGCAAACATAGATACATCGTCTGTGAGGGGCTCAATTATGAAGTCTGGTGGATCCTCCAGCCAAACAATTAATTGGGGTCCCTTCGCCTTACAAGATAGAATATGAGCCACTTTATTACTTTCCCTAGCACTATGACAGAAAATAACATGGGCAAAACCTCTAGAAAGAAAAGAGCATTCCTCGTAGATAGCAGCTGCTTGCCCGATCGAGTTCCCACCGTCTTGCATTATTGAGATGACCTCCATACAATCATTATTTACTATAAGCTTAGAACAACCGACTTGGCCTGCTAGAATGAGTCCATCGCGTAGGGCTCTAGCCTCCGCCATTGATGCATCTGCGATGGAGGGGATGCCGCAGCTATTACCAGCTATGAATAACCCCTTATCATCACGGATGACAGCTCCCGTCACGCCCTTGCATGAATCTGCATAAAACGCTGCATCCACATTGAGTTTAGTGTACCCTTCTTTCGGTTTCTCCCAACCTCCACGTTGGATGCCAACATTCTTTTTGCACGCCCGAAAGTAGTTCGCTGTGATTGCAGAAATTGCAAGTGCTGATCTTGACGGCGAGGCTACAAAAAATAATTCTGTGGCGCACCAATTAAGGGTGCGCCACAGAATTCCAACCTACCTTTATAGGGTTTCCCTACTAGTGCTAGTGTCTCCTCATGTGCTATTTGTCTCCGTTGCCACCACAGATACCAGCATGTTGTTGCAATCAGCTCGCGCAGGCATGTACCTTGTAATCTGGGCGCACTGCCTTCCTCCTGAAGTAACAAAACATCAAAAACAGCAGATCCCGACCTTTCCACCGTCGACAGCTCATTGATCATCTCTGACAAACCGAGGTTTTCCCAAGTATCCTGAACTCTAGGACATTGGAAGAACGCATGCAGGGTATCTTCACAATATATGTTGCAAACTGGACACAGGCTGCTAGTAGTGATGTGTCTATTTGCCAAAATGCATTTACAAGGGATCGTACCAGGTAAGAGACGCCAAGAGAAGATCTTGACCTTTGCCGATACCTTCATGGACCAAACGTTCGACCAAACTGGGTTTATTTGAGAAGTACTCTGCCCATTTGTTCTAAGAAGTTTCCTGCCATGTTCATGATCCCACTCCACATAGTATGCCGATTTGACTGTGAAGATTCCTATCTTGGTGAAGTTCCAAGAGACAAAATCTTCCATCATCCCAACCGCTAGAGGTATCTTCAAAATTCTGTTCACATCCACAGGAAGTAGGATGGACCGGAGCATAGTCTCATTCCAGGATCTAGTTATAGGATCGATCAATTCCGAGACCTTTGACTGTAGAGCAACACCTCGTACTGACACCAATTTTCGAGAGGGGCTTCCCCATTTCCAACTCTCCAAATATAGCCTTTCTTGAAAGTTTGAATACCTGCTCAGATACTTTGCCACGTATATGAGGAGCCTTTCTTAAGATCTGCATTAAGGAGATCTCTCGATGGATAGTACTTTGCTCTCAAGACTCTGGCACAAAGAGAATTTGGCTCACAAAGTAATCTCCAAGCCTGTTTTGCTAGCATTGCAAGGTTGAAGCTTTCGAGATCCCTGAACCCCATTCCACCTTTCTTCTTTGGAACACACATTTTCCACCACGCGAACCAGTGCATGTGTTTTTGTCCATCATCATCTCCCCACCAATATCGGGTCATAGCATCTGTGAACCCTTTAATGACTTGTTTAGGGAGCTTGAATACTGACATCGCATACGCCGGGATGGCTTGCATAATAGCTTTTAACAAAACCTCCTTCCCACCATAAGATAAAAGCTTTTCTTTAAAACCACTCAATCTTGAACAAATTTTGTCTATCAAGTGCATGAAACAATCAGTACGGTCTACCCCCACTAGAGGTGGTAGCCCCAAGTACTTGTCCGTGATCGCCTCGGTTAGAATATTGAGCTCCGTGCATACAGCCTCCTTGATTTCCACCGACGTACACGGGCTGAAAAATATGATTGATTTGCTCTCACTAACCAACTGCCCGGACGAGAGACAATAATCATGCAAAACTTTTCTCAAAGTTTTGGCATTGGACATATCAGCTCTCATAAAAATAAGAGAATCATCCGCAACACAACAAGTGAGAGATAGCAGGAGCATCACGGCACACTTTCACTCCAATCAGATTGCCGTTGTCCTCCTCAAATTTCAGCAAACTTGATAAACCCTCAGCACAGATTAGGAACAAATACGGGGAGAGTGGGTCCCCCTGACGCAATCCCCTAGTAGGGGTAATAATCTCTGAATCATGGCCATTAATTCGGATTTGATAACAGACAGATTTGACACAATGCATGATAAGAGATATCCAGTGTTCATCGAAACCCAGTCTACTTAAAACCTTCTCCAGAAAACTCCATTCGACTCGATCATAGGCCTTGTGCATATAAAGTTTTATTGCACATAAACCATACTTCCCTACTTTCTTCTTTTTTATAGCATGGTAAGACTAATAGGCCACCAGAAAATTATCCGTGATGAGCCGGCCCGGGACAAAAGCACTCTGTGTTGGGGAGATAATATCTGGTAAAATTGTCTTCAGTCTAGCTGCAATGATCTTCGAGATAACTTTATAAATTACATTGCATAGACTAATAGGCCTAAACTGCGTTACCTTTTCAGGACTGTCAGTTTTCGGGATAAGAACAATTGTTGTATCATTGCGGGATGAGGTGACAAACGTTTTTTGGCGTGCGAACCAAAAACGAAGCGCGACGTACCAAACCAAAACCAAGGAAGGCTTAATGACTTTATTATTAAAGGAAACGTGCCCGTGCGTTGCAACGGGACTGAACAACAACTGTTAATCGAAAGAGGTTGGCACAATCCTGCAGAAGCTTGCTATCGCTTGTTCACTAAACCTACGACACAATCCTACACCTGAGATTTCACGGTATCGCCGCCATCTCGGCGTCGAACGGTCGAAGGCCAGAAATGGCGTGTGGTCATCTTCGATGAACATGTACTCCAGCTACTCCTGCATGCCGAGGGGAAGATGTTAGATGTCGATGGTCGGCGGCTCGGCGCCGGATTGAACGGACGGAACAGCGTGATGACGCGGTCATACTGGAAGTCGCCAATGCACAACTCGGCGGCGAGGTTCTCATCCTCGTCAGCCTCTTCCCATGGGCCTGCAGGCTCTAGGTAGTCCGTGCACGCAACGGCGCGGTGGAGGTCCAAAGAAAGCCGAGGTGAGCAGCGGCCTGGAGCACGCCGATCGCGCGGCCGCAGATGGCGAAGCGGGAGACGAAGGTTGCCTGCATCGTTCTTGTTCCGCCTCGTCTTAGCAGAGGCAGGCGGGATGTCAGCAGCCGTTGGCATGGCGCCTTCCGAAGCTCGCGTCTATGTCCCCTATCGCGAGTTCGCGACCATCCAACTAAATGTGCAGGGCGGGAACCTAGGAGCCCGCTGTCCTGCCCGCCGGCGTCGAGCGGGGGACGGGGCAGCGTGGCCACATGCCGACCGGGAAAAAATCGTGAGCTCACCTCTGCGTTGGCATTGTAATCTATGCTTGTGTGGCAGGTGAGAGGGCAGCGACCTGGCTAGTTGGCCACGACATGAACCGTTGTCTCCTGCGACCGCAGGATCTCGCCGAGATCGTTTCCTCCCAGACATCTCTTGCGCTCTGGCCCGCGTGAGCGAGAAGTTGTATGTACGAGTTGTGCGTCTGTATCCTCTGATCCTTGCTTTATATAGGGAGCAGGCCAAGCCTAAGACGATGCGTTGGTGTGTAGCGTGTCCGTGTTGGACTCAAATGTAAGTCATCTGAAGACACGAACAGAAACAGATTTCTAACAATTGAATTAACAAAAAATAAAACATTTGAAGAGGCGTGCCATCATGCCATGCACCTTTTTTTTTTGAGATTTATCATGCCATGCACCTGAGTGATGGATCTCTGACCTTGCTGGGCCGGCCCACACCCGACGATTGTTCCTGGGAAACGAAGCACACCACACGACCTAGCTAAGGCCCACACCGTGCAACCGATTGTACCAAGAAACGGATTGATAGGAAACCAAACAACGGACGACGAGAAACGAAACGAGCGACGGAAAATAAAAAATCCAACCGGTACACAACTTATGGGTGGCAGTGGTGGGTAATTTTTGTGAACTTTAGGGGTATTTTAAACGACGTACGAGAAGAAGTCTTAATACTTTTATTATTAGGTATAGATAAGGTAAAGATTATACTCCTTCCATCCCATTTTAGAGGGCGCTAAATGCATGGTTAAAGTTAAGCTCAAATTTTGAGGGATCTTACATAAGAGAGAATCGGCATAGAGGACACGTGGCAGCCACCTGTAGAACTTGGCAATGTTGGTGGTGGATTTGCCGAGTGTAAAACTCAGCATACATGGCCAAGACACTCGGAATAGGGGGCAAACCCGAATCTATGACATTGAGTTTGCCGAGTGTCATATAAGGAACTTTCGGCGAATCCTGGAGCACCCGGGCGCAACACGTGTCCATTCGTTTGCCGAGAGCCAGGGGCGCGATATTTGGCAAACGTATGGACACGTGACGCGCTTGTGTGCTCCAGGATTTGCCAATTGTCCTTATATGACACTGGGCAAACATAAGCGCCATGTGGCACCACCGTCTTCGTCACTTCGGTTATTTCGCCGAGAGCCCGATTTGACACTCAACAAAGTGTTTGTCGAGTGCCCGACAGGAAGCACTCGGTAAACACCCGTTCGCCGTTCTAGTGTCAGCCGTTGGCCGTATGCCAAGTGGGACACTCGGCAAAGGCTTTGACGAGTGCAAACATGGCTTTGCCGAGTGCCAAGGGATACGGCCCCAAAACAATAGTGACGTGCTCCCTGGTGAAAAAAAGATTTTGCAGATGTCAAAATGTTTCTAAAAAATACACAAGTACAAGTCCATGTTCTTTGTGTGCGCTTAAAATTTCATGAATATGATTGCATTAGAAGTTATTCTAGTTCTTAATTCCGGTATTCTGGTTGATATTAGTAAATCCTTGCCTTTTCATCTTGCTTTGCCTAGAGCCAATTGGGACAAATATTGTGAACCTAGCAAACCATCTGTTATTGAAAAAACTTATGCCAATGAGGTTGCTGTTAATGCTATTTCTACATTTGATCCTCCTAAATGTGTTGAGAAACTTCCATGCCACCATCGGCAAACGCGCACACACACAAGAAGCAAAGGCAGCGGTTATTACGTGCCGGCCCGCTGCCACAACAACATCTCGTTGCTCCATGGGAATTGCCCAACGGCCGCGTCCTCGTTGACAGCGACGCCGCCGCCCGCCGGACCCATCCTGGTTACCGCGAGCGTGCTGGCCACGACCACCACGGCCGAGTCGGCCACCACGGGTACTGGGGTGCAAAATTTATTGGGTCAGTTAACCCGTGTGTAATTTCAAATAAGATTTTGAAACAAAGAATATGAAATTTGGAGCCAAGCCTACGTGAACCGGGACTCAAAATTGACTTTCCTCAAGATCTTGGGAAAAATGAACGTTATAATACTCAGTAAACTATCTCTCACTCTGTGTGTCTCTCTCATGAACCGACACTCCCCAGATATGTACAAAATCAGTGAGTACCGTGGGCAACTAGCCGCCAAGCTTACAGGGGCCAAGCTTACCGTTGATTTTTCTCTTTGTGGGGAGCAACAATAATGCAGCTGCAGCAGACGAGTCAAGATAGAGAGAGAAGAGAAATCAACGGAGGTCAGCAGTACATGCTGGCTCCCAAAAGAACTTCCAAATCGGGACCTTTCCAGTAGATAGCTACAAGGATTATAGCTACGTGAACGACCGAGGTTTGTGGGTTGGCGAGCCTACTACATAGATGCATGATGGCTCTAGGTTAATTTGATGCTTGATACCTCTTTGCCAACAACCAGTTCATATATGCGCATTGTATAAATCAAATGTTCTTTTCTTCTGCTCCCTCAGCACCATTAATTCGAGAGGGTGTTAATATATGCGTATTGTAAATCATGCATGTATGCCATTTACTTATTTTGCATAATTATTATGCTTTCGTGGTTCCAGGTGTTGTCTTTGTGCAGTTTTTTTCTGGTCTCAGATTGGTTGGACTCGGCATCCGGGACGGTGTATTCAATGTACCCTGCTTGTTAATGATTTGGCCCCCAGACCTCGGAGGCGTATCCCGTCCGGGGCGAGCACATTTTAACGGCGTCACGGATTAACCAGACGCTGGCACTTGCATCTCACGTATTTTAACTGTCAACTGGTTTCTTTAACCAGATCAACTCGCCTCGGAAACCTGACCGGGATCTGACAAATTCGACTCTCCGTGCAAACTTCAGCTCAAAATGACCTCTCTCCAAAACTTTAACCAGATCTAACTCAACTGCTCAACGCCATCTTCTACGGTGTTGAATTTGGCTATATATATATTGAGTGTGGGAGTATGTACACACGGGAGTATATAATAGGAGTCCATATATAAATATCAGTGCAATGCACCTCGGCGTTATAAAAACCTAACGCTTTGTCGACTGAAACGAAGATTTGTACCTCAACACCTTTTTTTTTTGCGGGGGAACAAACCCGGCAAGATTCAGATCCAAAAAAAACAATGATGGAGCTGCTGTATCCCGCCAAGCCATGCATGCATGTATCTGGCCGGGCCATGAGAGATCGTTTAAGATCCATGTAGATGCCGGTACTGCTATTTACTTTTAGGGCATGCACAAGAAGAGAGTACTTTCCGTGGATTTACCAACTAGACTAGATTTATCTTCATCTTAGGGTGTGTTTGGTTGTGCTGTAGATTCCTAAAAATCAGCGACATGTTCGTTTTTTATTTGCATTTTTATCATTTTATATTGTACTAAGAAATAAATACCGCACACAAATAAATCCACTTCAAATGAAGAATTTTAATTTTGCAAAATATTGCACAATTTCACACACAAGTTTGATCGAATCTAGGCCAATTTTTTTTTCAGTTTAGAGCTACCAAGTTGGAATACACATGCATCACGGAAGAACACACACATCACACACACGCATCACACAGTCGTCACTGCAATCTAGGCCTGAACACAACGCGCTACCACCAGCCACGCCAGCGGGCTGGACGTGCACGGCGCTGCACCGGCCAACGCGCCGGGTCACCACAGCAGCGTCCAGCCGCTCGTGGATCTTGGCGGTCTCCCGCAGCAGCGTCCCGATTCCAACTGCGGCGGGGATCTCCAAGGATGCAGTAGCGGCGGGTTCTCCAAGGCCGAGCGTCCGCGAGCGTCGCCTCGCTCGGCGGCGAAGACTGTGGCTTTCACTTCCCTCCCGCGCGTCGTTGTTGGAGGGGGCGGCGCTACCGACCGAGCTATGGAGCCGGCGGCAAGCTGGGGCTGGAGCTTGGTGTCTGGTCGACGGTTGGGACGGTCTAGCAGGGGAATAGGAGTGGTGAGATGGGGGGATCGAATCCCTGACAGCACGCCGCCGAAGGCCGCCGGAATAGGCCAGCGAGGGGAACCCTAACCTGGCACGCCGCCGGAATTCCTGGTGCGAGTCATGGGGGAAAAGGAGGCATACGGGAGGAGGAAAAAGGGTTGGAGGAGAAAATAAGGGGAACGAACCAGTCATTTTTCACTTACCAGTGGCATGGTGGGTAATTTCCAAGTTTTTGGCTCAACGCAACGCGGTGAAATCTGGGGTCAAACCAACTTTCGTTTTACACTACGAAAATCTGCTGCGTTACTGGTTGTAGAATCCCAACCAAACAAACCCTTAATTTTGTTATTCCTCGAGGATGAAGAGTAAGACACCCCAACCACTGCCAATAATAACAATAACTAAGAAATTCTTTTACAAACCCTTGACCGCCTCACGAAGAGGAAAACTTGATATACTAACAAACAAGAGAAGATGATAATTAAGAATTGTAGCTATTACTCCATCTCCATATGCACCCAAGACTGATAAGCCGCCAGCAAAGAGCGACCGCTAGATAAAACTTATGTAGATGATCACACACTCATTACCATGCCAATAGCGCATTTAAGCTATAAATCGTCGACCAAGAAGATCTGGTTGTTGTCAACAGAGTCCATCTCGTGCACGATGAGCTTCTCGGCCACTACACTGGTGTTGGTTGCGTTGTTGAACAAGTACACCCCTGCCGCCGCATAGATAGCCTCCGTCGGGTACACCCGCGATGTCGCCGTGACCCTCCCGCCCATCGCGAAGCTCTGCACGATGGAGTGGTCCACGAGCACCCTCATCGACAAGGTCTCGCCGTTGAGCACAGGCACCGTGCTGCCGACCACCCGCTTCGTCACGTCCCTGGCCCACGATGACCGCAACTCATCGTTGCAGAAGCTGGTCCGGAGGCCCCCATCGAGGCCCCTAGACACGTAGAAGTACACCGCCGTCTGCTCGCCAAGGCCCTCGGCGGCAAGGACAAGCAGGCCGAAGGGGCCGAGCGCGCCACGGGTGGCAGCGCCGCCGCTGCTACTGCAGTTGTAGCCGACGTCGGCCTCCTTGATGGCGGCCACGGCGGAAGCGTCGAGGCGGAAGGAGGCCTCGATGTCGAGCTGACTGCCTTGGCGGATGGGGAGGTGGAAGACGGAGCCGGTGTCGATGTTGATGTCATTGAACTCGGTGGCGTTGAGGCGGAGGGTCTCGATCTCCTCCACCGGCCATAGGAGGAGGTTCGTCCGGGTCTTCTCGTCCAGTGCCACTGTCCTTGGAATCGACTGCACACACGTCATACACCATTAATTAGTTATTTAAGCTAGGTAATTAAGTGATATCGAACGCTTCACGTAAACAACTTCAAAAAACTCTATACTAGTATGATAGTTGAGCAATGGGTAGTTAATTCGCCGTTACGTGAAAAATGGACACTAGTACTACTCTTGGCTCTTGGGGATGCAAAGAGATGATGGAATTGATCCAAGAAAACTACTCTTTATACTAGTACTACTATGCGTTTGCGGTTTGGTCAACTAGGCATACAGTAGGTGCATGCGTCTGGGATATCAATTAATTAATTAATTAGCTAGTTTAGAGATGCATGCAGTGATATTATAACAACAACAACAACAGCAACATTTCAATCCCCAGGAGGCCATGGGTGCACTGTTCTACCCAACTAGTGATGATAGATGCAAGGTCGTAAAACAATCATACTCCATCGATGTATAGTATAGAGACAGACATATACCTGGATTGAGGCCCATCCCTTGGCTTCGTCGGACCGCCTAGAGTCCGTCTCCCCGACATACCCCAGCATCACGCGCCGCCGCTTTGCTGGATCATAGAACGTCGTGGACGCATAGAGCTTGCCCCAGTCGTACCTCAGCCCGATCCCCAAGTCCAGCTCCGGGTCCAATGGTGTCCACGTGTTCGCAGCCGCATCGTACGTCCCTAACGCATAGTAGTCATGACGTTCATCGTCCATGCTTGCCTTTATCACGTACAACACCTCCGATGATGAGTTGTCTCCCCCACCAACGGGGTAGAAGTCCATGCACTCCCACATGCCGGTGTGCTCGACGCGGTGCAAGATGCCCGGGATGCGCTGGAAGCTAAGGAAGTCCTTGGTCTTGTACACCATGGCGAAGCCGGCATGGTCGCCGTGGTGGTCATCCTTGGAACCAATGACGGTGCGGTACGTGGAGTCGGACTCGTCGAACCAGGCAGTGGTAGGGTCTCGGAAGTCCATGTCCTTGATCCCCGCTGGATGAACGAGGACGGGGTTGGCGGGGTGCTTGGTCCAGCGGCGGAGGAGGGGGTCGTTGGGTCAGCGGGGACGGCGAGGCACTGGACCTCCATCATGCCACTCCTGTCGGTGGTGTTGGAGAAGACCCCTGTGTAGATCATGACGAGCCTGCCGCTGTTTAGCACTGTGATGGAGCCCGACAAGACACCCATGCTGTCGTACCAGTGGTCGGGCACCATGGCAATCGGGAGGTGGCGCCAATGGACTAGGTCCCGGGACACAACGTGGCCCCACACAATGCCGTCGTCCCACACGACGCCCTTGGCGTTGTACTGGTAGAAGAGGTGGTAATATCCACGGTAGTACACCGGACCTGCAATATAATGTGTGCGTCGATCAAATCAATCCTCCTTTTTTCCTTGGCGTTTGCAAACGGGAAGGAAACATATAAATTTAATTTCACATATTTTATTTGTCATGTCGTTTGGGTCCCATGCATTTTCTTACATCCAAGACCTTGTTAGTCACTCACCGTTGGGATCTGCATGCCGCCGGAGTACGCCGGCGCCGGAGAAGAAGCAAAGGCAGCGATGTCAGCAGGGAAAATGAATCCTTGGAATTAATGTAGCTAAATAGATAGATACGATACCGCTCATGAAGTTCTTCTCCGTCTGGAAATGGAACCCGGCCCGCTGCCACTGCAGCATGGAGTTGCTCCACGGGAAGGCGTCCGCGTCCTTGCTGTCGCCGGTGCCACCCGCCAGGTGCACCCTGGCTCCGCTAACGGCGACGAGCACCACCACCACGGCGGAGGCCGCCAGCACGGTGGCGACGCACGCGAGACAGTACCTCACGCCGCCGCGTTGCTCGTCGCCGGAGGAGGGCAGCGGCGCGTAGGCGCCGGGAGTAATGCCCCGGGAATCCATCGCGGACAAGTTTTGAGTAGACTCCGGTGGATGGATGTGTTTGTGTTGTTCAGCAGCGGGCGAGCGAGCGCGATTTATAGCTGGGCGTGCGGATAGAAACAAAATGGCGTTGGGCCTCCCTGATGTAATCCTCACTCCCGACCCGATTCATCTCATCTCAGATCACCGTGTGCTTCAGACGGTGGCATTTTTCTAGATTTATTGAGAATTTCTAGCAATGTTCTATCGCTGGGAGACGACATGGTCGTCGACTACGCTGCCTGCTCAGTATTTCGAAACTGCTCATAGGGCAGAGTGCACGTGCGTGTTTAAAAAAAGATGTCAAAGAGTCTGGGCTAAGAGAAAACAAGGAGCGAGAAGGGGAAAGTTACCGGCGGACAAAACGTTTGTCCTCACACCGGTCAGGGATAAGCAGGTGCGATTACATTAATTGCCCGCTTAATTAGCGCTTTGTGGCTCTCGTCCTCGCTCGAAAACCGTGATATGAGCTGTCAAGATATTCAAATGTAATCGCATAAGAGGGGAAAGATATTAAAATTTTAGACAATTTCTAGACGTCGGTGGAGTGATAATGGGCCACCATTTTTGGAGAACTCAATTAATACAAGTTGGAGAGACTTTTTTTTTCTTCTGAAATGGGGATTGACAAGCGATGCATATGACTTCTTTATTACCTTATTAAAATTCAGTTCACAGAGTATTACTCCCTCCGTTCTAAAAATGATGACTTTCATTTGTCTACATGCGGATGTATCCAGACATGTATCCGCATGTAGACAAATGGAAATCATCCTTTTTAGAACGGAGGGAGTACAACTTAAGGATCACACAAGGTTGAAACATGTATCAACCAACGAAATAAAGCCACTAACATTAAAAATCTATGCATTAACATGATAGTCTAAAGTTAAGCTGTCACCCGAATTGGCTGAATAACTCCTGTGCAACCGTTTCCAAACGTCCGCCCCCAAAAGCAATATCCTGACGGCGCTCCGCCGGCTGGAGATAGGACCACATACGAATCCAGTGTGTGGCCGAAGGAATCACCTGCAAGAAAGATGAAACTTTCGAATTATTAAAAATAATTCCATTCCTCACATGCCATATAGCTGATAATAAAGCACAAGCCCCAACTCTGATTTGAGCTTTTTCTATTTTAGTAACTCCATGCAACCAATTTCCAAACAAATTAATGATATTAGTTGGAGGAGTAATATGAAAGGCCATATACACAATGCGCCAAATAATTTGTGCAAGCGGGCAAGCTAAACAAGTTGGACAGACTTTTATGTGAAATCAAAACAAACCGAGGGCTTTCTTATATACTGGAGTAAGCATGCATGAGGGCTAAACAGAGAAGTACATGGATGTATCTATAAATAATAGGAAACAGAAGGACTAAAATGCAGAAAAGGATTGGAGGCCTAAGAGCGCCCTTTAGGTATTGTTGTTATGTGTTTGTGATGGACGGTTGTGTGTGCTTGAGCTTGACACCAAATGTCGTATCTGAAGCCCGGCAGAAAAAGGCCCACACACACATGTGGAATCAAACTGGCAAGATTCAATAGTGGACAGATCCAGACAATACTAATAATGCGGCTAGATCAAGAGAGAGAGAGAAAATTATTGGCTTGGCTAAACGGACCTTGGCCGTTCCCCTCTTACCGCTACAGTAGAGAGGGGCGATTTCTTGGACTCGCCTGGTCGATCCACCTCGCTCGCCGGGGAACCATGGGCTCCCTCTTCCTCCGTCGGCTGCTCCGGCGGCGGGAGGATGGGGGAACCCCGATTCATGGAATTAATAGTAGAAACGTCATGTTAAACGTGACATCATTGTAACCTGGCCCTGCTTTCTATATAAGGCACGGCCAGGAGCCGTCTAAGGCAGGAGACATTCACGCGTATACACGGCAATGTTGGCAGTGGATTTATCGAGTGTAATAACAATGGCCATACAAGGGCAAGACACACTGCATATGGGGCAAACCCGGACCTGTGCCATTGAGTTAGCCGAGTGTCATATGGGGGACACTCGGCAAATCCTTGAGCACCCGGGCACAACACATGTCCATGCGTTTGTCAAGAGCCAGGGGCGCGACAGTCGGCAAATGTATTAGCCGAGAATCCGATTTGACACTCGGCAAAGTGTTTGTGGAGTGCCTGGTAGAAAGCACTTGGCAAACACCTGTTTGCCGATCCAGTGTCAGCTGATGGTCGTATGCCGAGTGGGACACTCGGTAAGCCATTTACCGAGAGCAAATGGGATTTTGCCGAGTGCCACGGGCACTCGCCATACGGCTCGAATCCGGTACTAATGTGCTCCCTGGTGAAAAAAAAAAGATTTTCGAAAGGTGAAAACATTTCTTTAAAAAATCACAAGAACATGTCCATGTTCTTTGTGTGAGCTTAAAATTTCGTAAAAATAAGGCAAGCTTTGTGCAAGTTTCATGCTCAAAAAATATTTATTAGAGCACTGATTTTTTTAGGGCACAAGACTTGTGTTCTCCCGTGAAACTTTACGCCAACACCAAAGCCTAACGTGGCACCATACGAATACTAGAAAGATTCAACAAATCATTAAATGAAAGAGGCTAAAATAAAACAATTTAAAATACCCTGTATGTGACAATTATTCCAAGATATAAGGCCAATAAGTTGGTGAGGCCGGTCACCAACCGGAATGAAACTAGCAAGATTTTTCTTTTTGTTGGGAACAACAACAATGTACCTGCAGCAGACGAGACAAGCCAATGTAGCCAAGATAGAGAGAGAAGAGAAATCAACGGAGCTCAGCACATGCTGGCTGCCACGCCAGACTAGGCTCCCAAAAGAACTTCGAAATCGGGACCTTTCCAGTAGATCGATAGCTACAAGGATGATAGCTACGTGAACGACCGAGGTTTGTGGGTTGGTGAGGAGGATGGAGCCTACATAGATGCATGATAGCTCTGGGAATGACGGAGCTCAGCAGTACATGCTGGCTGCCACGCCAGAGACGCTTCCAAAATTAAACCGGGACCTTTCACTAGATAGCTACGTGAACGACGGAGGTTGGTGAGGAGGATGGAGCCTACATAGATAATGAGCATGGTAGCTCTAGGAACGACGGAGGTTAATTTGTAGATTCGCTCTTTACCAACAACCGGTTAATATAAATCAAACGTCCTTTTCTTGAGGGAAACCAAGATTTATACCTCAAGACCCGGCATGATTCAGTGCTCCCAATAATTGCAGATCCAATGTAGCCAAGATAGAGAGAGAAGAGAAATCAACGGACCGCAGCACTACATGCTGGCTGCCATGCACGCCAGAAACGCTCCCAAAAGAGCTTCCAAATTAAACTGGGACCTTTCCACTAGATAGCTACGTGAACGACCGAGGTTTGTGGGCTGGTGAGCCTACTACATAGATGCATGATAGCTCTAGCTACTAACGACGGAGATTAATTTGATGCTTGATAGCTCTTTACCAACCAGTTAATATATGCGCATTGTACAAAAAAAAAAAAAAAAAAAAAAACGTCCTTTTTCTTCTAGACAGTATCATATAATAGCAGCAAGCTATTTATTGCTAAAAATCGATGGTCAGAAATTAGAATCCACTAAACCAAGATGATTACACACATACATAAGAGGTTGGTGACCGGGTAAGATATTCAAATGTTTAGACAATTTCTAGACACGTCGGTGGAGTGATAATGGCCAACCATTTTTTCGAGGACACAATTTAATACAAGTTGGACAGACTTTTATGTGAAATCAAAACAAACCGAGGGCTGGAGTAAGCATGCATGCATAAGACTAGACACAATGGGAGTATCATAGGTGGTATCATGCATGCCATGTTGGCAAAAAGCTGACGTGTCACTGCAATTAATGATGTGAGAGGTGATAGTGGTATCATAGGTAGATACCGTAACATAACGGATTTCAATGCAATATGAGTCTACAACCTAATTAATGGTGTATTATATGATACCACACATATGTTACTACCCATTGTGGAGGTAGTAACATAGACTAGTATCATATGCATGATACTAATATATGATACTCCCCATTGTGACTAGTCTAAGGGATAAACAGAGAAGTACATGGATGTATCAACAAAATTACAGAAAAAGGAAGGACTAAAATGCAGAAAAGGAGAGGAGGGCCATTTAGGTACTGTTGTTATGTGTTTGTGATGGACGGTTGTGTGTGCTTGCGCTTGACACCAAATGTCGCATCTGCCCACACACACATGCATGTGGAATCAAACCGGCAAGATTCAATAGTCGACAGATCCAGACAAAATTAATAATGCAGCAAGATCAAGAGACAAATCTTGGTGACGAACACGATGTAGCTGTGCTGCCTCAGATGCCTCCATTCCTAAATTATCTGTGAGGAGTGGTACTACTTTTGGCTAGGTGTGCATGCATTATTGAGGCTGATAGCAACATGAACGACTCTGCCCGCTTCTTGTGCGAATTATTGTGAGGAGTGTATTTTGTCGGACACTTGATAAACACGTAACTTTACCACACACACACACACATGTGGACCATCGATTGACAAGATTCAATAGTGGACAGATCCACTATTGAATGACCGTGGTCAGGAGGATGGAGCCGACATAGATGCGTGCATGATATAGCTCTAGCTAGGAGTACATTTGTAGCTTCACTCTTTACCAACAACCAATATATGAGCCTAGCTTTCTAGAGGGTGTTAAACAATGTCCCAACGACCAGTATCATACTATAATCATGAGCGCACCTCGTGCCATTTATTTATTTTATTACATAGTTATGCTGTCGCCACATGTTGTCTTTCACTAGTAGAAAACAGGGTTTCGGTTCCGAGCTTTAGACCCGGCCATAAGTGGAACCGGGACTAATGTGGCGTTAGTCCCGGTTTCAAAGGCTGGGACGCCAGCCAGCTCCATTCCCGGTTCGAACGGGACCTTTAGTCCCGGTTCGTGCTTGGAACCGGGACTAATGGGTTGCGGCAGGCAGCCGCAGAGGTGGGGACATCGCGAGAGATCTGGTTCGTGATACGAACCGGGACTAAAGGGTTCCCTATATCATCTTCTTCCACCCCGAGCATCTCCATGTTTTCCTGCTCGAGACAGCTCCATTTTTCTCCACCGTTTTCCTCTCTCGAGCCCGAGTTCAACCCCATTTGTCTCCACGATTTGTCAAGATTTGCGGCATTGCTACTTTATCTCATTTCATGTTTTTAGTGCTAGCTAGGTGTTTGATGAAATACCTAAGTTAGATAATTTATTTGTTTTATATGCAATTTGAGATCAAATTAAAGTATGATTTGTGGGTTTTAGTACCGTCCCGTCCCCGTCCTCACCGCCGTCGATCGCCCACGCCGTCCCGTCGTTGGCACCACTTTGGTGAGCCTCTTGTTCTTATCTTTTTTTTAAACAATCTTATTTGTATGATTTAGATAGTTACTTGTATGATTGTTTTTTTGTATATAGTGTCATGGTTTTGATATCCGTCCCGGTCAGCCCTCGTCTGATTTATGATTCGGACGTGGTATATTATATTTTATAACTATTTGTTTCATTTCGTGTTTATGAGAATTATGCCGACCAACTTGACATAGATATTTTTATCTAGGAGGTAGTTGAACCGGAAATTCCAACCGACCCTCTTGTCGAGATGCTAAATTTATTTGAAAAAGAAAACAATGATTTGAAAGAAAAATTGAAAAGAAGTGAAGAAGAGAAGATGAAACTGGAGTTCGATCTTGCCAACATCATCGATGATCACAAGATCAAGATGGATGCAATGCGTTTGAAGATTAAAAATATTAGAAAATATGCCATTAATCAAGAGGCTTGGTATCATTATGCTGTTGGTTCAATAATTAGCTTAGTTGCGATTTTGATCGTATTTGTTGTTGGATATAAATTCTTTAGATAGTTGTATGTGGTATGAGAACTATGTTGTTTTATAAGAACTATGTTGTTTTAATGTGATGAACTTGTATTAATTTGGTCACTTCTCTATTCATGATGTTGTGTGTAATGATTTTTAATATACTTATATAATGCAGATGAGTCGGCAATGGATGTACGCTGACCGACGCAGTCCCGAGTTCATTAATGTCATGCATAATTTTTTCTGTGTGGCTGAGACAAACAAGCGGAATGGTTTTATCTGTTGTCCATGTAGTGTCTGTACGAATACGAAGGATTACTCTTGCTAAAAAACCCTTCACGTCCATGTATTGCAGTCTGGTTTCATGTCTGGCTATAATTGTTGGACCAAGCACGGAGAAAGAGGGGTTATAATGGAAGACAATGAAGAAGAAGAGGATGATGATAACTATCCTATGTTCACTGAACACGGTGCTACTACAAAGAGGGAAGACGAAGCTGAAGAAGAGGCCATTGTTGATGAGCCCGATGATGATCTTCGTCGGACCATTCTTGATGCATAGATAAACAGCGGAAGTGAAAACGAGAGGTTGAAGTTGGAGCGCATGTTAGATGATCACAAAAAATTGTTGTACCCAAATTGCGAAGAGATGGCCAAAAAAACTGGGTACCATACTGGAATTGCTGCAATGGAAGGCAGAGAATGGTGTATCTGACAAGGGATTTGAAAAGTTGATGACAATATTAAAGAAGATGCTTCCAAAGGATAACGAATTACCCCCAGTACGTACGAAGCAAAGAAGGTTGTCTACCCTCTAGGATTAGAGGTGCAGATGATACATGCATGCATTAATGACTGCATCTTCTACCGCGGTGAGGAGTACCAGAATTTGAATGCATGCCTGGTATGCGGTGCATTGCGCCCCAGTAAGAGGGTTTCTGCCAAGGTGATGTGGTATGCTCGTATAATACCACGGTTGAAACGTTTGTTCCAAAATAAAGAGCATGCTAAATTGTTGCGATGGCACAAAGAAGACTGTAAGAAAGACGTGATGCTGAGACACCCCGCTGATGGGTCGCAGTGGAGAAAAATCGACAGAGAGTTCAAGGACTTTACAGGTGACGCAAGGAACTTAAGGTTTGGTCTAAGTACAGATGGCATGAATCCTTTTGCGGACCAGAGCTGCAGTCATAGCACCTGGCCTGTGACTCTATGTATCTATAACCTTCCTCCTTGGTTGTGCATGAAGCGGAAGTGTACCTGAGGCCATTAGTTGAAAAACTTTTACAGTTGTGACGTGAAGAAGGTGTACGTGTGTGGGATGAGCACAAACAGGAGGAATTTGACCTACGAGCGTTGCTGTTTGTAACCATCAATGATTGGCCTGCTCTTAGTAACATTTCAGGATAGTCAAACAAGGGATACAATGCATGCACGCACTGTTTAGGTGAGACTGAAAGTATATATTTGGATAAAGGTAAGAAGAATGTGTACCCGGGGCATCGTCGATTTCTTCCGAACAAGCATCCCTTAAGAAAGAAAGGCAAGCATTTCAAAGATGAGGCAGATCACCGGATGAAGCCTACCCGCCCTAGTGGTGAAGATATATATGGCATGGTCAAGGATTTAAAAGTAATCTTTGGAAAGGGTCCTGGCGGACAATCTGTTCCGAATTACGCTGACGGACACGCACCCATGTGGAAGAAGAAATCTATATTTTGGGACCTACCCTATTGGAAAATCTTAGAGGTTCGCTCTGCAATCGACGTGATGCACGTGACGAAAAATCTTTGCGTGAACCTGCTAAACTTATTGGGCGTGTATGAAAACACGAAAGATACACCGGATGAATGGCTGGACCTGCAACGTATGCACGAACGAGACAACCTGAATCCAGAGAAGTATCAAGGTCCTGCCAGCTACGCTCTTACCAAAGAAGAGAAGGAGATCATTTTTGAAGTCCTGAGCAATATCAAGGTCCCGTCTGGCTTCTCGTCGAATATAAAGGGAATAATAAATATGGCAGAGAAAAAGTTCCAAAACCTAAAGTCTCATGACTGTCACGTGATTATGACAAAATTACTTCCGGTTGCATTGAGGGGGCTTCTACCGGAAAATGTTCGAGTACGCATTGTGAAGCTATGTGCATTCCTCAATGCAATTTCTCAGAAGGTGATCAATCCAGAAACTCTACAATGATTACAGAAGGATGTGGTCCAATGTCTTGTCAGCTTCGAGTTGGTGTTCCCACCATCCTTCTTCAATATTATGACGCATCTCATAGTTCACCTAGTCGATGAGATTTCCATTCTCGGTCCTGTATTTCTACACAATATGTGCCCCTTTGAGAGGTTTATGGGAGTCTTAAATAAATACGTTCGAAACCGTGCTAGGCCAGAAGGAAGTATCTCCAAGGGCTATGGAACAGAGGAGGTCATTGAGTTTTGTGTTGACTTTATTCCTGACCTTAACCTGATCGGTGTTCCTCAATCAGGCCATGAGTGGAGACTGCGTGGAAAAGGCACGCTAGGAAAGAAAGCAATAATAAGTATGGACGGGCATTCTTTCACTCAAGCACACTACACAGTTCTACCAAATTCCAGCTTGGTGGCTCCGTATATCGAGGAACACATGAATATTGTACGCTCCGAATACCCGGAGCAGCCTGACTCCTGGATTAAAGGAGAACACATGGAGACATTTGGCGGTTGTTTGCAAACACATCTCATTAATAACACCACTGTTGGAGAACAGCTATACTTGTTGGCCAAGTCACCATCTTCGACTATATTGACTTTACAAGGGTACGAGATAAATGGGAATACATTTTACACGGCCGCCTAAGATAAAAAGAGCACCAACCAAAACAGTGGCGTCCGCTTTGATGCAACAAACAACAATGGGCAAACAGACACATATTATGGTTACATAAAGCAGATATGGGAACTTGACTATGGATCTTCTTTAGATGTCCCTTTGTTTTGGTGCAAATGGGTCAACCTGACAGGCGGGGTACAAGTAGACCCGCAGTACGAAATGACTACAGTGGATCTCAAGAATCTTGGGTACCACACCGAACCATTCAACCTAGCCAATGAAGTGGCTCAGGTTTTCTATGTGAAGGACATGTCTACCAAACCAAAAAAAAGAAAAGATAAGCAAGAGAATACATCATACGATGAGCCAAAGCGCCACATAGTTCTTTCAGGGAAAAGAAACATCGTGGGAGTGGAGGACAAGATAGACATGTCAGAAGATTACAATAAGTTTGATGAAATTCCCCCTTCACAGTGAACACTGACACAAGCATCCTGTTAAGTAATGAAGATTGTCCATGGTTACGGCGCAATCAGAAGAAAGGGACACACACGAAGAAAAAGTTTATACCACAACACTAGATAAGGATGTTGTTGGTGATGTGTAATAATGTATTAAACCTTTTATGTAACTGTGTTTTGAAAACTCAGAAGAAAAACTTTATATTGTTCCAAAAGTTGTTGAGCAAAATTGGATAAATTTAGGGGGTCTTTTGCAAAGTAACTACCAAAAATACTTTGCAAAACACAATATGTATGCATGCACAATATGTATGCATGACCAAGTTAATGCATTGATATTAAGCATGCAAACATGTTTAACGACTTAATGGAGTTCAAATTCCAAATTTTGGAATTAATTGAATTTACCTCACATTTCAAACATGAATGAATTTGATATATTACTTGCATTTCAAACATGAATGAATTTACCTCACATTTAAAACATGAATTTACCTCACATTTCAAACATGTTTAATTTTGGAACATGAATTTACCTCACATTTCAAACATGTTTAATTTACCTCACATTTAAAACATGTTAAATTTTGGAATTAATTGAATTTACCTCACATTTCAAACATGAATGAATTTGATATATAAATAGATAGATAACATTTTTCTGAACAATTTGATATATTACTTGCATTTTTCTGATAAGCAGATAAAAAGTTATTGATTTTATTAGTTTATTACATTTTCTGCAAATTTTCAAAAAACAAACTAAAGAAAACTTTAGTCCCAGTTGGTAATGCCAACCGGGACTAAAGGTCCGACTCGCGCGCGCAATCCTTAGTCCCAGTTGGTAGTCGCGGTTTGTGGCTGCAATCGCGACTAAAGGATCTTTAGTCGCGGTTGCAGCCACGAACCGGGACAAAAGATTGTCCGGTATAAATACTCGCCCTTTTCCTTCCCCTCCCACCTCGATCTCAATCCTTTCACTCTCTCGCGTCGCCGCCGCTCCGGTGTCCTCGTCGTCGTGCTGCCGTCTGAGCCACGCCACCGTTGTCGTGCTGCTCGCCGCCGTCGTCGACTGCACGGCCGTCCCCGAGCACCCACGCGCATGCCGCCGTCCGCACGCGCAACCGTGGTCAATCCGCGCCGGTGCCTCTCAACTGCGCCACCGGCCGAGGTTCGCCGTGCTGCTCGCCGCCGTCATCGTCCGCGCCACCGAGGTCCGCGCCGTGCTGCTCGCTGCCGTCAACCGCACCCACGCGCGCTCCGCCGTCCGCGCCCCCGAGAGGTGATCCGCTCCGGCGCCTTCTATCTTGTGTACTTTGGTTTTCAAGAAATAAGCAAAATGTGTGCTTGTGTACTTGTAATCGAACAAGTACTTTTTTTCATATTGATATGCTCTTTGTTATGAATAGTTATTCGAATGGCCGTGTAAGTAAAATGCCCGTGTAAGCAAAATGCCCGTATAAGCAAAATGCCCGTGTAATCAAACAAGCAAAATAGTTATTCGAATAACAATTGTGTTATTTTTTTTCCTATAAACAATTGTGTTAGTTACAATAGTTATTCGAATAAATAGTTATTCCGAACATACCGTTGTAACAAATAATCCTTTGGATGTACAATATTCATGTATTCAACGTATTTGGAAATGTTATTATAGTTAGAAATGTTTTAGGAAAATGTACTAGAAAATTTGTTGTTTAAAATGAGTATGAAAATTCTTGTTTAAAATGAGTATGAAAATTGTTGTTTAAAATGAGTTTGAAAATTGTGTATGAAATTTGTTGTTTAAAAATTGTTGTTTAAAATGAGTTTGAAAATTGTGTATGAAATTTGTTGTTTAAAATTTGCATGCTTTGTAATCTTGTTCATTTTGTAACACTCCTAGATACACCACGTGCCATTTTTAGAAGTAATATTAGGATATATACTTGTATCTCGATGATAAGGCATTTAAAAATTCCAACGAAGTATTATTCACGTGGACACATCCAATAATGAGTCATTTGAAATATGTAGTTATAGAATTCAAGTGCTTATGTTTTTTACCTTTTTTACATTCGTTTTGTAGTTAAGCTATGGACGCCCGCGGCAGAGATGGTGAAGACCAAATATTCAAGATGATATATGAGAGTGCACATGGTGGAGAAGATGCCGGTGGAGACGATTTCAGCTCACAATTTCTGAACGACTCCGGTGAGAGAGTTGAGCTAGAAGAAAGCAGAGACGACGAAGTGCCCTTAACAAACTTTGGCGAGGTATATATATTAAGGCTCTATTGATCACTAGATGCATTAATTGATTTTTATTGCACTTATTAACGAATCATTTTTCTTTTAGCCCTCCGGATCGAGCCAATATGCTACAAGGCAACATGACCCGACCAAAAAGATGGGCGACGGTGCAAGGTTATCGATCGACAAAGTTGGTGATGATGGCGAACCGCTGGAACCCATAGAGAGCTGCCGTAAATTTATAAATCAATGCGGAGTTCTTGTTAGGGATAAGCCGAAGGACGACAACGATGGAGCTAGTTATGTCGACCAAAGACGAAAAGATTTGCTTTGTGAGACGCTCTTGACACATTTCAACCTACCGCAAGCTCTCACAGATGACAAGAAGGAGAAAGTCAAGCAATGGACTCTTAAGGATATGGCCACACAATTCCAGAGCTAGAAGAAAACATTATGGAAAAATTATCAGAAGAAAAAATAAGCTCCAGATTTCACTGGAGCACTAGAGAAGATGTCGTGGTTTTGTCACGGCAGATGTTACCGGGTGCTAACTCGAGATTGGAGGCAAGGCAGTCATAGCGTTCGGGAGATTGTTTAGATTGCTAGGGAAAAACGATGTATCCTGGTTCAGCCTCTCCATAGGAGATAAAGACCTACTTCCAGCCTGGTGTTTCTCTATACTCATATCGATCTCGATCACCCGGCGGATAACAACACCAGCGGGTTCCGATCTAGGTTACAAATGTTCTCTCGCTGTAAGCTTGTATGTCTAAAGTCTCTCTAAAGTTTGTCCTGCTCTATGTCCCAGGAGCCGGTTTATATAGATACCCGGATCTCCTGGTCGATTACAAGGTAAGGCCGGGTCACGCCCGAACTCGGAGTCCTATCCAATGTCTAGCTCATCTATCTTGACCTCCAAGTCTCACGTACCGCCTCCGGGTCTTCTAGAACCTCCCTTGTTTACACCGGGTTACCGACAAACTCCTCGGTCCATCAATGTAGCCCGGCCCAAGCTGATCTGGTGGGCCTTGCTAGTCTTTCCTCCTGGCGGGTCATAGTTTCCCTGTCCTTGGGCCTACCGGGTTATCTTTCCCCCAACAATAGCCCCTAGGATGATTTGAACTCCAAGTTGGCGCACTTCTTCAACCTATAACCATAGCTTTTGGAGAAGAGCCGCCATCCTTTGTACTTCAGATTATCCTCCTGAAATAAAAACTGGTTAACAAAATAATATGTCGGGTTACATTGCTTCTTTTTGCTTTGAGTGGCTTTAGCTCATAGTTTCTTTCATAACCCGGTTGAACGATTTCCGGAACATTGGTCAAACTTGTCAGAGAATATTCTCCCCTGAATCTCGGTCGGTCAACATTCCTTATCTTATCTTATCTTATCTTATCTTATCTTATCTTGTCTCTCTTCTTTTTACCATTTTAACCCTAGGTCAACTCTCACCGCGGTTATAAATAGTGGGACCCAGGTTAAATGCATTCACTTTCCCCTCCAGCCGCCACTTCGTCTTCAACCTCGAGACAGAGAGCTCAAGAACCCTAGAACGCGAGTTCTTGAGCACCCGAAGCTCAATCCAGCCGCATCTCCTCAAACTAGGTACAATCGCTCTTCCTTTTAGTATAGATCTCATTTATTTGTACTCCGCACCACTTTTTTGCTTATCTCCATGTCTTTCTTGATCTAGATCTATACTCATTGAATCTGGCATTTTTCAGCTTCTTCGGGCTCTTAGCAATGGGGAAAAAGACGACGGCGAGGGGATTGAGAAATCGGCCGGCGCCGCATCTAGCTCCGCTGCACCCACAACTCCGGCACCGGTGAACTGGACAAAGTCCACCGTGACAGAAGCAACTCTCCAAAAATACGTGGGCTATGGCGAGCTCCCGCCCAAGGAAGAGATCCAATGGCGCGCGGCAGGCGAGGAGATCCGCCCTAAGCCAAAAGAAAATGGGATAGTGGTACTTCTTGATCACGTAACCCGGGGGCTTCGTCCACCGGGTTCTCTATTTTTTGGCCGGGTTATGTCATATTACGGCCTCACTCCCTTAGACATAGCACCCAACTCTCTTCTGAATATCAGCAACTTCGTAGTTTTTTGTGAAGACTACCTCCAAGTTCCTCCCAGCTTAGCTTTGTTTCTATCCAACGTAGGAAGGATGCCAGCACTTTCTTCCCGGCTCTTCTTTTAGCCAGCCATCCCAAAGGATGGCAAAACACATACTTCTACTGCAAGGACACCTCACCTTCGAAGGACGAGGCTCGTTACCCGGCCTTCCGTAATTCTCCATTAAAATACAACGCCAAAATGAATAGCCGGGCTACTGATGCTCCTGCCCGGCTCGAAGTTGAGGGCCTGGTTCGCAGATCCTCTTCTGCTTCTATTTTGACTGATGGGTTCCATAGCTCATCCAAGAAAATGTTTGGTGGAACCGGCTCTCTGCGTGAGCCGAGTCTCGACAAAGCATCTGCTGCCTCATTTTTCCTGCGATCGATGTGATCCACCTGATAGCCAGAAAAGAACCCGGCTACCTTGTCTACTTCTCTTCTGTAAGCCGCCATATTTGCATCTTTTCGGTCCCAAGTTCCAGACACCTGCTGGGAAACGAGATCCGAGTCTCCAAAACAATGAATGCGCTTGATGTTCATCTCCTTTGCCATACGTAACCCATGAAGTAGGGCCTCATACTCTGCCACATTATTGGAGCAATCAAAGTGAATTTGCAAAAGATATTTCAACTTTTCACCTCTTGGTGATGTGAGCACCACGCCAGCTCCTGATCCTTCGAGCTGCTTTGACCCGTCAAAATGCATGACCCAGTTTTTGGTGCTGGGTGTTTGCTTGGCATGCTTAGCTCTGTCCAATCATTAACAAAATCTACCAAGGCCTGAGAATTGATAGCGGTGCGTGGCTCATAACTGATGTGATAATCACCCATCTCTATCGCCCACTTGGCGATCCATCCCGTTGCATCTGAGTTTCTGATAATTTCTGCTAGCGGGATTGAACTAACAACTCTGAATGGGTGCTCCAAGAAGTAATGCTTCAATTTCCGGGTCGCCATAAAAACACCGAAAACAAGTTTCTGCCAATGTGGATACCTCTGCTTGGTTTCTGAAAGCACTTCACTAACATAGTAAACCGGCCTCTGGACCGGTGTTCTTTTCCTTCCTCTTTTCTTTCTACTACCACCACGACACTCACTGCTCGTGGTCCTGCTGTAACGTATAGCAACAAAGGTTCCTTTGGGGCAGGAGCCACCAAGATTGGCGCCTCTGCCAATGTTTGCTTCAACAACTCAAAAGCATCATCTGGTTCTTTGTCCCACACAAACTTATCTGATTTCTTCAAGAGCCGGTAAAGTGGTATTGCTTTCTCTCCTAAACTCGAAATAAACCGGCTTAGGGCTGCAATGCATCCCGTAAGCTTCTGAACATCAGCCAGCTCCTCTGGCTTCTTCAAACTCTGTATAGCTTTGATTTTGCCGGGTTAGCCTCGATTCCACGTTGTGACACAATGTAACTAAGCAACATCCCCGCTGGGACTCCAAACACACATTTGGTGGGATTAAGCTTCATCTTATACTTCCTCAAATTAGCAAAAGTTTCCCTCAGGTCATCAATGAGTGACCAGGCTTTCTCTGACTTGATTACTACATCATCAACATAAGCATACACGTTGCAGCCAATCTGCTTCACAAAACAGTTCTGGATGCACCTCTGGTAAGTCGCCCCTGCGTTCTTCAAACCAAAGGTCATATTTTTGTAACAATACGCCCCAAAAGGGGTTATGAAAGCTGTCTTTTCCCAATCCTCCTCATTGAGTTTGATCTGATTGTAACCCGAATATGCATCCAAGAAACACAAGAGCTCGCTGCCTGCAACTGCATCGATAATCTGATCAATACGAGGTAATGCAAAAGGATCTTTGGGACAAACCTTATTCAAACTGGTGTAGTCTATGCACATTCGCCATTCATTATTTTTCTTCAACACAAGTACCGGGTTAGCCAACCACTTGGGATGGAAAACCTCCATGATAAAGCCCGCGGCCAAGAGCCGGGCTACTTCTTTTCCCACGATCTTTCTCCTTTCCTCATTCAATCTGCGCAAACCCTGCTTGACGGGTTTTGCACCCGGGTTAACATGTAACTTGTGCTCAGCGAGTTCAGCAGGTACGCCAGGCATGTCACTAGGTGTCCATGCAAAAACGTCCCTGTTCTCACGGATGAACACGATGAGCGCGCTTTCGTATTTGTCAGATAAATTGGACCCCACGGCGAACTGCTTGGAAGAATCGCCGGGTGTGAAATCAACCATGTTAGTATCTTGGGCGGGTTTGAACTTTTCTTTCTCTTCAGCCGTGGTTCTCTGTAACACGGTTCTATCAGCCGGGTCTACCTGAGACGTGTAGTACCGCAGCTCCTCCTTTGCACATGCTCGTTCTGCCAAAGCTGCATCGCCATTGTCACACTGAGCCGCCATATCCCGGCTTCCATGAATAGTGATAACTCCATTTGAGCTTGGGATTTTCAACTGTAGATACACGTAACAGGGCCTGGCCATAAATTTGGCAAAGGCCGGTCTTCTGAAGAGAGCATGATACGGGCTCTCCAACTTCACAACTTCGAAAGTAATTTTCTCCATACGAAACTTATGCTTGGACTCACCAAACGCAACATCAAGTGTTATTTTTGCCTCCGGGGTATGTGACTTCCCCGGTACTATCCCATGAAATATGGTGTTGGTCGGCTGCAACTGTGACTTTTTGAGATTCATACGCAGGAACGTCTCGTAGTACAAGATGTTGATAGCACTGCCTCCATCCATCAAAACTTTGTTTAGAACATAACCCG